>JAKMXF010000306.1:0-356349 GCA_024704765.1 Oopsacas minuta
GAATTTGAGGATCGGCTCAGCCTCGGTCGGGCAATTTACAGATACCTTGAAGTCATTCCCAAGGATGAGTACAGAAAGACATTTGAAAATTGGATTAAAAGGCTAAATTCAGTTGTAGCGTATAAAGCAGACTACTTTGAATATTCATAGCAAAAATTACCAACTTTATACAAGTATCTATAGTTTTAGATGGTATGATTAGTATTTATTGAATGCCCCTGTATATAAGTCACTATAATAAATTTCAAGAACGAAATTCAATACTATTTCATTCCATTGTTGCAGTATGCTACAATGGGAATTTCCTAGTAACGAAAAGTTGTAATGGAATGTCATTGAAAATTATAAGTTGCGCACTGTTTCGGGTTTTGGGGTTTTAGATTACGTTTTTAGGAATCGTAATGCGTGTATCCGATTCATTTTGCGCTGTTGTTTTGTGTTGTTTATTTTTCTTGACCCTTTAAGTATTCCTCTTTGTAGAAATTCTGTGTGGATTTTACTAGATTTTAGAAATCTTATGCTCACGAAATATATACAAGATACAGTCATGGAAACAAGATATTTAGAATTAGCATAGTCGAAATGTATAAAGTATACCAGATCAGTAACATTCAATTATGTAATTGCTCTTACAGGTTCATTTGAAATTGTGGCTAAATTTGGAAAACATGAAGCCGCAATTTTCCTATTAATATTTCGCATCTTTGATGAAGAAATTTTACAGCTTCTAGGGTCTCAATCGTTTAGATATTTTCAATGAGAATCATTTAAACAATATAAAATGAAATAAAACCATCAAATACGGAATCGATTTTTTGTCTATTCTTTGCTTCTAAAACCACTGTGCATCTAGCTACATCCGAACCCTGAGCAACCAGAAATTCTACTACGACCATGCGTGCTCACTAGAGTATATCCTCTACCAGTGTTGCAAAATGATGTGCCACAATGTTAATTGCTAGTTCTTTCCACAAATCAAAAATTAATCAATGCGCATAATGTACCACCTTTGTTCATGGTCCGGCAACACTGTCCTGTGAACCATCCTATTAACGCACACGTGTGTGCCGGTTATAGTGGTTCCATACAGGACCGGATTAAGGCATAGGCTAACTAGGCTGTAGCTTAGGGGGCCGAATATTGAGGTGGCCCTAAATTATATTTTACATGGATGAAACCAAAACGCATTTACCTATTTTGATGTTATCACTTTTACCAACCTCCTTGTGACTTATTCCCTGAATAATTTTCTCGATACACTTGATTATTTATTTTGTATGCAAATAATTCAGGATTACCTCAATGTTCTAATAGAGATGTTATTTTGACGAGCATGGACCTTACTTTGCTGAATTTTAATTTGAAACTTTTCAAGATGATCACTAAAGTGTGATCTAAATCTTTCATTATAATCTGAATAATCGAGTATGTAATTTTGTTTCCAAGAGGATCTGGTTATTGAGGGGTTTTTATGTTTGACCCTTGAAAATGCAATAATGTATTGTCTACTATAATCAAGGACTTGTGTGTAGTGAATGATTCATAAGGTATTTGAACATACATAGATATCTTAAGCATTTAATCGAAGATATTTTATTAAGGAGCAAATATGGTTGTAAATGGTAAATATTATAATATTTTCTTGTTATATCTCTATGGGAAGCCAGAGGCTAAGGTATAATTTGTATTTTATTTATATCATGAGCAATTATAAGAGTGGACTGTATATTGAATAAATAATCCATGCAATCTAATACATAATACTTATGTTAGTGGGTATAGTTCCCAAGTCTCACGGATTTGCATACAATTTCAGTTTCGTTTTAACTTTCTCACTTCAGATTTTTATGGGGAAATTAAAGTTATTTCAGTGATTCAAACCCGAATACGCTATTATGAGGGCTAAAATTCCTATCAGCCATCCATTTCATATCAAAAACTTCAGAATTCCAACTGTGCCTAAGGAAATCTCACTAATAAATAAATAAAAGTCGAAATATTTATATAGTAGTAAAAGATTTGAGACCGACCGCCTACATACTAAACGATTGACATATTTCCGAATATCTATGAATAATGTTGTGAATGGTACCCCGATTTGAAATTATTTTGGGTCCCGAAATATCTTAGTCAGGCATTGTGCCATAATTTCCTGTTATATTTTGGCCGAATAATTTGTTCTGTTTAGACAAGCCTATTATTTTATTGTATCCATTAAGTGATGAGGTTTGTCCCTGCTGATATTGCCACTGGTGGAATATTTGCATAAATTGAAAATTGTCACACTGAGTAGTAGAATTTATTCTGATTTCAGAAATTAGTATTCATGATACATTTCTAATTATAGAGCGTAACAAAATTGATGCCCGATCAAATTCGTAATTCTATTTTTCGATTGGATTGGCGTAAATTATTGATCACTTTCTAGTTTTAATATAAAGATATGTAAGAAAGAAAGTAATGGGAAGTGGAGGTCGATTAAGTGAAGTCATTTTTGGGTGTATATAATTGAATTTTATGGGTGGTAACCTCCAGATACATTTAGAGGGTTGATATGTGTATAACTAGAATCAGCTGGTCTAGCGGATTCAACTGAAGGGATCGTTTTTTTGTGATATTATTCATGTAATTTGTACAATGATGACATAAATTATCATGCATTTCATTTAATATCTTATCCAATTGACTTTTCTGGATGACTAATAGTTTGAGGTCTTCTATATAAAGCTTACCTCCATACTATGTGCTTCATATTCTTGGCCTAAATGTCTTGACACAATTCAGGAATATTTCAAAAATTGTGAACGGTGTAGGCTCAATACTTTTTCACTCAAACATCCTATTGAGTCACTCACCGAATGTATCGAAAGTTGACACTAATCTAAGAATCCATGAAATAATAAGTTCTATGGTCTAAATTATAAATCCCTGAGCCTGAGATAAATCTTATCATTATCTAGGACTCTAGGTCTTAGGTCTGTCGCGTAGGATTTTGACCCGCAATACAAAATCCTAATAGCATATCCATGGTGTGGGTCAAAATCCTACGATGTAATATATGCGTAGGATTTTGACCCGTATCGAAATGTATTATTGTCGTAGGATTCTGACCCTAGGGTAATCTTACTTCTTTGTTATTTGACTTTTCGAAGTCCATACACTCTCATTACCTAATTACCACTAATGTAGGTAAAGTAATTCACTTTAGACTAGCTATACGTATACGTAACTGAATAAACAAGTCAATTTAGAGTTAGATTCTAGAAAGTAGTGAACTTGTTTGATAACATGTAAACTATATTCCCACTACGTATTACAAATTTACAATATGTATAATTATCCAAAATGCCAAAAATAGACAGTGTATATAAATATTATATAATAATATTACTTGGACAGAAGGTGGTAGGTATTTGATAATTGTATATAATAACTCATAATAAATAATATAATTTAACATGTCAATCTATATATTGCAATATATTCTATCAAAAAAATAACAAAAATTTTGCAAGCATTAGCATGATGATGAATATTGGGAGTATCTTAAGTACGAATTGTAGGCGATTTCATCTTTGCCCATTTCTCTATACTTCCTAACAAGCTTTAAGGAATATACCACTGAAATATGTTCATCTATTGGACAAGCGTAGACTATGCATTTGTTACGGGAGTCTTGGTATAATGTTGGTACACATATAGAGGTGAAGTGAAAACCGCGAGCCTCTGGCACGCTGCATACTCCTGGATAACACTAGATTTCTATAAACAAAACAAGTCAGCTGCGGTGGCCTCCTCCTTCCCCTTAGAACCACCCCCTAATACTAAACGTTTAACGTTAACCTCATCTAGTTTATATGTGCAGTGTAGGAGCGAGTTTGATGTGATTGCGATCACACCAAATTCGATTCTAAGCTGCAACATAAACGAATGCGTACAATCAATCGTAATTTAACAGACACGCGAGGAGCTAACGGACCCCGAACGACCACAGACAAGGAGACATTAAAAATAAAAAATTGAAAAGAAACTCGCTTGTATCTGATTCCTAGCTGTATTTCGTCCCGGCGTAGACTCGTCAGTTGCGCTCCTTTCTCGCAATATACTTAGATGGTAGAGTGATGATATTCACCACTGGGGATGTGCTGTTGCAGGTCGCGTTTCCATTATCTGGGCTCGCTATGATAGGGATTGCGTTGCCTGAATAACCTCGGGCAGAGCTCTCCACAAGGCTCGATGTACCTTGCATTTGAGTGCTCTCGAATGGTGGAAAAGAGTCGTAATTCGCTAAGAATTAGTCAGAAGAGTGCAAGAGATAGAATGTAGTATTGAGTGATCCAATGAAAGTGTCACAGTCCCAAAGTTGGATAATTGGTTCTCTCATTCGTCATATTTATAGAATTACCCGTTTTGGTAAAGGATTGAATAGAAGTGTCTATTACTCAATATACTAAAGCCAGCAAGTTGGTAGTGAAGTGTCCGTTGGTTGTGACTGATGGTAAAGTGTTTGTCAATATCACTTGCAAAAATGTCTGGCAATTCGGGTAGATGTCCGATTTCAATTGCTAGCATGACAGATATTGACTTGAATTGGCCAGATATCCTCTCTAAGACAGCAGTAGTTGATCCACAAGACTTGCATTTAATAGGAACGAGACTTCGATTAACAGATGATTCCAGGTTTGTAATAACGCCTTCTATATTACTAATCATGGATTGTGTGTCAAAGATATTAGTGCATTGGTGGCATTGGAAGATAGTGAAATATTTGTCGTTACACAAATCTTCTGTTCGTAAATATTTGATGATGTTACCCTCTGACCCAAAGAAATCCTAAGACCGTATCAATCCTGAGGAATCATAAATAACTTCATGCCCAATTTAGTAGCAACATATTCTCGAAGTTTCTCAAATTCACAATTAGCAGCCAATTGGAATATGTAGTGGAATTTAGCTTCAATATGTGTACTTCCGATTAACTTCAGTGAGCCTATGATGGTTGCTTTATTCGAACTAAAAATAGCCAATATATTGTCGATAGAACAGGTGTTAGATTGCACGATGTTGTTATACTCTCCTCCCCATTTAGGATATGGGATAAGATCTGATGCATTTTGTATAGATTGTTCTGGTATTCAATGATCTCATGAACATGCTCAGTTGGGAATATTAACTCAATTATTACTGCTAATAGAACAGCAATTGGATAGTCAAGATCTCTTCGTGTCTCTCCAGGTATTTCAGTAGGTAGGAGGAACGATATTCTGTGTACCAATTACCGGCTGATACAGCAAGTTCATCCTTAATCTCAAAATTTAATTCGTTTGGTGGGTGGTAAGAATATAGTAAATTCAATGAACTTAGAGGTGCAACTTTTGTAGCGAGTTTCTCATGCAGTTGGGTTAAGTAGGTGTTATTGACAAGGGCCGTTAGTTAGAGGTTTCAATTGAAGTAGCTCAGAGTCGATATTTTCATAGATTGAGTGTTGTTGCAGTGTTTCAAATGTTTCTTCCATTGTATCCAGGTTCAATATATCATCCAATGAGTCTAAATACATAGTAAGTATGTGAAATGTAGGATTGCTATTACGTAATAATCGAATCAATACAGAACACAGCTAGTTTTATATGTACGTAATCATGGGCTGAGTCAATTAGTTATAGTTCCTCAAGATTTCTAATTATGTCCCGGAAATATGTATAAATAAAAAATATCATTCAAGAATATACCTTCATTAGCTTATTCTCTTGAAAGTAAATCCCTTGCACTTTCTGACAAAATTCTTCTTTTCTTTAGCGATCTCTTTTGATTTCTGGTGGATAATATTCGTCTGGAGGTATCCACGAATTGTTTCATACTCTGTCGCATCCATAATGAAAAATGTCAAAAACAATTATAAGTGTTGATGTTGAACTCTAGAAACAAAGTAAAATGTTGGTATGTGCATTAGGAAGTCACCCATGTATAAATATGAAAGGTTGATATTACTTGATTTGCAATTGCTACTTTCGGGGCAAAATCCTACGTGGGTCAAAATCCTACGCAACAGGTCTCTATGACTAGATATATTCAGTAGAATTTGGATTCTTCTTTCGAAATATATTTTCTTATTGATCACTAAATAATACCTTTCCAAACATTTGTAAAGGTCGCGAGATGAGAAACCATATATATTTTTTTATTTAATTAATGGTCCGTAGCGTAGGGGGCTATTTGTACCAAAATCTACTATGATATTCACAAATGGTCCCTTTAGTTAATATATACGATATTCAGCGGAAGGTCAAAGGAAGTCAAATTAATATAAATGAAACCATATTGAATTGTTACTATAATGTCCTTCGTTAATAAAGGGGACCATTAGTACCAAAACCTAGGACGATTTGGTACATATGGCCCCCCCGAACCAAATATTCAGTCGAACCATATGTTCCAGGACAACATACTAGAAATCATTGTTGTTTGACAATAACTGACTTATACAGTAAGTGAGTAACAAAAACACAAGCGATAAAGGTCAGGTTCACTATTACTTTGCAGTTTACAGGGTGTCTCAAAAGTTTATTCCTCCTTAGTATTTCAATTGAAGTCGTTATAAATCGAACAGTATTGTTTACTAACCGACCATTTTTCAGATGATTATTAGTCTATAGTAGTCCAATACTATAATGAATACTTCATTTCCTTATTTGATAATCTGTTTATATTTTCGAAATTTTTTCTCAACCCTCACAAATTTCATACATGGGTGTCATGAAACCGAGATTTGCAGTTCGTGAGCGAGCGATTGGCATGATTGAAGCGGGTTCAACACAGACAACAGTCGCCAATACTCTTGGAGTCACAATTCGGACAGTTCGGAACTGGTGTAAAAGGCATAGAGCTGGATATTTGCTTGACGACAAGCCCGATCTGGACGTCCGACGAAGCTTTCCCGGAATCCGAAAATTATAATTCGAAATCAATCGGGAAACGCTACAATTCAACCCGAAATCTTTCGAAATATATTTCGTCTAAGTCGGTGACCGTTAGTAAAGACACAATTCACCGTTATTACGCGACACAATCGAAGCGAAAGCCTATAAAAGACCCTCATACCCGAAATTGATTGAAAATAAAAGGTAAAGAGGCTAGAATTCTGTCTGGAATGCAAAACATGGACTGGTCGTGATTGGGAAAGAGTTCTTTTTGGTAATGAAAGCCCTTTTGAGCTTTCCACCGACTAATGGGCAAAATGATCGTGTGGGACATTAATCCGAACAACATTACCCCAGTTGAATCACTCAAAACCCCCCGATAATGATGGTCTGGGGAATGATGAGCCGGTCAGGGCTATCAGAACTACACTTCATCCCCCAAACTCTCAGTGAATACTGACTGCTATATTAATTAAATCCTAGAGAAGTGTTGTCCCCCTACCTTTAAGCGTAGAAAGATTAGAGGCCCACTTACCCAAAGGAAAATGTGTCGAAAGATGTCCGAGACAATTTTCATGCAGGAAGGCGCCCCTGCCCATAAGGACCCAGAAATGGCTTTCAGAGCATCTACCTGGCTTTTGGGAGAAAGGTGTTTGGCCTAGTAACTCCGCAGATTTAATTCCCATCGAAAATCTTTGGTCTATTATGCAAGCAGAACTAGACAAGAGAAAGCCCGCTACAAATTTAACACAGCTCGGAAAATATTTGGAAAATATATGGAACGGGATCAGCCCGCCGATAATTAATAATTTAGTTGATGGGATGCCAAGTAGAATTAATTCATATATGAAACTTAATGGTGAATATATAGGCAAATAATTAGATGAATCTATCTAAGAAATTCTATATTATGGTGGTATTCATAAGAGGAAAATACATTTGAGACACCCTGTATTAGGTAACAATTCATGAAGCTCACTATTACAACAGTAGCCTTCTGTTTTGATTTCAATTTCTTCGTCGCTATAGATACACATCAAAGTTAGGATGTTTAAACTCTTTTCCGAGGTGCGACTACGTTGGTTGGTCTTGTCCGTTGAGGCAGGTAGGATACTATCAACTGTCGAAAGTCCGTGATACTGGGATTAACGTCGTTACAGTTTTGTTGTGTTGCTATTGTATCAGAAGGTAACCCATCAAAAAGCTCTCTCTTCCACTTTATACTCATTGTCGATATTAGGCAAGAGCATCCATTCCTCCCGTATCTTCCCATGTACATTTGTTGTGATGATGTATTGAAGAATATGTTCTCCAAAGCTTTTGAATTATTGGTCCATGGCATCGGTATTGTTACCCTTAGACGCATAAATATATTGAATAACCAGCAAATTTGGATTTCTCATAGATTGGGAACTTTAATTGCTGGCGATCCATATCAAGCAAAGGGATCTAAACAGTGACACGAAAATAATTTTGGGTAAAAGTAACATTGGGATTTTGTCGTTGTGGATCTGCCAGAAACACGAAATGGAACGTTTATGTCTTCAGACAGGCAACAGTGTCCTAAATAAACATCAATCAACCTCTCAATACATAGTAGTATAGTTCTCGACATCCATTTTCAAAGCTTCACTTGAGAGGATTCATAGATATTGGCGAATTTGTTTGTAGTGAATTCCAAATTAGACACGTTTCTTCCCCTAAGCAGTCATCAAATTTGATGTTGATTGAATGGTATAGAACATAAATGGGTCAATTCCTTCAAAGAATACAAGTCTGGACACCAATAGAACATCTAATGGAAGATATTGAAATGTCACCAAATCTGGACAATCTGAGCAAGATGGTTATCATGAGTATGAGATCTGTTGGCTGACGCTAGTGTAGCTAACATTGCCCGACATTTCTTCACTTAAGTCAAAAGATCCAGGCCATGGATGAAAATAATTGGTACAATATTTACCATGAGCGAGCTTTGAATCCATAAAATCTTAATTAATTAGATCCATCATTTTATTTATTTAATTAATTGTTCATTAACCATCTAGAAATTGGATTTTGACAACAACTAGTTTCAGTAGTCTATCCACTCACGAATGCCATACACAGTGGTTTGGGGCACAGAATAGGAAAATTATTCATAGTCATTGAATGGTGTTTTGAACTTCGAATTTGCTTGCCATTACTTACTTTCTATGCAATCCAAAAATAAATGTGATTGAATGCCTATAGTATATACGCTGGGTGTCAAAGTCTATAGTACTTACATTACGAAAATGTATAATTGTGGTTTGAAAATATTCATCAAATTCAATCAGACTGCTTTTGATTTATTTTGTTGTTTCCTCTTCCACAGCCTGACTATAGCATTCCTCATTCAATTTACACATTTAAATACTTGGAAAATAATTCCAACTTTCCAGATTTATTCCCTTTATATTTTCCACAAAATTTTTCAAAATTCGATTACATATTTCCGAAATTAGAAGAGGCATCAAAAATACAGATACCATCAGATAGCTTAGAATTTTCAGGAGTTATTCAAATATGTAATATATTTGACATACTAAACTATTTAAGTGAGCTTCAATGCGCAACTTAAATTTATGTGTAAATTCCATTTTATATTTTCCGGTGCTAGGCTACTAGTTACATCGATTATTATGATAAATGATGTACCTGACCACTTCATTATGATAACTGTATTCGTTCAAAAGTAGTTAGATATTAACTACAAACGTTGATAAATTAATTAGTTAGTTAATATTCATTTATCAAATATTTATCAATCGCTGAAGGTAAAATTCCACGAAACCGCCGTGATTTAGCTAATATTCTGAAAGTGAAGGACAATAAACTTCCCGATATAGTAAATGAAGTTGTTAATGTCTTAAATATTGAAGAATATTTGGAGACTCCGTTACTTCGTATGTAAAATTGTTGAAGTTAATTTACCAAAATCCAAAAAGTCAATAGATCAACTCTTAAATGAGTAGTCGACCTCCGAATTCTTTAGGAACTGAGACCTAAGAAAGTTTGTCTTCAACCTTCATTTGGATCATCAGATTTTCAACCTAGCAAGCCATTGTTAATGATTACCTTAAAACAACAATAATCCGGGTTATCATCCAGTTTGGAACAAATGATCGAAACTGCGATGACCGATAACGCTACGCCCATAGAGATTGCCGCACTATTATTGGAACTCATAGCCAATGAGGAAGATAATAGTCCGGTTGCAAAGGTTGCTAAAGAAATTATAAGCGGTAGGTTCAGTTATCATACTGCTCAAGTAGTCCCAGTTGAGAAAGTTCTGTTCCTGGATCTACTCGAAGTCATATCAATATAGGGTGTCCCATAATTATTGCCCTATTGTGTAGATGACTATAACATTCAAATATCATTAATTAGATATATCATTACTTTCCTATATATCCACCCTTTAGTAATATACATTTTTCAATTCTTTTTGGCATGCCTTCTATTAACATTTCCAGAGTATTCGGACATATCTCAGACCATGCGGATTTTTGCATATTTTTAAACTCGTCCAATCCTGCAGCAGGTGTCTTCCTATCAGATTGATCCTGGAGTATTCCTCATACATTTTCTATTGGACTTAGGTCTGGGGAATTCGCCCTTACCTAAAAATATTTTAGATTGTCCTTCACCAATCTTGGGTTCTCTTGGCTGAAGGTTCAGGAGCTCCGTCTTGTTGGATAATATAAATGACATGTTTGGTAACATCTTCCTAGTCAGTAAATCGCCCTTCTTACGTTTTCTGTTAAGTGCATTTACGCAAGTCTTTTCTAGAATTTCTTTAAGATAATAATCTGCACTCACAGTTTGTTTTGAAGGTAAAAAGTGGAGGTCAGACAAAGCCTGGAAGCCCATCATCTCCCAAACCATAACTCGTGGGGTATATTTGACGTTTTCAATATTTTGAACCTTGAGCTTACTATGTGCCCAGCTCCTGTCATTATGTCGCTTTGATGGATGAAATACTTCAAAGGGCGGTTCATCTGACTACAGGACTCGCTTCCAATCATTCACTGTCCAAACTCTTTTCGCCAGGCAAAGGTTTAATCGTCTTTCTTTTTGTTTTTCGGTCAATTTTGGAGATTTAGTCCTCTTATATGCCCAAGCTCCCAGGTCCTGCTTCAAATATCTATGGACAGTGTTTTTAGAGACAAGATTACCGATTCTTGTAAGTTTCCACGCCATTACCCTGATTGATTTATACCTTTTCTCTAAAGATTTAGAGATTACTATCTTTGATGTCCTGTTTAGCTTTGGGGCGGCTCTGTAGCCTTTTTGTGCTGAAGGCTCTCATTTCGTTTATGCTTAGCCCACCAGTGTCTGATGGTCCTAATATCTTTTCCAAATATTTGGGCTACAGCCTTTTGGAAAAACCTTCTGATAACTTGATAACAGCTTGATTTCGAATCTCAAATTTTAAACTGGACATCCATACCTTGTTAGATTGTTGTTACTGATATAGAAAATATACTGCTTTGACTAGTACATAAGGAACGTCGTTGTATCAAGTTAACTAACTAAATACGGTTGGTCAATAAATTTATGATAGAAAACTAGACAATTGTACGATATTTTAGAATTAATGATGAAATGAAACTTAATGCTGCTAGGGCAATAATTATGAGACACTCTGTATATTGAAATGAGTTGGTCTACAAACTCTCTAGCTGTAAAATAATTTTTGCTCAATGATCCAGAATCCAAAAGAAAGATTAACATAATAACCAACAGTAAAAACCTGTTTCTCGTACTTATCAGTTGTTATAACTTTAGATATTTCTCAGATTTTAACTAATATGGGATTTACATATATTTCTACCGTTTAATTATTTTTTACATTTCCCAGAAAATAGGAAAAACTTGATTTGGCAGTATGTAGAATCAGAGTTGTTACTAACAAATGTTTAATATAGAAAGTGGATCAATCACCTAAATAGAATCGCTTAAATATAAATTGTATTCTTTTTAAGTACAAACCGAAAATGTATATATAAATTAATAGATAACATATTATATAGTCGAAACTTCTTGCTATGTTATTCAAAATATTCAACTGCTTTTCGAAGATTGGATCATCAATTAGAGGATTGTGAATTGGCTCGTGATATGATCATAGATCCTTTGGAATTTAGGATCGGAACTGGGACCGCTGATCATAATTTTATCGAGGATTGACTTCGGAATCTGTATCCTTTAATTGAGGATCGTCTAATGCCCTAGCCCTGACATAATGATAGTCACTTATTCTATGCCTTATCTGAATGAGTCCTAAAAGATAATGTCATTCATTTTATGACTTCTTTGTTAAACTTGAAAACAGTTTTGATCTGTCTCGACAATGCTCAAAGTCAAACACTAGTACCTCAATTGGGAATTTGCCTCATAATTCAAACGATTAATCAAACGATCTTGTTTCTTAACTTCAATATCTTTGATTACCGTCGGATATATTGCTAACTA
Source organism: Oopsacas minuta (assembly GCA_024704765.1). Classification (NCBI taxonomy): domain Eukaryota; kingdom Metazoa; phylum Porifera; class Hexactinellida; order Lyssacinosida; family Leucopsacidae; genus Oopsacas; species Oopsacas minuta. Next base: position 12,417 of record JAKMXF010000306.1, read on the forward strand.
GGCGATTTAGAAATATATTCGTCTTGTCCTTTAGAATTTCCCTAAAATGGTTTATGGCAAACAAATGAGATATTTTCAGTGAAACTTTTGATAAATACGATATCTGCTAATATTCTGTAGATGCTTCTTTTTTTCATCCTTACATATACTTTTCGATCAAAACATGGAAATGGGGTCAATGCTTTTATAATTCGCGATTTTATGAAATGTACGAAACCGGATGCTAATACAAGGCATCAAGAATTGAAATTTCGTAGTGACAGTTTACAATCTCAAAAAATTTCTAAATTGTGTCCGATTTTCAGTACAGGGTGTCTCAAAATTATTGCGGTGTTGTATAATACTCAATAACTTTAGAATTAATACACTTTGATAAAGTTCTATTTGCCAATATATTCCCCTGACAATTCTATACATCTCTGAACCCGCATTGGCATCCCTAAGTACAATCTTTCTAAAATATCAGGGTCGATTGATGACCAAGCATTTTTTAGCATCTTTTCCAAATCATTAACGTTGACAGCAGGCTTCATCTTGTCAATCTTATCTTGAACGATTGACCAAATATTCTCAATTGGGTTGAGATCCGGAGGGTTGCCTGGCCACTTCTGTTTCTCCCAGAACCCAGGTAAGTTCTGTCTGTACCAGTCTTGAGTCTTTCTAGCTGTATGAGCCGGAGCTCCATCCTGCATAAATATAGCTTTGGACATGTCTGGTATCATTTTTCTTTCTAAGATCCCTCCATTTTCATCTGTTCTACGCAACGCTTGAATACATGGCCCTTCTAGAATCTCGTCTACATAATATTTCGCATTAATTGTCTCTTTTTGAGGCAATATATGGAGTGTAGAAAGCGCTTGATAGCTCACCATACCCCAAACCATCACTTTTGCGGGAAATTTAATAGTTTGGCGGGGAGTTACTTGTGTACCGTCTCTCCACATATTCGATCGTTCTGTGGATTCGATGGGTGAAATAACTCATAGGGAGATTCGTCTGACCAGAGTACACGATTCCAATCATCCACTGTCCAATTCACCTTATCCATACAGAAGCTTAGTCTCTTTTTCTTATGAAATTCTGTTAGTAAGGGGGTTTTGGTCTTTTATAAGGGTGAACTTTTAAATCCTTGAACAAATACCGGTGTACAGTGTCCTTTGAAACAGTATTTCCCATGTTTGTAAGTTCCTATCCATAGATTTTGTCGACTTGTGTCTCTTGTCCAATGATTTGCGATAACAATCTTTGAGACTCTGGGTAACTTTTTCGGACGTCCAGCACCCCTCTTATGTTGTAGGCTTTTATGTGCTTTATGTTTGTACCACCATCTTTGTATGGTTGAAACATCTTTTCCAAGAGAGAGAGCAACGGTCTTTTGTGTTTTTCCACTAAGCAGCATTCCAATGGCCCTGTTACGGACTTCAACTTTCTCCAAACGCACATTCATCTGCTAATAATTCGCCAATACTCTAAACTAAACTCAAAATTCCAAAAATAACTATAACCATCTATGGTATAATGCATATTAATAATTACTAAGGTTGGCTTATAAAATTCGCACTAGTAAATTTAACCTGTATCCGATTACACTGTTCTTATTTCCTTATAGTTGATCTAATACAACACCGCAATAATTTTGAGACACCCTGTAGTGTTAATTATCAGTAGGCACATCATATAATGATTGTTTAGAGTAGGGGTTTCCAACCTAAGGTCTGAATCCGGCCGCTTGCCTTAAAACACGCATTGGATCAATCTTCGCTGACCTAAATGACAAAACCAAATTGATATCCCCTTTTCTACTATAATAATATCTAATTTGCTGTCGAATACTTTGTATTAATCACTTTTGTATTAACAGAATTTCATTCTCTGCTTTGTCCTAACCCTATCGAGCAACCCCTCGTTCGACTTCGCTAGGCTTGTTGAACATATATCTACCATCTAAATGTTCTTGGGACACGATTTAAGGAATTATACCCAGTGAGCTAGTACCCTCTCGTAAGTTTTACACATTGTTTACAGATAATAATGAAAATTAACGCCTATGATGAAAGGTAGTTGATGCCTTGATTGAGTTTGGAAGTATCACATTATTGACCACGGCTGGCCCAATACGAAGGGCACTCGAAAAGTTTTGAGGTTGACCGCCATATCAGATAGTGATAATAAAATTGACTATTGCATTTTACAAATTCTCTCCCTGACAATCTATACATTTTTTCATTCTGGTAAACTAATTATCAAAACATTTTTTCAACTCTTCTTTGGGTATGTCTCCGATCGCTTGGAAAAGTGCCCCTCTCAACTCCTCATTAGTCGAAAATCTCCTCCCACGTAATTGATCTTTGATTCTAGGGAACAACCAGAAGTGTAGAGTGGGTGAGATAATGTTTTGAGTCCAGAATTTTCCAATAACTCACGAGTTCTGATTGCCGTATGCGATGATGCATTATCATGATGAAAAAGAATTCCTCTAATGCCTATCTTCTCCCGCTGTAACCCAATTGCTGTGATGACTTTGGGTAGGCACACTGTAGTGTACCAGTCGGCAGTAACAGTCTTTCTATCCTCGAGAGCAACAGCTTCGACAAACCCACTAGATCTGAAAAAAATCGCCCACATTTGTTTCCCAACAGATCTAGCCCTCCGCACTTTGGTTGGAGGTGGGGCATCATCTTCAACCCACTCCTTTTACATTCGATTTGTTTCTGGATCATAATGGTATATCCATGTCTCATCCATCACCTGTAAGGATCTCAGAAACAGCTCTTGTATTTCCATTAGCAACCTTTTGAGCATAATTTTGCAAAAGTCTATGGGGATATATTTTTGCTGTAAGTTCAAAGAATGGGGGATCCATCGGGCACACAACTTACTGACACAAAGCTCTTTGTACAAAATGATATTAATTGTCCCCGATGTTAACTCGGTTTCATACTCTAACTGAGCGTACGTAATATGAGGATCTTTAGTAACTAGATCTAGCATTTCATTAACATTTTCTTCATTATGTGAAATATTCGGTCTTCCTGAACGAGGGGCATCTTCAAGAACAAAGTTTCCGTGAATGAATTCCCTGTACCATCGTTCAACTGTACTTTGAGAAGGAGCTAGATCCGGGAAATGTTCGTGTAAAGATTCATACATTTCTACTCTTGTCTTCTGTAGTTAGAAACAAAGCGAATGTCAAAGGAGTGGGTTGAAGATGATGCCCCACCTCCAACCAAAGTGCGGAGGGCTAGATCTGTTGGGAAACAAATGTGGGCGATTTTTTTCAGATCTAGTGGGTTTGTCGAAGCTGTTGCTCTCGAGGATAGAAAGACTGTTACTGCCGACTGGTACACTACGGTGTGCCTACCCAAAGTCATCACAGCAATTGGGTCACAGCGGGAGAAGACAGGCATTAGAGGAATTCTTTTTCATCATGATAATGCATCATCGCATACGGCAATCAGAACTCGTGAGTTATTGGAAAATTCTGGACTCAAAACATTACCTCACCCACTCTACAGTCCTGATTTAGCCCCTTGCGACTTCTGGTTGTTCCCTAGACTCAAAGATCAATTACGTGGGAGGAGATTTTCGACTAATGAGGAGTTGAGAGGGGCACTTTTCCAAGCGATCGGAGACATACCCAAAGAAGAGTTGAAAAAATGTTTTGATAATTAGTTTACCAGAATGAAAAAATGTATGGATTGTCAGGAAGAGTATTTGCAAAATGTAATAGTCAATTTTATTATCACTATCTGATATGTCGGTCAACCTCAAAACTTTTCGAGTGCCCTTCGCACTAGCGAGCTTCGCGTGTCATGTGGCTGCGTGACAGCTTGATAAGTAAATTGAAGCATGTTCTTGATACATTATCATAGATTTATCAAACCTATGGCGTACCCAAAATTATACAACATGATCAAGGGAAAGAGTTTACAAGCAAGTTATTTAAAATCTGAAATTCACAAATTTTGATAAACAAAATGAGAGAGAATTTTGAATAAATGTTTTCACTTTAGGAGTTCAGATATACCACTACGCACTTAATATAGATTATCGGTTGATAGTTGCTTACCACTCCCAAGGCAACGGATTGGTTGAAGTACATAACAAGATATTCTAACTGTAATGGATATACAGTGTGTCCCATAAAAAACTGGAATAGGTAAATCATTTCAAAGAATATTATTATCGAAGATTTTTTCAATGTTTTTCCGAAATATCTAAAGTAATTTAGTAGTTCTTCAGTATTTTATCTTATAACCGCTATTTTCCTGAACCAGCTGACATCTTTTGGGCATGGAAGCCCAATAAGGTCGAAGAAAATCTGCATCAATCCCCTCCCAAATTTTCAATAGTTGTAATTTGAGGTCTCGAATATTTTTAGGGTTGCGTTAGATTAGTTCTAACTTAATCCAGGCGAACAAGTTTTCAATAGGGTTAACATCTGGTCTTTGACTTGGCCAGTCTATTCTGTTTTGTTTCATATTTTTGTCAATCCATGCCTTGGTTAGTTTGGCTGTGTTTTGGGTCGTTATCCTGCACCAAAATCCACTCAGACCCATGAAAAACAGTTGCTTGTGTTATCAAGTGCCCCTCTAGTATATTCACAAAGAGAGCTGCTGTGAGTATTTCTTGGAAAATACATAGTGGAAACGTTACTACAGACGAAAAAGCAGCCCAAATGTTGACTTTTTGGGTATGTTTCACTGTTGTTCGCAGCCTCTCAGTACCTTCCTTGGTCCACATGCGAATTCTCCCACGTGCGATCCAAATCGAAGCCTCATCGGTGAATATAGCATGTTGCCAATCATTACTAAGATTTTTCTCTGCCCATTCAAGTCGTGATATACGATTTTTCTCAGATAGTAGAGGAATGGGGCTAGGGTAGGGCTTCGTATACCTTAACTTCTTCAAAGCACGTGCAACCGTATTCTTTGAGGTGGTAACTGGACACTTATCAGCCATAGCTAAGAGAAATGTAAGGGGTTCTCCGAATTTGTCGTGCGATACTGTCCGTTATTAATGGGAGTAATTTCCCTGGCCTCCCACTCCCTTTTCTTCGTTCAATTGGCAAACATTCACTTATTCGGGATTTTAGGTTGTAAACCGTTGTTAATGAGACCCCTACAATTCTAGATATTTCCTTAACTGAGTGTTTATTCCCCTTTAGAAGTATAATTGCGTGTTCCCTTTTCTCAGTCTGACACATGGTGAATAATAAATGTTATTAAATCAAAATGATAATACAGATATAAATGATTATAGCAAAAGTGTTTGTGTCATGATGATGCAACAGTAAATATACGCAAAAAATTTTTATAATATAAGGGAAATGTATTCCCAATAAAAACATGACTTAATGGAATATAAAATTTTAAGTAGATATGCCTAATACAGACTGATAGAAAAATTCAATTACAATATAACCTTGACCGTAGTATATTTACAGTATTTGACTATCTAAGACATTTCGTATAGCCTTTTAATGCATTCAATTCGATTTAGCCTACATTTTCACAAAAATTTATTCTATTGACCATGAGTCCTGAGAGGTCAGTAATTGTTGAATTATACAAGGCGGGAAAAAGCCCTCCTGAGATTTTAAAAATGTTAAATATTGCTAAAGGACGTAAAGCATTCATCTACAGGACAATAAAACGTTACAATGAAACTGGGGACACGAATGACGAACCAAGATCTGGTTGTCCTTGTTCTGTGAGAACCGCAGCCCTCAAGAGGAGGATGAGAGGACGGATTCGGCGAAATCCACGGTTATCTATGAGAAAAATGGCTAAGGAGTTGAAAGTTACACATCAAACTGTCCAAAAAGTGGTACACCGTGACTTGAAAATGTTTTGTTTTACAAGAAAGAAAGTACACTTCCTCTCAGAGTTGGTCAAGACAAAACGATTGTTGAGAAGCAAGGCGTTACTTGCAAGACACGCTACCGGCGGATTCGAAAATATCATCTTTACAGATGAAAAGACTTTCACTATAGCTGAGGCTACGAATGTTCAAAATGATCGTGTGATCTCTACAGTTATCTCAGAGATCCCTGATATGTTTAGGTACATCAGTCGGAAAATGAAACTTCTCTCAGTGATGATTTGGGCTCGTGTCTCTGCTGTTGGCCGCACGCCATTGATTTTCGTACCTGCTGGAGTGAAAATCAACGCGAAAACTTACAAGGACTCGATCCTAGAACCTGTTGTAAAAATCTGAGCCAGACAATGTTTTTCGGACAGCCATTTGTTTTCCAACAAGATGGTGCTCCTGCTCATACGGCGATTACCACACAGGACTGGTTAGAGGGCAAAATCCTCGATTTTATCCGAAAGGAAGAATTGCCTCCATAGAGCCCTGATTTAAATCCAATGGACTATTCTCTTTGGTCCATCTTGGAGAATAGAGCTTGCTCGGTTTCACACAGCACTATAAAGTCCCTGAAAAAGTCTTTGTATCGCGAATGGAAGAATATACCCCAGGGAACCCTGCGTGCCGCAGTGGAAAGTTTCCCTACCAGACTCAAGGCTGTAATTTCCAAAAAAGGAGAATATATAGAATAACTATTTTAGTAATTGAATCATAACAGTAGTAAATAGTCGTATATGCAATATTAACATTATATTCCAAGTTGTAAAAATATAATCGAGAAAATCCTTTGTATCAGAACTTAGCAGCCACCCTGTACTATCGCCACTCTGAGCCAGTTATGGACTTAACACATACACGAAATCCCACTTTTTTAAACACATACAGTGATACAATTATTATCGAATAATGTTTCAATATATATAAACTCAACTGTATACCAGGAACCAGCGAAATTAGCACGAAATGTCCCGAATTCCTATTACCAGTAATACAGGTAGCAATTATGAAATGCAACAGCACAAAAAGTGCTCAAAGCTCCAGTTGTTTCATCCAAGTCTGAGCACCACTGATTTCACCTGACATTCGCACTGTCATGCATGGATGGCGGAATAGGGGGGGGACTGGGCCCCCAATAAATATTTATGGGTAGCTGAGCCCCCCCACTTATTCATTACTTATAATCACTTGGATTGCCATTTAATTAACTACCTGCGCAATTGAATGTTATAAAAATGTAAGTTCCAAGTATTAATCGGAAATTGATCTCATTGTGACATATAATAGGATAATTAAACATGAGAAAGAATCCAACAATTAAGGAATTGAATCAAAAGATGTTTCGATTTTTACTCCTGTATATGGTTGCCTGAACAATGATACATATAGATTAGGCCATTCAAATTTGAGATTCTTCAAACTATTTTCAAATTTCGAATGTTATCTAAGAAATATTGTGTTGTGCGTCTTCTAGGACAACAAACATTGGGCAACTTTATCGGAATAAAACGAAATGATTGTTTGGTTTCATCTATTGATACAGGATCGGATCAAGGAATAAATAATTCCGCTGAAAATGACATACTAAATCCTTCTTCTTCAAGTGTAGATGAAATAGAAAATCCTGCGCGGTTGATCTGTGAAAACATATGTTGTTGGTTAGAAAGTGGTGGGCCTTTTCTGGATTTTAACGCAAGAAATTTACTAGCATGTATAAAAAAGGCTGATGAAGGTTCTAAAGTCCAGGAAAGAACATTTCAAAGAAATTGGCCTAATCAATACCATTGGCTCATCTATTGCATTTACAATAAAAATGCATTTTGCTATGTCTGCAAACGAGGTATACATTTGAAACGAATCGCATATTTAGAAAAGGTGAAGAGGCATTCATCTATGTGGAGTTTTCAATTGGAAGAGCGGAAGAGAAAAGTTCAAGAATCATGAACAAAGTCAGTTCCACAACCACAACCTTGCGTGCCAGAAGTAAAAAGCATATCTTCAGTTTCAATATGTGATCAACTTGCAGCTATTGATGTGCGTCAAAATGAACAGCATTATCGAGGATTACTAGCCCAGATAGATTCAACAAAGTATTTATGTCGCCAAGGGCTCCCTCTCAGAAATATAGAAGAAACTGAAGGAAATTGAAATCAACAATTGAAACTTAGAGCTGGAGATAATTATCATATATAGCTTCAAGAAATTATATGAGTCACGATATAATATCTGAGATTATAGAAATAATGGCTAGTCATATTATAACTTCCATCCTAGGAAGAATACGTAAAATGAATGTTTCTTGTTATTGCTGATGGAAGACGTGATATCTCTGGGATTGAACAATTCTCTTTTTGTGTTCGGACGGTTAATAATGATTTCAGCTTTAATGAAGACTTTTTAGGACTATATGCACTTCCAGTAACTTCTGCAGCTGTGATGTTTGATGTGATAGGTGATATTCTCGTAGGATGGAATAGATAATAATATATGCCGAGGACAATCATATGATGGTGCTTCGGCAATGTCTGGGCATACTTCTGGAGTGGTCACTCCTTGTAAATTGGTTGTTGACGAAGCAATTTCGTTCATTGTTATTCTCACAAGTTGATTTTGATTTTACATGATCTTGTAAAGAATGTAAGAATTTTATCAGACGCTCAGGATATGCCAAAGAATTATACAATTTCATAATGCTAGCACCTAAGAGATTGATCACTTTCCAAAAATTCTAGACCAGCTAATCTTCGATGAAGACAATGAATGGACACAATTTGAATCCCTGAAAAGCCTTCTCTAACTCGATTTACCTGCAGAACTAGTGTATATTGTGCAATTTTCACAAATTACAAACCCCTAATAGATGTCCTAGAATCATTAAGTTTTGAAACAGGGGAAACACTGGAAAAATCATTAGCTCTGCTTGAGATATTATCAAGTTACAAGAACATGTTTGCAATTACCTTGCGAAACTATTATTCTGTCACATCGAGCATGTAGCAATTATTTTACAAATTAAAGATCTGAATTCAGAAACAGCTGCACATGCATTAAAACTATTTCGCTGTATTTGGAAGCCCAAAGGACAGATCCTAAGTATATTTTTCCTTATTTGAAATAGAAGCGAAAATTACATTGTGAACCGCCGTCAATACCTCGTTCTCTAGCACAATTATTTCCTCACATTATACAGGGTGTCTAATAAGTTCTGTTATATATCAATTCCCCAATAATTTCAAATTTATCCATTGTAAAGCCATGAAACTTTCTATTTTCTTAGGACTTATGTTCCTAATTACAAATTACAAATATCATTCAATATAGCCTCCCTTTTTATGAATTACGCAAGTTAGTCTGCTCCGAAACTGATGGACAGCTTTTCGCAGCTCCTCCTGTGGGATTTTCTGCCATTCACTCGACAAACTAACTTTGAGGGACTCCAAACTCTTGTGAGATTTCGCACAGGCCCTGCTCTCCAAGTTTGCCCAAACAGAATAGTCGAGTGGGTTTAAATCTGGGCTTGATGGTGGCCATTCATCCTTTACTTATGAAATCGATATTTTGCTCACGGAACCAACTCTGGGATACTTTTGAAGCATGTGCAGGCGCAGAGTCTTGTTGGTAAGTCCAAGGATGGTTTTGAAAGAGCTTCTCACCCGCAGACGCAATTTCAGGCTCCAAGACCAGTTCTCTTTACGTCTGGGAGTTTATTTTCACTCATTGGGGGACAAAAATCAGGTTTGTCCGTGAGTCTGCCGACACTCCCGCCCATACCATCAGAGAAAGAGGCTTCTGGACTCTTTCAATGTACTTGATGCTATCTGGGATATCCTGACTTCGAGAAGCAAGTATACGGTCGTTTTGACGATTGCTTGCCTCCTCAACGGTGAACAGCTTCTCATCTGAGAAGAGAATCTGATCTTCAGTCCCAGGAGCGAATCGGGCTTTTAGTTGTATGCATCTTTCGAGTCGCTTACGACGTATGGAGTCGTTAAGATGGTGTACGTTTTTCCGCTTATAGGACTTCATTCCTAGGTCCTCTACAACCAATTTCCGCATTGTTTCGTGATTGACACAGAATTCACGAGACATTTTTCGCATTGAACGCCGGGGATTTCTTAGGATTCGACATCTAACACTATTCTTCAGGGCTGGTGTGCGGGCGGATCTTGGACGACCAATTCGTTTCCTGTCGGACACGCTGCCAGTCTCTATATATCGTTTTATTGTGCGATAGATCAACATGGGATTCACTTTATCATTTTTTAGCCTTTTTAGAATTTCACTATTGCTAAATCCAGATTCGTGAAAAGTGACAATTTTTGAACGAATTTCTTCTAACATGATTTTCTGGGAAATCATCAACTTGAATGATATATACTTGGTATAATTTGAAAGAGCGCCAAAAATGCTACAAGAAATTCTAGAAGATTACTTCATAAGTATATTAATAGCTACTGTCTAAGGCGCGAAAATGTATAACAGAACTTATTAGACACCCTGTACATCCTAAAGACTACTTCAAGATGCAATACTTTGAGATATTGGATTCTATGATATCGTCTATCAGTTAAAGGATTAACGAACAAGCTATGGAAAAGTTAAATTGATTCAAACAGCTCTGATCTCTACTACAAATGGTTGTTTTGATGAAAGATAAATCGAGAAGATAAAGAATACATGCCATAAAGACATTACTATGCAAAAATTAGTTGCAGAAATACAATTATTCAAATACTCAAGAGCATGTCTCAAGGTAGGAGAAGAAGGGACAACACTCCAAATACCAAAGATTTCCACTGTTATCGAACTAATAAACAAGATACCTGGAAGTGAAATGATGTTTAGCGATATATTAAGTTAATGAAACTATATTTAGTAATACCCATGACAAGTTGCACGCCTGAAAGGTCATTTTCAGCTTTGAAAGCAATAAAGAATTATCAAGAGCAACAATGAGGCAAAAACAATTGAATAATTTGCTAACAATATATATATATAAACATTTAGCATATGAACCTAATGTTGAAGCTATTGGGAAAGTATTTATTTATGAACTGTTGTGATAACAAACGTTCAAGTTAGTAATCCGCGGTCGACAGCGAATGGTCTCGCGGGCCACCGTTTGAGCACCCTTGACCTACCCCATCCTTTGAATAGCGATATCTTCCTGATATTTCACTGCTCTGTGAGGCAAACAGAAAGCAGGACGAACACATAATGGCGTTCTTAACAGTTGATTAGGTCAGCCTCCTTCGATATATTTCTTCTCCCGACTCGAGCATTTTCATGTGCCAGTATGATTCAAACGACCTATAGCTACCAAGGTAAAAGCTCTTCGGAAAGCTGTTCTCTCCCTGGCAGAAATGGAACCGGTCAGCTTTTTCATGGCCTGACCCGACCAGTCGACTGGTAACTATGACTATATACTGCCTGGCCAAAAGTATTGGGACACCCTGCCACTTGTGACATAAGTGGCACACGGCGAGAATATGTTCAATATTCTGTGGATATAGCAGAAAGTAGAAAAATCTCTTTTACTCAAAGTTGATGAATTAATATATATTCAAAAATGTATGAGATAATTTTCAGTTATGGTCTAGTTCAGTGGTTCTCAACCTGGGGTCCGCGGCCCATAGGGAGCCCGCATCCCTAAAATGTCTTCGTTATGTTTATTGGCAGGGGTCCGCAGACCCCATAAAATGGACCAAAGAGGTCCGCGGAAAAAAAGGTTGAGAATCAATGGTCTAGTTTAATCAAACTGCTAAGTCGAAGTTTTTGGTCAATATGATTACAGAATCAAATTCAGATTTACCATATCCAGAAATTCTGACCGGCCGGTCGAAATCTTCGACCGGTACCCGACCCAACTCAACCCGACCGGTTCCATCTCTGCTCCCTGGCATATTCTGTGAAGTTGGTTGACAAGGTGAGCCTGAGCCAAGAAAATGTCGAAAATGCCGAGAGTGAAATATGATTAATCATATGATAATGAATTCTGTAGTAAGGATTTATATTCCTATAAAAATAGTAGCATACTGCTTCCTGCACAGTTCCCACTCCAATCGCATCTAGCTAAAACTCAGAATTATCCATCTGTAAAAATCTCAGGGGGCGCCATTGTATCCGCCCCTGGGTTCAGGCCCTATATTTATATATGATTTCATGAAAAACTGCCTCCTCTATCCCCCTCCTGTAAGATAAACCTGGTTCCACGCCTCATATTATATCTATAAATTATTGATTACGCTAACGTATATTGGAGCTATCGACCGTATACTAATCCTCTAATTTATATTCACTCAACTTCTATTACAGCGAACACTTATATATGGAAATAAACCTTTAAAATTGTCTAAATATACTCTCAAACAGCCAAAGGTAATATAAATTTCATCGGTTATATCGAAATCCACGTATATTGAAGTTATTTTCGCTTCGCCTCCCCTTGAACTTTGATTTAACTGGTGTTAATTGACTGTTGTAGAATATTGTCTGGATTGAATTTGTTTTCGTTTTTGTATTTTAATTGGAGTCGCTATAGTATATTCATTCAATGTCCAATATTTATTTTTTTGTGCCTCCAATTAATAATGACACTTTAAATAAATTCAACTAACATATGCTGTTACCCGTTGATACAGACTGTACTTAAATATATTCATTACTGCCACATTTGTCTATTTTAGTAGCCATTATGCTATACCGGAGGGAGACGTTTGTGTACAGAAGGACAACATTTGTGTACAAATATATCTGTACACAAACGTCGCACTAACGTTTTACCTTGGATTAGTCTCAATATTGCTCCTGGGTGTCTGACCATCTCCTTGTTGTAAAATTGGGTAAATCGATATCTATTAGGTGAATAGAGTATTGATAGGTTTAGTTAAGAATATTGGCAGTAATTGGCGATTATGTGGATTTTACCTTACTATTTCACTAATTTAATTTTTGTGCCAAGCTAGTGCGGCGTTTGTTTACCATATATTTGTATAGTCTTCTTGCTGTTTTTACACAAAGGTCGCACTATCTTTGTCACAAATGTCCTTCTCCCATGTTATACCCATCACAGAATACTTGGTAAACTATCGTATTAAAGTGCATAATGGATATAATGATTATGAGTATAGGTAGTGATATATTGGTTATTGTGATAATTTGGCCCAATATCTGTGCCCCAGTACTGTCACGACATCTAGTATGTACTGGATTGATCCACATTTCTTTATGCAATATAGACTAATTTAGTTCTATTTTTTGCTCTAGAATTATCTGATGGCTCACTGTACCAATGAGGATATGTTGGACGATCCTGAACCTCTCAGTTCAATATTTCCCTACATTGATTCCCACACTCACATAATTTATGAAAAGAAACACAAGTATGCTGACTTTATAGGAGATCGTTATTTAAAGGGTTCTTTAATTGGAGAAGGCTCATATAGCAAAGTTAAAGATACCCTTGACGCTCAATCTTTGACTCGTAAAGCAGCAAAAATAGTTAGCAGGAAAAAGATTCGTAAAATTCCCAATGGTGAAATTAACGTTAGGAGAGAAGTAATGATTCTGAAAAAATTATCACACACTAATGTGATCAAATTATTCCATTCATTCCAAGATCTTATTAAAGATAAATTATATTTAATTTTGGAATATTGTTTGGGAGATCTACAAACCCTACTTGATAATTCTATAATGAAATGTTTTTGCCTTTGGCAAGCTAAGTATTACTTCGTTCAACTTATTGATGGGCTAGAATATATTCATAGTAGAGGTATTGTACATAAAGATATAAAGCCAGGGAATATGCTGATATCAGCTGATGATATTTTGAAATTGACTGATTTTGGAGTTGCGGAAGAACTTTCTCCCTTTCAAAATAATGATGAATGTAAATTTGCACAAGGCGCTCCAGCCTTCCAATCGCCTGAAGAGGTTACAGGCCTCCATGATTCATGGTCTGGGTTTAAAGCCGATATTTGGTCAGCAGGAGTTAGTTTATATAATTTTACTACTGGACAATATCCTTTTGAGGGTGATTGCTTATATCAGATCATAAGTAGCATTCAAAATGATATTGTTGTTGTCCCTAATATTCTTCCCTGTTCTTTGATAGATCTGCTAGCTAATATGCTGCAAAAGATTCCAGATAATCGGCTCTCTATATACAGTATCAAATCACACTCCTGGGTATTGGAGATTATCTCCCCTCCTCCAGAGGATCAAATATTAAGGTTTGGTTGTTATAATAAGGCTGCAAATAGTCACAGAGGTTTAACTGTGACACCATACCTTGAGTCTCTCCATAATTATACTGATGGCAATGATAAAAGACAAGATTTATTTTGTTTGCAAGGATACAATCGAAATTTTGAAATCGAGAATGATTTTGATCAAAATTCACATAGATCATGTTTTCCATATGTAAATACATTAATTAATACTCATTCAGTAGTAGGTGGATCAGAACAACAGATATCTAACTTTGGAGAGTCTGCCGATCATTTAGAGTCATTAAATTTAGATTTAGATCATCTACGGCTTGCAAATAGTGTGGAAGTCATTGATAACACTGCCAAAGGGCATGGTGTTAAAGATTCGGTTTTGTACCAAAGAAATTCAAAAACAAAGCATATATCCCAATCCTGTAAACAGCAATAAATCTGTATTTTATCAATATTATGTTGTGTTGTTGTGTTGTATCATGTCGACCCTAAATCCTGTTGTGAAAGTAACCATTATATCTAACTATATTGTTACTATATTGCACTATCTAATTAAATTCGAAATATACAGTATTACCTCCAATAACAGCCCTCACGAATAATCCCCCAGAGGGCTTGAAATAAATTCTTGCCTCGGCTGTTTTCAAGGTAATACCGTAGGGTGTCACGGCAAAAGTTATTCTATTCAACTTTGTAGAATGTATTTTTGCAATATAGAATATACTTATGCAAAGTATCTATATAGACTGTAACTAGATTTACTAATGGAGTGGTCTAGAACTTGAATAATCGTCCTAAAATTAAAAATCCCCCTCCCTAAAATATTTCTTTCTCTCGAATTATCACCTCGAATAATTCCGCCCCCTATAGAGTCCTTGAAATGAATAATCGCCCCACCTATTATTCGAGGAAATACGGTACGTTCCACATGTGGAACCAACTATTAACAAAGGAAGTCAGCAAGTCATGACAATACAACAACTTTTGTAAATTTGAAATTCATCAGAGGATACGCTGGTTACAAAGTTCATAGTAACCAGAGGTTAACACATTTAAACAATCAAATACGGGTGAGCTAAACAATGAATAAATTGCCGCATCTCTATACCTCGTAAAATGAATTAATCAATTAAATTTTATTTCAGAATTCACAAGAAAATAGCGCTCTTCGTTAGACAGCTTAGTGCCTCAGACTAGCTTTGTTATTAAACAGCTAAATTTCTGGATGCTTTTGATTGCTACGCGACCGGATAAACTCGATACTACGTACCTCGAGGTTAATTTATATTATCCATGGTCCCATCTAAATTCCATTTTATGGTAATGATGCTTTTGTTTGTAATCTTGACACTTCGTGCCTCTAGCCCTAGTATAATGAAAATCTGAAAACTATAGAAATTCGGGAAAATTGAAATTTTTGAGCAGGCATGATGGCGTATTTATTCCATAATGAGTGCATTTATCAAAATCACTACTACGTACAGACATTTGGCACATTGAGGATTACCTTGATTCAAATTTCAAATTTCAAACTTCTATCATGTATATTGACTGAGCAAGGCTGGATTCGGTTAGCCCATTAACAGTTAACCTCCGCTCTATCCAGTTAACTCTCTAGAAAATATATTCGGTTAACCGAATTGCATCATTTTCCAACCATATATTATAATTCTCGGTTTTAAGAGGTAAGAAAGTATATATACACGAGATCTGCAAGTATTTTGAGATGAAACATTTTTGGTCCGTATTACTAAATTTCAGTACTTGTTTTAGATAACATCGCATAACGATTGCACATATAGTAGCTATGTATTGGTATTATCAATTTCAGTCACGTAACTTCATTGATTGTATTGAACAATACTTACAGCGGTTAACCGGTTAACTGCTATAATCGAAAAGGTTTTAACTGCGACCGAAATTCGGTTAACCACCCCCCACCCCTGGACTGAGCAATGGCAAGTAATGTGTATTTTCAAAAATTTGTTACGGTCAACACCCAAATAAGTCAGTACGCGTGCTATCTAGTCAATGCGCATATTGACTAACCTGTTCCTAAATACCCATAATGAATAGCCAGTACGTGTATTGACCTACCTGTTGGTCAATACTCATATTGACTAGCTTGTGTGCGTAGCTCTTTTAGTACGCGTATTGACTAGTCAGTCCACGTGTAATAACGTTCATTAAAATAGGTAAAACGCATGCAAGTAATATATTTTGTTAATGTTGCGTGATCAGAATTGTTATATGACAGGCTTCTATTTGTCATGTAGCGCATTTAATTACTTATACATGGGATCCCGAAATTCACAAAATGCTATCTTATTTATCTACCAATAGTGGGGAAAATGAAATTATACATTTTATTTTTTATCGGTATTGATTATATTCGGAGGTTTAGATTTCCAAGTATAAGTATATCAATCACCTACTGGTACTTTTTGGCACATATATTTCATGTTCATGCTAATCAAAGAGCTTTCAAAATTTCACTGCAGTTCTGAAACATATTTGTTATTTGCTTAATTCTCTCCTTGATTGTTGTGTGACCTGCTTCTTGACATAATATTCACTCTTTCAGTATCCTCGACATGGCACGTTGCCCTTTACCAATGTACAATACTACACCTTACCACAAGCATGTGGATCTAAATATATTGTAGATCTATATGAGCTCTTCAATAGTGAAAAATGATCTCATTATGGAATTAATACGTAATTCATTTATTTTACGCTGAAAGAATATGGTCAGTCTCTTAAAACAAGATCTTAATGCAGTTTTTATATTCCTCTTCAATTAGTGAATACTCTATAAGTAATCCTGTATGGAGATAGTACTCAAATCAGTATCACCCTTATCGTACTATCCTATCAAATTTACATATTTTCAAGGTAGTTCTTTAAGAGACTTGTTATGAGCAATTTATCCCTTCAAGTTATCTAAATTTCAAATTCCAGTGGTTCTAAAATTTTAGTTTGAACTTTGGTGGGTAAGGAATAGTAAATCCACAACGTCGAAATTAATTTCTTTTGAAACAAGCATAAGTATTTTTATGACGTTGTAAATCTATTTTACCATTAGTTAACATACTACTAGGGCATTCAATAAGTCTTACGGGTGATGTCATAGAAGATGATGCAAACACTATACACACTAACTGATTATATTATTTATTCAAAGTAACCCCCTCCTGCAGATACATAAAGTTTTAACCTTTCCACCCACTTGTAAACACATTTCTGTACTCTTCTTCGGGGATGGATTTGAAGTACTGGTACAGACCCGTGTCTGAGTGCTTGTAATGTGTTAAAATCTTTGCCTTGAAGGTAGATTTTAAGCTTGGGGAATAGCCAAAATCACACGGAGCTAGGTCTAGTGAGTATGATGAATGGGGAAGTACTGTAGAGCGATGGGCTGCTCATTTTAGATCTGGTGATACTGATGTCATAGATTTGCCTCGATCTGGAAGACCGGTATCCGCCATCACTTCAGAGAATATCGCACTCATTCAAAGTATGGTCATGGAAGACAAGTGCATTACTGTCAATCAGTTAGAACAAAGTATGGAGATTTCATCGGGAGCTATTCATACAATTCTGACGACTGAGCTTGGCTACCGATCGATTTGTGGGAAATGGGTCCCACATAAGCTCAGTGAGAATCAAAGGTTGGCACGACTGAATATTGCCAAGAAACTCTTGGAAACTTATGAGAACTGCGATTCTAGACGCTTAACAGAGATTAATACTGGTGACGAGACGTGGGTGTACTATTCAACACCATATAGTAAGTATAAGAAGCGATCATGGGTGAGGGGCGACGAACAACCGGCGAAAATTCCTAGGCCCGACTTCAGAAAACCTAAGATTATGTATACCCTTCTTCAGTAGTCATGGAATTGTCTTGCAATTACTTTGTGAGAGTGGCAAGGCTGTTACTGCTACTTTCTTTACAGAGCAAGTGCTTCCAAATTTGATAAAAAATATAGAAAAGTACCGCCCGAAAACCGGAACTCGAGGAATGAAGATTTTAATTGATAACGCCAGTTCCCATACAGCTAAGCTTACCAAAAATTTCTTGGATGTAGAAGGGTTAGAATTAGATCTGGAAGGGCAATCCACGCACAAATATCTCCTGCAACTCGCTGAAGATCTGTACGGGCTGGATCTTGAGTATTGTGCGAAACTCTATGTCACCTCCCCATTTGAGGTTGAAATTATCATCCTTTGAAGCCATAAATTCAACAGTGGGTATAAATTAACTAGATGTAACTATCTCAAAAATTCATAATTTGTATTGAATAAGCTTGAAACTTTCAGTATATGGAGTTTAACTATATGTGTTTATAATATATGAAAGTTAGATATATTACTTGACTAATTCCTAATATATATCATGACCCGCAAGACATACAGGGTGGCTCCAAAGTTCTGATACAAACCATTTTGTCTATAATATTTATTCAGCATGACCTACATTATTGATTCTCTATATATAATTAATACATACTATTAGGAAGAGATTGCCTAGTCATTTATTCAATATAACCACCCTTTTAGGAAATGACAGCCCTGAGTCTGTTCGGGAATCCTTCTACTGCGGCACGCAGAGTTTCTTGTGGTATCTTCTCCCATTCTCGACACAAGGAAATCTTTAGAGAGCAACTGTGTTGTGTGACACAGAACAAGCCTTGTTTTCCAAGATAGACCATACAGAATAGTCCATGGGATTTAAATCGGGACTGTATGGTGGCCCTTCATCCTTATGTATAAAATTGGGAATATTGTGCTTCAGCCAATCTTGGGTCGTATTGGCCGTATGGGCGGGAGCACCATCTTGTTGGAAGACAAATTGCTGTCCAGAAAACATGGTCTGGCTCAGACCTTTTACCACAGGCTCTAATACAAGCTCTTGGTATGTTTTGGCATTGATTTTCACTCCTGGGGGGATGAAAATCAGTGGTGTTCGACCAACAGCAGAGACCCCAGCCAAAACCATCACCGACAGTGGTTTCTTCATCCGACTGATATATCTGAACTTATCAGGGATCGCTGAAACTGAGGTCGAGATGACTCTGTCGTTTTGGCTATTTGTAGCCTCTTCAATGGTGAAAATTTTCTCATCTGAGAAAATGGTATTTTCGAGAACTCCAATAGCGTGTAGAGCAAGTAGGCTCTTGCTCCGGGACACTCTCTTTTCTTTCACCGACCCAGATAGGAATTGTACCTTTTTGCGTTTAAAAGAGCGCATTCCTAGGTCCCTTTTGACAACCTTTTGTATTGCTCGGCGAGATATATTGAGCTCCAAGGCCATTTTCCTCATCGAACGGTGTGGGTTCCGCCGAATCCGTTCTCGCACCACTTTCTTGAGAGCTGAGGTCGTTACAGAGCATGGACGACCAGATCTCGGCTTGTCTACAGTGTCCCCAGTTTCCTTATATCGATTTATCGTCCTGTAGATAAATGCCCTACGTCCTTTTGCAATATTCAGCAGTTTCAAAATTTCTGATGGACTTTTCCCCGCCATATGCAACTCAATAATTGCTGACCTCTCAGATTCCATGGTCAATCACAATTTTTTTTCGAAATAGAATACACCAAATTGAAATAATATTTGTTAGGAAGCGTATAAGGTATGTCATGGGAGAGCAAACCATTGAGAATACTTCCTGATAATGGTTGTATATTAATCATGATTTTGTATCAGAACTTTGGAGCCACCCTGTATTGTACGCCCTGATATCAGTTTGGGGTAATTCACATGCCATAGTTCGAGCGATAAATTCTACTACCTCAATCAATAGAGCAAAGAATGAACATGTGGTGAACTCACTTGCTGAAACTCTATCCTTATATAAATCAGTGAGAATACCAGGGGGTCTAACCCTTGATCGAAGAACTTTGAAAAGTTCTGTAGAACGATGGTCAAAACTATCTTGCACAAGTGACAGGCTCTCTCCTTATCAACTCTGTTTATATACAACTAAACTCCATTGAAAACCAATGAATTGTATATATTGAAACATAATATCGATTTCAATCATGTAAGGTTTGGGAAATTTATGAAGATATAAAAGAAAAATTTATCTTCATTTAATAAGAGTAAAGTTTGCAATAACATTATTCCAATAATTTATCTTGCTTATTGAATAATCAAGAAGCATATAAGCTCTTAAAACATTTTGTAACTAGACTTGTTGCACAGGGGCTACTAGGGTGCATTACGCCCAAATTCTTACCTTCAATTTATACCATTTTGAATTATGAAATAGATTCTAGATATATTCAACAAGCGATATGTAAAGTATCAGATGAAATAGTAAGGATTTCTATTATTTGGTCAATCAAATGTAGGACTTCATTGCTGTATTCTATGTTTATCCGAACATTATATAAATGACAGAAGCTATTTCAGTAATCTTTTGAATTTATGATGCATACTATTGTTCATTTACATGCTTTCCCAACAAAGTGAATGCGCTGAATTTGAATCTATCATTGAATTTCTTCAGGAGCGAAAAGATTAATCAGATATTACGGATACAATACTGTGAAAATTTTGTAGAAATTTCTCTCGGCCACAAGCCATCCTGTTCGCAGCAAAATTTGTTTCCATTACTTTCTACCCTGAATTTTTAGTATGTATTCTTGTCAAGTAATATAAACATTATATTCAAAGTACAAATGTCGCTTCATTGCGCAACATTAAATTTTGTCAAATTCCATTCTCACATCTATGTTGCTATGATACAATGTAATGTAATTACATGGTCATTTAACACCAATATAACGCAATAATTATTTATATATACTGCATATTACGAGGTGACACACAAGTTCATTAACTTGATAACTTATTGAACCTCTACTTATCAATTTCAAGATGGCTGAAGCAACAAAATTATCTAAACCCCTGAAAACACGTCTTGACTTAGCTATCATATTGAAGGCTCACGACTAAGATATCAATAAAGCAGCAGATGGAGTGGTGCGTTTACTAAATCTCGAGGAAGACAAGAGACATTCTGTATGCTCCCTGATGTCTAAAATATCATTTAATGTCAGAAGAGTAAGAAATATATTGAGAGCTTAGATGGTGAGTGGTGGAGTGCAAATATTCCATGGATCCCTCTTAAACCTAAGAGCACCCAATCATTTCTTTCTGTTTCAGGCTGTGATGTAGAAAGCGGTGTTATATTGGTTTCAAATGTAGAGGGGAGAAAATCAATTGATGACATCCAAGTTCGTTCTAAAAAGATCAGGCTTGATCAGACTGGGAGACTTACTTCCATCCGTCAGTTAGCACAACTTGAAAATATTTCTTGTTATTCGCTACGTTGCTCTCCTCCTGTATATTTTAGCTGTAGAACAAATTGGTTTTAAAGGCATCGCAAATATCGCTTGGATCTATAACGAAGAATCGATACCAACCCTCAGTAACATAGTTTCCCCAGAAAAATCAACATTCTTAGCATATCAACTTAAGCTGAGGAAAGGAAAATGGAGAGATCTTAAATATTATCTCCAATCAGAAGGCCTCGTTTTGGCAACTTGGGAAACAATTAGTGAAATTAGAAAATCAATTGTTCCAACATTTGACTGGTATCCAAATGTTTCCAATCCTATAGGGGTCCATATATCTTACTCATCACATGTAATTTCTCTCTTTGACCGGTTGTTAAAAGAATGTGTGCTAAATTTTCCTGCATCACACTTCTATCCATTAACACTCAAAATCAATCATGGACTAGATGGTTCTGGATCTCATTCCTTACCTGGGTTATTATCAGACTGAATATAGACCGATCAAATTATATTGTTTTCTTGGTTTCACCCTTTCATGTAATTGATCGATTCGCGAATGTTCAGTGAGTAAATAGGCATCCTAACTCGTGTTTTTCCAACCAACCAGTAGCATTTATTTGCCAAAAGGAGACTATTAACACTGTTATAGAATTGAGCAAGTTAGCAAATCCTGAAATTGTTTCACTTAATAAGAATGGTTTTGCTCACATAAATGGCCATGTTAAAATAGAAGCCAAAGCTTCAATGATTGACGGCAAAACCTTAGCAACAATGACAGGTAAAGGAGGAGCGCCATGTATTGCCTGCAAAGCAACCCGAAGTGAAATAAATTTTCGGGTTTCCTTTGAATTGTTCGATAGGGATATCAAAGAGACAATCCGTCAGTTAACCTCTGATGGAAAAGATCTGATGACCTACAATACAATACAACGGTGTGGGATTACACACGAACCTGCAAGTGGCATTGATATATTTCCTGCAGCACATTTATATTCTTATCTAAGAATTTTAGATTGGTTCTTGAACCTCATCAAACGAGTTCCAGCAGGAAAGTCCATGTGGACTGAGGAACAAATGGTGTGAGATTATCGAGTTTTAGTATTCAAGCGTATCCATGAGCTTACGAACATATTATTCAACCTGCTAGGAGGAAGTGGGAACACAAGCACTGGTAACATGGCAAGAACATGTTTTTCATACAAAAAACCGTGTTTAGAATCTTTGTCATTTGCACCAAATCTTTATAGAGATGCTCTAACAGACATTCACAGGAATTTATCTGCATTATTCAGTCTTGCTAATTGTAGTGAAGTTGTTGATGTAGACAGATTTCGTGTGTTAAGTCAGGAATCTACTTACTAATCTCACAAAACCTTTCCCTGGGCATCTATTTAATACACTCCACAAATGTTTAGCTCATTACCATCAGCTTATTGAGAGAAATGTCAGGGTAGGATTGTGTTGACATTCTGAAGAAGGGTTAGGACATAAGTTTATCCGAGAGTTCACACACATTTGAGCAGGAATTCAGATTTTTTCAGTGGATTAAGTGATGGTGCAATGAGGCTCTACATTTATGGTTGTCCGATTCTGAATGAAAAATTCAGAAGGATCATAATTTGTTCCAGAAGTGGTGAAGGAGGCCATAAAAAAGAATTGTGTAAAAAAAGGCAAGCAGAAAACATGACAAATAATATTGACAATGAAGATTCTCTTCTTCAAAATTCCATAGATGAACCCTTCTTATATTTAACATTAATTTCATCAATAAGATACTCGTATGTTAGTTATTCTTCAGTCACCATAATATATTCATATATTCAATTTTCTTCTTATATAAACTAAGTTACGTGAATATCTAGATTTCTGTATTACTGTATATGATCATTAAGAATACGTCATATATTGAAAACCTGATGTGATACAAGAAATGGATCAACAAACGAACCGCAATAGTCGACTTACTATACAGTAATAATGCATTGTATAAGCCTATATCTAAAATTGAACGCATACAACCCTAATGCTAGGAATTCGCAATAATAGCCCACTGTGGCTCGCATAAATTCCTTCACTGATAACGTGACTGACATTTGTGTAAGGCTTATATAGCTCAACTTGATCCTATTCTCCTTAAGTTTAGGGAGAAGTTGCCATCCTAGGACCAGATCGAAAAGGGATATTAATCTATTCAAGGAGCTTCCACAGCAAAATTTACTTGTAAATTCACTCATCATTGTAATAAGTGTAGTAGTTGCATCTAGAGTTCTATATAGTAGGAAAATAATCTAAATAATTGTTGAACATATAAATATGGCACTAATAAAATTAAATCCACACATGTATAAAAATATAAAAAATTCTGTAATTTCATTAAAATTTCTGATTTATTAACTATATCCATTAAATATTATCAGTATATTAACTTCCATCTACGTGGATTATCTAATGAAGTGACGTTGAATTCTAATTGATGGCGTCATAATTACAAACACAAAAGTCATACAATATTTTGAGGATACCAATCAATTTCTTAGGATTGATAACCAATACCCAAATAATACATTCCATGCCTAAGAGATGTAAAAATACCTATTCGAAGATAATCGCCATTCTGGGCCACTGTGTGTGTATAACGGTCAGATGTTAGACTGGCTAGAAACGGCCGTTATGAATAGGGGACCATTGTACAAGGTTCATTTTAACGAAGATTGGATACTTGGACAGCATAAGATGGATTTAGGCGGTCGTTAAACCGGTAATTCCATTATAATATACACTAGCGCGCTTGGCTTGCTAGGTCGCTGCGCCACAGCTAAGTATTCCAGGATATCTTAAGTTTGAAACAGCTAAATTTATAGTGTTATTGGCCGCTACCTGACAGAATATACTCAGTACTAGGTGCTTCAAATTCACAGAATAGTTAAATTTTAAAAGTCATATCCATGGTCAATCCAATTTACATTCAATGGCCTTCTGTGGTGACCCTGGAGATGCTACTTCAGCTTTTGGTTAGTAATCTCGGCACTTCGTGCCTCGGGTATTAAGAAATTGATGGCAAAATAATCTCATGATGAGTTAGCTTTAGTTCAGAATCTTGATGTCAGGGTATTTGTCACATTGAGTGGTAACTGTAATTAAAATTTCAACCTTCTATCATCTACATTGGCCGAAGAGTAGCTATTAATTCCTCCAAGACTCGAACCTGCCCGAACTAGGCCAAAATACTCCTGTATGAGAAAATCAGCCCTGGGGGTCTTCCAGTAACTTCAATCAATTCTGGACATACGAACATATACATTTAACATACATACGACATACAGATTAATTGCGTTTTAATAGCATAGATTAAATAGATATAGTAGCGGATTCTGTTCGGGAGTGTGATCGCACGAAGGCTCCAACTCAACATAAATTATTAAATTAATTTGAGAATTTTCCAATAATTAAGACAGATTATTGAAGTGGAGGGTTGAGATTAAATAGCATTTTTAGGAAACATAAGGGGTCTCGAACGATTTTTTGTCCAGGGGTCACCTACAGTTTGTGACGCCACTGATCATTAGGCTAGATAGCGTTGAAAATGACCAATGAACTCCAAAAAATCCGAGTAATACTTGTTTCTACTAGTGCTTATTGCAAAGTTCGGGTTAGAATTGATAGCTCGTGATCAATTATCATCCGAACATATATCTTACCTAATTTTAAGACTTAATTAGGCTTTACAAACAATTTTAGATGGAATTTTTAACTGAAAACAAATTAGACAATATATGTAAATTATTTTTGAAACTCATAGTTTATTATCATAGTAATAATTTCTAACAATAAATTGTATATTTATTAAATTAGCCCAAATACCGCCAAACATTATTAAACACGATTTCGGACATCATTTTGATAGTCCCTTAATTTAATATAAGATAAATTTGCATATGTGGTTAAAAGCTACATGCCAAATACCGGTGAAGTTTGTCTATTTAGAGAAACTGTAGTTCGTGCGTCCCTGGCCGTGCGAAATCTAGAAGTCCGATTAACATGAAAATTGGTACACATATACATTTTGGTTCGGAGATTTGCACACGAATATGAAATTTTTATAGAGTTAATATTCTACACCTTTTTGCACATATTACGAATTGATGCTAGATATTTCGCTTCAAAAGTTAGACATGGGGGAATTGCAGGACAATTATTCGGAATCTTATCCATAGGATTTTAGGATATAGTAGTGAATTAATATTGAATATTATGATATTCACCGCAGCCTGGTATGTATTTTACCAGAGTATTACCATCAAAATGATGCATTTATAAATTATATTCAGTCCGAAAGTAGATAAGGTAATAGTAAATGTATGTAAATCCCATATTCATTACAATCTGAGGTTGAAAAATAGTAAGAAAAGTAAGAAGTATCGAGTAAGAAAAAAGACGTTTCCAACTGACTAAAATTCTTTTTCAGCGAGAGAACTTTAGCATACAGGTTGTTTACATTAATCGAAGGCTCCTAAGATGAAAGTTAGCCATTATATATAATAGTGTGGATGTTAGACCAAGCTAAAAAAGGATAAAATTAGATATCAAGAAGTATATAAAAACAAAAATGGTAAGGAATACATACAAAAATATAAAAAGAGTTATACAAGAATATTAAGATAAACTCGGGAAGTATAAACGGAGATTAGCAATCATGCTTTACAATTTAGATTAAATAAAAGTCAAATTCAGAGCCCATACATGTATAAGCTAGAAAGGGTTATTTTGAGAATACAAAGCTAGTAATGATACCTCTTCCAAAGGGCTATCAAGGCTGATTGAAGGAAATAGCTCATTGCCATTTATGATCATTGGTGAACCATACTTTTCACCGTTTTTGAACCAAAAAATTTCACCATCTTTCATGTCCAATTGCACGGAAATTACATCACCAGTAGTGTAACCACCTGAAAATATGGACCCGCTATTCAAACACCCATCTTCTGGTTTAATTCCGGAATGAAAATTTCCATTATTTCTTTGTGCCATTTCGCCTTTCCTAAATGGATGTGGGTTACCATCCCAAATAGTTTTGAGAAATGATTGCTTCCTTTCTTTATTAACAACACCTATTTGCATCCATCCAGGGACTCTAGATTTTTCAATTTTTATAAGCCAGGAATATCGGCCGACAGAAAATCCTCTATCTTTGGGTATAAACAAAATGGAGGTACTGTATCCTCGTCCACGATACCTCAATGTACGTCCATTATTGAGCAACTCAACATTTTCTTGAATAAAGTTTCGATCAATTATAGGATATAAATGATAAGTTATACAATCTTTCAGTAGCTGAAAAATTGGAAGGGAATCAATTGCCGTTGTATTGAGGATGTATTGAGAAATCACCTTACTTGAAAGAAATAAAAGTGAAGGGATCACAATAATATCACTACGACCAATAGTCCAATCTTTTAAACGAGTCTTTTCTTCAGAATACTTTGCACTATGAAATGAGTAATCAGGAAGTATAACACCTGTAGCTGGGATATTTTTCGATTTTTTACGCTTGAAGTTGCTAGAATTCGAGAGAGGTACACTATTTGAAGATGAAAAACACGAATTTCCCATTTATTAGATTTGAGTTTGATTGGACAGAAAATATAGATAACACTAATATAATAAAAATAATAGCTTGTTACTAAAACCGGAAGGATTTAATAATTGTTCTAAATTCACGAATATTGAAAATTGTTATGTTAAAGAACACGTTGAGAGAAGGTAATAGCTAAAGAACTCATAAATCAGATGAAAACTGACCAAGTTGTGAAATATTTCCTTACTGAGCCAAATCCAATGGGGAAAATTGTATTAGTCGCTTTACTGGAATAATGCTGCTGAATTCTATTCAAACTACCATTGCATATATTCAATATTGTGGTTATCATCACTTTGGCAAGTTGATTATTTCATGACTATACTGGTTTGCGAAATTAGAAACCTATAATTAATTGATAGAATAATTTAATGAATGTGGGCTGGGGATTCATTCCCCTTACTTCCTTGAATTTGAAACGCTTGAATGAGCGTAGCGAGTAATTGAGCGCAGCGGAATTAGCTCGATTAACACATGAAGCGGTCTCAAGACTTCATTTCATCCGAAGTACTTCGGAATGCGATCAAAAATTAGTATGTAGGAATAACTTACAAATCATTATTTCCAAGTATTAGTGCCAATCAGGCCCAGCGGAAGCTCGAGAGAGGTGAGGGGGGGGGGCTTGAATCGTGATGATCGCAGAGTAAATACATTTAATTTGAGGGAATAGAGAACCCCTCAAATATACATCACGAGAACAACTCCCCTAGAGATTGAGGTATTTATTAGTGAGTAGCGCATGCGCTGCATTTGAGTAGCACATGCGCTACATTAGGATTATTGGTAAGTCATATTTATAGATACACATTACCATTTTAACCATAGTTACCCAAACTGCTGAATTGAATGTGATTAGATAAGTTTCGAAAGCACATTACGACAAGTGGTCATTGGAATGCTGGTGCATTTATAATGTATAGAAGTAGATATATAAATTTATACCATTCGTTAGATAATTTCATTTTGGAAATGGCTGAAAAAGTAACTTCACAAACTGGATCTGATAATATACACCCAAAAAAATGAAAAATCTCGGAGAAAGAAGATATCAGCTTCATCACATTAGACATCGACAAAGTATGCCTATCAGAAGGTGAATCATTTAAATTGATAGAATCAGATGTACCAACATGGTCAAAACCAGCTGATAATTATATTCTTAATTCCTTATGCTTTCAAGCAAACTTTAGTTGCTTGTTGATTCAATATAATTTTTCGCATAGGCAGTGTCAACCTGATTGCTTCTCAGAACCAGAAATGAAACAAGTAGAAATGCCTATAATTGACCAGTATGTAAAACTATTGATATTGAAGTCTCACATATATAAGTTAGAGAATAGTGAATATCTTATAATTGCAGATTATGATCACTCACAAGGTAAATATACGTTATTATCACTATTATTGTTGTCTGTTTGCATGTTTGTCTCTGTGCCCCGGTTCGTAGGGCTCAACACCTTTATTTCGGTTAATCGGGTCAAATGGCCTGGTCCCAAGTGACCCTATTAATCGGAGTCTACTGTACATTTACTATTCTCACTACCAAAACTAAACATTATGTATTTCAAGGAACCATTATACTAAACAAAAGGAGAATCATAATTGAAACAAACAGCAATCTATGCGCCAATTGTTATAGTGATACTTGTTCTCATTTTCAAGTATTTGAACTCTGTTCACAAAATGATTGTTTGCAAGTTTGTGAAGCAAACATTCTAGAAGACATACTATATTATTTCCCAAGTCCTAGCGATATCTTTCTGTTGACAGATGATACTTTTCACAACTTCCAATTAAATAATGATAGGTAGTTATGTTGTTCTTGTTCTTCAAAGTGCAAACAACATTCTAGACTCTATAATATTCTCGAAAATACTGGATCAAATACACAGAAAAAGGTTGAATATACACGATATCAACAAGACCAACACCATTGAATCTAGATGAAAGCCAAATAGCAATTTAAAACCACCAGCTCTGCCATGGCATCAATTTACCTTTATTATGTATCCTGAATAGGAATTATGTGACTATGGTTTCAAATTCAATGAAGAGGAGAAGCTTAAACTAGAGAAAGTTGGAATAGTTATCTATTTAGAAATGATATTAATTAACTCAAAGATTACAAAGGTATATATTTATCATCAATGAACCATTCGCTCGTTCACAATTTTAATTTAGTATGGGGGGTTATCCTACGTATTTAGCCGTTGAAAACAAGTCTTTGCAATTATAAAGGAATTTCAATAAATATTTGGTCTACATATAAGATTGTTCATTCGATTGCAATGAACTCGTCCCAATTTACCTCCTCCCTAAATTTGCCTGTGCTTGGTCCTCCGTAATTATATTGTAAGTATATAGTTTACAGTTCAAGATGCAGTGGACCTTGCAATTGCTTGGCAGTCTTCGAAGGTCAGAACACTTTACTGTTAAACATCAACAACAAGTACTTTGTTCATTACAGTTTGTTATATGATTATAACAAGTTGATGATCATGTCTAGAAATACTTTGTACGGTTACTTGAGGTATGTATTGTTTAAAACCATATTCTTGATAAATTAAAATTCCTATATACATACAATCTAATTCGTCGTTTTACTCTTTAATGTCAAGAACAGGGAGCTATCAGAATGGGTAGAACGAATACATTCCATTGTCGCATTGCTTATCAGGCATGGAACGCCTATCTAAGAACAGTAGACATAGATTATGACTCGAACTACATATGTCCAATGTGTAAAGATCATCCCGATGTGATAACTTTAGATGGCAGAGCGATGGGAACAATGAAATCGGTACCAAAAGTGGATGCAAAATTCGATCAGGATCAACAATACCTATGATCCCATTTTCAGATCGTGTTTTTATCCCCGACACAGCAATTAGAAAGCAACTCCTTAAATACAGTTCTGAAGGTTTGACAGAAAATACATTAAAAGACCTATTGAAGTCTATTCATAAAGAAATGGCTGATTATATTTGATTTAGTTCCATTAGGATAGAAAATTTAGTGACTATAAGTGAAGAATATATACACGTTAAGAAAGTCTTAAAACTCCTTTGCCATACAGATCCAATATCAGGAATATTCCAATCCTCTCTGCTGGAACCGAGTGAATGAAAAGCAATAGCTCTTCTTACCAATGGAAAATTAGCAAGTGAAGATTCCTTAAGTTCAATATATCAGAAGATGTTTACATTGGATATCTTATTCAATTCTATCAAACCTAGTGAAGATATCACATGCACAGGGTTTGCCACTTTACATCCCAAAGTTTTCTCGCTGTTGAAAAGAATCCTGACACAAAAAGAGAGTTTATTTAGTAGAGCGTCAAGAAAATTGGTGGAATATTCTCCACAAAGCGAAAACTATTACAATTATTTCCCAGCATTCACAACAAACTACATGTAAGTTAAAACTTGTAATTGTGTTTATACTGAAAATATTAATTGCTATTCAACAACTTTTTTATATTATACCATTCTATTATACTTGTACAGGTGCCAGTATACGAAAATCTAGAAGTTGAGTCAGCTGAACCGTGTCTCAAAAATTTTCCAACTCACAAAAGGTTTTCCCCCGGAATAGTTGCAATCGTTGTAAACACAGGATTTATTATGGTTTCCAAATCCTCAGACTACACGAATCTACAGTTGTAATTTATAATTAGTTAATGACCATATTCAGAGAACAGCCAAAAGTGATCTTCTACGATAATACTTGCAACTTACACAAAATATGTATGAAAAGGTAACTGCACATAACAAATTGGGTATAAATGATAAATAGTCGAGATTTCAACTAGAAATTTATTTGTGATTTCTTATATAGGGACCCCAAAGTATTTCGTAAGATAACATTTCAGATTGATCGATTCCATTCTACAAACCACAAGTGCAATCCCTCTTATTCTTTCAGATCAATTCAGACTGATGAGATGAAAAAGCTAAACTCACAAATTGTGAGCAGTTGTTTTCATCACTAAGAAGGATAGCAACACAAATCGTATACATGCGTATAGATAATGTATTCTTCACTACAAGATATTTTCTAGCATGTTTGAATCTACATATTCTATCACAAAATAATAATATATGAAAATAGTTTATATGTTAGGAGACTCAAGACAATTGTGACAATAAAAGTTATCGATGTCTTTGTCAATATCTTCAAGTCCTACACATGGTTTGTGGAACCATTAAGACATTTGGGACATTCAACCATATTTTTTGACGCGCAACTGAATAGATGACACAAACACTATAACTTTATCTTTAAATCTGTCCCTAGATTAGTAGTCAGGGGAGATAGTAATACTATGCTTTCTAACTTAGGAAAGGGTGCTAAAATTCCGCTGTTGAAACTATCAGTTAGGTGAGATCTCATTCTTGACTGTTTCCAGTATACTTGGGTTGGGTCGCCTCCCATTGCTATTGTCAAACAGACTGCAGCTGCAAATAAACCACAATCCGCCTCACCTCTTTGCTGTTGAATAGGAGCAAGGGCGACTTTCAGCTCATGATCAGCATCATTCCCATATAGAAAGTCCAATTGCACAGCTAATTCACCAGATATTCTCCCAGTAGATAACGAATCATATAAAGGTACATGCCCTTCAACATCAATACTGGAGCAAACCCAGTGAAGTGCACCATCGTGATGCAGCTGTATACTAAGACGAGGAGCTTTGACGAATTGACGATTCTAAGAATTAATTGAATATCAAATATTGATTACAATTGAAAAATTTAAACCGAGAAACTCACTTCGGAGAGAATAGTATCCTGAAGTCCCTGTAAA
This sequence comes from Oopsacas minuta, assembly GCA_024704765.1. NCBI lineage: Eukaryota > Metazoa > Porifera > Hexactinellida > Lyssacinosida > Leucopsacidae > Oopsacas > Oopsacas minuta. The sequence goes on from JAKMXF010000306.1 coordinate 44,259, forward strand.
TGTGGGAAATTCTTCTTCAGTAATGTCTACAAGTACATATATGATATGAGAACATTTTCTAACAAAATGGATTGAATTTCAATGTACAATAAACTTAGACAGAATGCATTAATGGTGGTGCCTGTTAGAAAAGTATTACACTTGACAATTCAGAAATTGACAAGTTTTTCTCATTTAAACTAATGGGAGGAGTGATTATTTGAATAAGATCCAATGGTTTAACTCCGAGTAATGTCACCAGACTGGATGTTGGGATGGGTGTTTGAGGATCTGAAATAGGTTTGTTCGAAGCGATAACGGGTTGCTGAAAAAACTCATCGAAGGAATCATCACTAGTATCTACATCAGATTCTTGGTGTACTACATCTCTAGTGAAATCAAGAGGAGATCTAGATCGGTCACGATAGATATCATGTCGCGATGTTTGAGAAGAGCTTGGAGACTTCTAAGATTGAGGGCGAACTGAAACTCGCGCTTTCATAGAGTAATCCTTATATGATTCTATTATCATACGCAGATGAATCTTACATGCGCTTTTTATGTTTTCGAAAGGGACTCTTTCGGGCCAATAAGGTGGTTTGAGAGAAGGATCATTCCAAAAAAACATACCGTTCCCTAAATTACAGATATATAATCAGTGACCCATATAATTATATAAATTCACACCGTTGACTTACCAGTTGACACTTTTATAATCGCAGAAACAAGTCTTCGCAGTCCCTGTACATTATAGCCAGATATATCTTCATCTAATAGCTTGAGGATTTCGTGATCACGGACAGGCTTTGATAACGCCGACGTACTTGTAGATATTTGGTTAGTCAGTAGAGTTCTTGCTATTTCATCGCTATTCCTAGTGATATAGGTTTGAAATTTTTCTGGACCCAAAGAGCCAAGCTTTCCATGCCATGAAAATACAGCTCCGGCATATTCACCCGTTACTGAACGAAACTCAGACAATATGTCTGTCAGTACCATTATAGCATTAGTCTTTGTCAATTTGGGTATCTTTGGCATTTTGGCTAATCAAGGGTACAGAATGGGAAATCAAGAGGAAACGCTCATTGAGTAAAGTATAAAGTTAATTGAGAAACATATTTAGGGATTTGGCTAATAAAGGAAGTAGAAATAAGTAACAAAACTCAAAAATAAATATCAGTACCTGCGAATTTAATTACACTATAATAGGACGTAATGTGAGAGCCTACTTTTTTCCAAAATTTCAATTACAAATTAATGCAGCGCATGCGCTACTCATTTTTAAATATATGAGAGATTACATTTGTTCTCAATGCAAATAAAAGTTGAGCATAAGTTAGGGCAGTTCAAACTGAGTGATCAAATCAATATATATAATTCTGTAATCTATATAAAAAAATCTCAATCGTTGTCTGTCTGTATTTTTGTCCGTGGTTAAGGAATGGATTTAGGGTATGCAAATTTGAAATTGTCACATAGCTATGTATTATTATGTTCATCAAGGAAGTAAATAGAATTCAAATACAACTTAACTAAATATATCGCACATGCTGAGTCCGATTTTCACACTTTTGAATGAATCATATGTAAATTTAGTCCTGTTTTTATGAATACATAAAGTAAACAATTTGTCCATATCTCAAATATATGTACAGGCTTGCTCAAAACGGCTACCGAGGGGGTTAATCTTACAAAATATTTCAATAATATGTGTGCCTTATACACATATCCGTGAATTACACTGTTTTAAATACATCTATATTATAATACTCAAAGGGGGCCGTCAATTTGGAGAATAATTGATACCTCGAGGCGTAATGCGGGGAGTTTATCGACAAGCGACGAGCCAAATGCTCGTAGAAATATATAACAAAATTGGAATTATACTATAGAAGATCCTCCGACTTGGACTGTTGCCAAACATATTACTCAAATAAAACAAAAATGAATTTATATCAAAAGATCACAAAATATTATCGCGAACCATGCACGCGAAATTGTATGTACCTAAAGATTCACATAAAAAGTGGGGCGGTTCAGGCCGCCCCTACTCCGCCCGCCCTGGTGCCAATATGCTTGAAACTAGAGACAGTGCTTCGCGCCTTTAAAAATCAAAAAAGTGAGAAGAAATGAATCACCGGTTATTCATTCCTCCTATCTTTCTTAATCTTCAAAATATTCCATTAATTTATTATAGATTACAATTTACGGAAACAATTATAATGATGAGAAAAGCTGCTTCTCAACGAGTTACTTAACGGTGCGTATACTATTTTCAATATTCGTGAATTTAGACCAATTTTTAAATCGTTATGGCCTTTAGAAACAACCAAGTAATACGTTTAAATACAGAGACGTCGCCACGGAATAGGGGGCAATGCCCCCCCTGGCAAAATCTCGTGTCCGGGGCAATGCCCTCCTGGTAAATTCTCGTGCCCGGGGGCAATGCCCCCTGGTAAACTCGCGCCCCGGGGCATGACTACTCTGGTAAAATCATACCCTAGGGCATGCCCCTTGGCTCAAATTGAAAACTGTCGAATTTCGGCTCGCCCGCTGGCATCTTACCCTCATATATTATGCACTCTCCTCTAAATATCAGAGGGGATATCCCCCATAAATATCCTCCGAGCTCTCACATCATTGCTGCTAGAGACAGAAAATTATCTACTCTCTGGACCAATTTCAAACCAAACGTTATTCCTTGAGATTGGGTTCGCTCCTGAATCTTACTGATTGTTTACAGGGACCATATACCCTCAACTAGAACTTGTTGCTCACCAGATGGAACTTGTGCTGCCCCAGAACAAGAATACATGACGCCATTGCCCAGTTGGATGGTTATACATAACTAGAAATCTATAGACCCGCCACTTGGCATGCCTGCTGTTAAACGCGTGAAAACGGATAATCGAGAGTGTATTGTATCGTTAGTTAGATTATTGTACAATTTGACCTCATATTTGTTTCATTGATATGTAGTACCACGTACAATCCACGTTTTCAAACATTTTCGGGTCGAAATGACGTTAATTCATTACCTAATAACGCTTTGCTCTCGAAAATACCCAAACTTAAGAGCTGTTGCGTAGGATTTTGACCCGCAATACAAAATCCCACTAGCATATCCATGGTGCGGGTCAAAATCCTACGATGTAATATATGCGTAGGATTTTGACCAGCATCAAAATGTACTACAGCCATAGGATTTTGACCCGTATCGAAATGTATTATTGTCGTAGGATTTTGACCCGCATATGATGTATTATTGTCGTAAGATTTTGACTCTAAAGTAATCTTACTTCTTTGTCATTTGACTTTTCGAAGTCCATACACTCTCATTACCTAATTACCACTAATGTAGGTAAAGTAATTCCACTTTAGACTAGCTATACGTATACGTAACTGAATAAACAAGTCAATTTAGAGTTAGATTCTAGAAAGTAGTGAATTTGTTTAATAACATGTAAACTATATTCCCACTACGTATTACAAATTTACAATATGTATAATTATCCAAAATGCCAAAAATAGACAGTGTATATAAATATTATATAATAATATTACTTGGACAGAAGGTGGTAGGTATTTGATAATTGTATATAATAACTCATAATAAATAATATAATTCAACATGTCAATCTATATATTGCAATATATTCTATCAAAAAAATAACAAAAATTTTGCAAGCATTAGCATGATAATGAATATTCGGAATATCTTAAGTACGAATTGTAGGCGATTTCATCTTTGCCCATTTCTCTATACTTCCTAACAAGCTTTAAGGAATATACCACTGAAATATGTTCATCTATTGGACAAGCGTAGACTATGCATTTGTTACGGGAGTCTTGGTATAATGTTGGTACACATATAGAGGTGAAGTGAAAACCGCGAGCCTCTGGCACGCTGCATACTCCTGGATAACACTAGATTTCCATAAACAAAACAAGTCAGCTGCGGTGGCCTCCTCCTTCCCCTTACAACCACCCCCTACAGCAAGTTTACCCTTAATCTCAAAATTTAATTAGTTGGGTGGATGGTAAGAATATAGTAAGTTCAATGAACTTAGAGATGCAACTTTTGTAGCGAGTTTCTCATGCAGTTGGGTTAAGTAGGTGTTATTGACAAGGGCCGTTAGTTAGAGGTTTCAATTGAAGTAGCTCAGAGTCGATATTTTCATAGATTGAGTGTTGTTGCAGTGTTTCAAATGTTTCTTCCATTGTATCCAGGTTCAATATATCATCCAATGAGTCTAAATACATAGTAAGTATGTGAAATGTAGGATTGCTATTACGTAATAATCGAATCAATACAGAACACAGCTAGTTTTATATGTACGTAATCATGGGCTGAGTCAATTAGTTACAGTTCCTCAAGATTTCTAATTATGTCCCGGAAATATGTATAAATAAAAAATATCATTCAAGAATATACCTTCATTAGCTTATTCTCTTGAAAGTAAATCCCCTTGCACTTTCTGACAAAATTCTTCTTTTCTTTAGCGATCTCTTTTGATTTCTGGTGGATAATATTCGTCTGGAGGTATCCACGAATTGTTTCATACTCTGTCGCATCCATAATGAAAAATGTCAAAAACAATTATAAGTGTTGATGTTGAACTCTAGAAACAAAGTAAAATGTTGGTATGTGCATTAGGAAGTCACCCATGTATAAATATGAAAGGTTGATATTACTTGATTTGCAATTGCTACTTTCGGGGCAAAATCCTACGCAACAGAGCTTTGTTAACGTAAATGTGTCACTTTTGAATATTTACTGAGTTTTCCAGACAGTGTTTCATACCAAATTCAAGATTATGTTCAACAAGTCCCTGCAAGGACGGTTTACTACCCTGATTGATTGTGTGGACAAGATTCAGGCATTTATTATGAAGTTAGAACTCTGGGAGGCTAAACTAACCGTGGGAAAGTTCGATTTTTGTTGAAAGCCTCTCAGCAACTCTTGGATAAGAGGGTACTACAGACCAGAGTATGGGTGTTCTAGTAAAGGCTCACCTCTCAGCATTGCGAAATTAATTTCAAACTCACTTCCCAGATCTGAGCGATCTGGACATGAAAATGATTCGAAATCCATTAAGATGCGATGTAAGTTCTGTACCAGACAGAGTCCAAGAGGAATTTGTTTAATTTGTCAATGATCCTAATGCCCGAGATCAATTTGAAACACTCGCACTGACAAAGTTCTGATGCGAAATGAGCTTGATATATGCCAACGTGGCAGATAGAGCAGTAAAAACCTTGTTGATGTTTCCCAGTACATACCTTTGTGAACAAAGATTTTCTGCGCTATTACTAATTAAATACAAATTTCGAGCGCGGGTTATCTGTGGAAGCTGATCTCCGTCTGGCCCTTTCAAAAACGGTGCCACGAATTGATAGCCTAATACACAACATGCAAGCACATCCTTCCCACTAATTAATTATGTACTTTATTTATCTTGCTAGAATACAAAACACTTGTATTTTTCACAACTGGGTAAAAGGGATTGTAAACCTGATATTTACAATGCAAGACATTTTAAGGGGTACATCACACACAAGATCCAGCTTGAGGGGTACGCAATGAGAAAAAGTTTGGGAACCACTGTATTAAAGCCATGAACATTTTCATCGTAATTAAATACCGCATCATAAAACCATTCGTTTTATCAGGGGCAATAGCTTTATTGTAAAAATATCAATACCTGCAAGCATGCTAAGCATCGCTAACTCCATCTCATTAGCGTATTCACATTCTTAAGTATTTGGTCTATATGCTCTGAAAAACCAAATTCATCTAACCTCAAATAGTCAAAAGAAGGTATGTGTACTTACTAGCTAAAACTATTGAAATTATACCGTCATTACTTTCAGCATGATATATCTTAGTACTAACCAAAAATCATGATACTATTTCTCATTACAAGATACTAATCCCTGAGGTGATGCCCTTTTCTATATGAATATGAATATGCACTAAAACAGTGGTTCTCAACCATTTCTGGCCTCCCCCCATGAAGTTTACTCTCCCTTTTGGGCCCCCCCCCTCTCCCCAAATAATTTGAAATTAGTTTTTTTATTCAAATTAACTGTAATTAATGCGAACCTTGTAATTGCTTATTAGATGCTAATATTTCGGTACAACTATAGAATTGCGCCCCTCGAACTTTTCATCCGAAATGTAAAGCGCACTTATTCTAGCCGGATCGTACTCGCTAAGTGATGAAGATTCCACTTTAAAATGTTCAAATCGGTGTACAATTGAAAAAGTTAGAGCTAAATTACACTACTAAGCCAAAGTCTATGGGCGAAATTGTATTAGTCATTAAATCAATTTATACTGATTCTAGTTACTATCTATAGCCATAGCAATGTGCCTACTAACATCATTACATAGTGACTTACATTATTGAGAATCCTGAACAGGAATGCCAATTACAAAATAACAAGCAATCATAATTATTACCAATACTTCAGAACAATGCTGTCAATTATCAAAACGTAAGAGTGCAAAATGAAGCTAACTAGTTCATGATTAGTATTGTAATTCTAATAACTTAGTTATATAATGTTGTTTGCAACACTGCAACAACTTGCAGCCTGTTAACAGGCCTACGAGAGGGTGGGATAGTCGGGGTCAAATTCGACAGGTGTCATTATGTCCGTACATTGTGAGAATATAGTTATCAGAATGTTGTGTTAGAAAATAAAGCATTTGCTCGTAATAATTATGATGATTGCATACGTGATAACTTCTGCAAGGAAAACAACGGGAAATATGTAGTATTTTAGCGGGACATAACATATGCACTGAAAAGCGGGACAATTCTCCCTTTGAAACATTTTGGCGGGACATAACCCCCAACATATGTTCGAAAAAGCCGGATCTCGGCCAAAAATGGAACAGTTGACTAGTATTTGAGAGAGACATTGGATATGTCTTTTGTTTTCTTTTTTATTTATTAGACGTATCTCTAATAGCTATCACTTTCAATTAAATTACACTGGACAACATTTTACAACTTATTTTATTCCTTGCTCGTTTCAAGTTTACCTAGACTAATATGGCCATGCTGAATCCAAATCTGCCCTTAGATTTCTTCAAACACGTCACGTTTTTGAGATATGACATATGCACACAACAACCCGTAATTGTCATTTTGGCTAATTTTGGCTGTGCAGAACAAAACATTACATGTAATAAACACAGTGATTGCTAGTGAAAATAACAGAATTATCATTTTGCACAATTTAACACAACCCAGGATGATTAAACCAGACAAAAATAACATTGTATCCTCTCAAAAGTGCTTTATACACTTGCTCTTTCGGGCATGTTCAGTGTCAGTTTCACGCTGGAGAAACCAACAGTAGTCCCCCATCATGTTTGGGTTAAATCGACCTCTATACCGCGATTCCATCACGGTATAGAGGTCGAAAATCCAGCAATATTTGTTGTGCAAAAATAACAATCCGACGTATGGTTTTTAGGTTCTCGCCAAATCATAGGTACCGCAAATGGCATGGATTTCTTCTTTCCATTAAGCCATTGGATTAGACTAGCATAGCAGACGGTACAGCAGATGTGAGGTGCCCAGTTCTTGTCTTGGTCACCAACTTTGCAACCAAAGTAATACTTGTAGCCAATCTTGACACGATTGGCAATATTTCTTCGCTGGGGCTTCGGCGTAAATTTTCCACAAATATAGCAGAAGTTATCTGGGTGGTTCGTGCATTGTCTTCTGCTCGTATTCATTGTAAACAAAAAGCTTAAATACACAATCAGTTACAAACTAAAAATTCTGCAAAACAGTAATGTTGTTGGTTTATCGATACAGTCTACAATCCACCCGCAAGTAGGCTAAATAACCCCTCCTTATAGCCATGGCCAAGAACACTCAAGAATGCATTAATTGTCAAAAGATAGAACATTACATTTACAGAATAATGTTAATATTAACCGTACATAATATGCATTGTTGACCAACAATTCGCTGCGAAAGAAAATTGTACAATAGGCCTAACTTGTACTGTATAGTACCTTATAATATAGTGCCAATCAATGCAAAATCTGAATTTCGTGAATTTTCATATCTTGAAATCCTGACGTGATAGACCAATTCTGATTTCAGATTTGGAATCAGCATCCCAAAGTTAGTCTAGGTAATATATTTTCATTTGAGGAATAAATTTGATGTTGCCCAGTGTTATACATCAATGGAATTGAATTTTTAAACTGTATTTGCTTACAAGTGAAGGCATGAATAATATGTATACCTTCACTTGGCAAATGTACGCATAAGGTTGTTGGTGGATATGCTATGGAAGATATGTAATTGTGTAGTAGGTAGGTATCTTATGGAATGTATCACATTGCAGGTTATTGTGGCAGGAAGGTATTTAGGACAAATTAGTATTGTCTACACATTGCTTGCATGATCAATAAATTAGTTTTAAAATTTCAATTCCATTGATGTATATTCATTATCATGAACTTTCATTGTTAATTCAGTGCACAATAATGGTGTATAATTATTTACTCATGGTATACTTGTAGCTCATCGCCATCGTCATCGGCATAACGAAAATAATATGCACATAGTATAAACATTCCTTAATGCTTAAATTAGTATGGTTGGCTTCCTTCAATATAAATGAAAATTAGTGTAACTTTCCCAATTCTTGACCTTTTGTTGCGTTCTTTTCACCTATGCTGGCAGTATTGACTACGTTCCATGTTTAAATTTATTAGAGAAACTCTACTAGCTAATTGTAAAATAAACAACAATTATCTACAATAATTAACCAATATTGTTTTACACGTTGTTTTTTTTATAAGGAACACCTTTATAAGGAACTCCAGGCTGAGAATTGGCAAAAAATTAAGGAACTCTTAAGGAACTGCCCAGCCTGAGATTATAAAACCCATAAATAATATACCTATCATAGTATCATTTATTAATTTATCAAGAATATTTCAACATCGTCTATATCTTCCTTTGATATATAATCAATTGAATCATCTTCAAATACTACTTTAAACTCATCAAGCCTACTGTTAAAATATTGGATCTTTCCAATAAACCACCCATTTTCATATAACCCTTTAACTTGTTTTCCAACGAGTTCATGGTGAAAAATCCTATCAGCTATATTATCCTCAAATTCTTCACGCTCATCATCATTATCAATTAGAAGACTTTCTTTCTCGGATTGAATATCTACATTTTCATTTGGTTCTGGGTTTTGCATGCCTGGAGTCACAGTGTCCGGGTCAATCATAGAGGGAGGAGGAATATTGTAGCCAGGTAATCCTTCTGGTTACACTAGGTGATCCTCAGTACCATCAGCGGTCATGAGACAACCAGTCTTTTGCCATATCCGCAATCTGAATGAATCGTATTGCGAACTTATCAATTTTTTATATGCTTCACCGACCCAATGAGTAAGTAAAATCCGCCGCTCTTTCCTGCTAAAACTTTGCGTGCTTTCATACCACTTGGTGGCATTGCCATCGCAGTCAAGCCACTCATGATGCTTTTGGTTTAGGAAAACTTTCAGTAATTCAGCATATCCAGCATCTACCGGTTGCCAGATGTCAGTTGCATTAGGTAATCCATACCAGCAAACGCCATTTAAATCTGAAACAGATTTCTTAAATTCGTCAGATATCTGGGCTGATAAATTGTCGCAAAATAAGACAAAACGATCAATACTATGTTGAACTATGGGGGAGAGGGTACGTTTTACCCATTCGACAGAAAATGCGGTATCTGCCCATGCGTTTTCTTGAAAATACACATCAACATCTGGGTGCCATGCATTTTTTTCATCCTCACTTATCCTTTTTCCCTTTCCATTGAATATAATTGCAACTCGAGGCTGCTTCCCAGTTGGCCGAAAACAGATTTGGAGAGTGCACTGACGTTTGTCCAAGCCACTTCCAGGTTGGGATATCCAAACTTTATGTTCACGATTGTTTGGGTTTTTCTTTTCTAACATTTCATATGTTTTCTTTGTATTAATGACAAAGGGACAAGGAGATTGATCAACATTAAATCGCTGCTCCGGTGCATACCTACCCCATTTGGAGTTATAAGAGTCTGCACATCCTGTCCTTATCAACCGCTCTCTGGTAGTAGCATGCCATTGTTGCATCGGGAGACGAAAGTTCTCCTTGCTTAACTTACGATTTCTCTGGCGGGAGCGTAATCTTAAATCATTTCGTTTGATAAAGTTCACGATTACATGCTTCCTTACGATGGCATTTGGATCGTTCGTTTTCTGCCTGTATAGAATTCTAGCTTTTGACCATATCCAGTTGAAATCAACTCGGTGTCCTTTACTACGAGCTTCTAGGAAAACCTTCCTTAGATCCCTATATAATTCCGCGTATTTTGTCGAAGGTCTGATTTTCAAGAGTTTCTTGTGGTCATTTGAAGCCGCCAACATTATCTTTCCCTTGTTCAAGCGCCACATAGATAACATTGATTTGCTGATAGCATGTTTCTGAGCTAGTACCTTGGGTGATACTCCTGCTTCAAGATTTGAAACAATTTTCGCTTTGAACACTGAATTATACTGCCGTCTACTATCTTGACCACGGGATCTTTTAGCAGGTGGCTCAATTGAAATATCTTGCGCTTCAAATACTCCTAGCTGTAGTTCTTCTGAATCAACGTTCGAAACATGTTCGATTTCAGCTATACTACTAGTAAGTGGGACGTTGTTTATTTCGACATTGGTACTTTCTGAAATGTTACCGTGTTTACATTTTAGGTGTACCGTCAATCCTTGTTGATTTTTGAATTTGTTATCACAGTGGGGACATTCCAATTTGGGCTGTTCTGAAATGTCAGGTAGAATGATTTCGTTCCATACCCCACGGTGTCTAACGCGTTTTATAAATCCAAAACTGCCAAGTGTTGGCTGTCTGTTAGCACACATGTAAAAGCTAAATACACACTTTACAATGTTAAAATGTTAATAATCAGTTAATTAAGTAATTGAATACGTAGGTACCTTCTTACTAAGCAATATTTTGAGCCGAGAAAATAAGGAACCGATAAGGAACTTTGAGGCTGAAATTGGCAAAAAAAATAAGGAACTTCAGCCTGAAGTTTGAATTAGGGTTCCTTATAAAAAAAAAAACGTGTATGAGAGCATAATATTGTTCAAGGAAATTTCCGAATGCGTGTGGAAGAGTAAGACAGTGATCAAATAATTATAGTATTCAACTAATTTAAGCCGGCGGGTCAGTTCAAATCACAAACCGGACCGGATTTGGCCCATGGGTCGTAGTTTGCCCACTCTTGGAATTAACTATAAACCGGGGTTATTTCTAAAGTGAGTAAGAAAATACACTGTAATCAAGAGATAAATCTCTAGTGAGTTACTTAAAATATGCAAGTGTCGTCGGAGTGAGAATTCTTTTGGTAATCCAATTCCCTTGGGATGGGAGTGGGAATGAATTTTGTCTTCTGGGTATGCTCATGGGAATCCTGTGCTGATTCCCACAGCATCCCTATGGGAGTGGAAATTGAAATTCTATTCCCACCTCACCCAGGCTAATATGGGAAAGAGAGCTTCCCTATATATAAGATGATCTAAATGTGGATTAGAGAAAACACTAAAAGGATGATCAATCTAAATTCTGTATTCCATGTATTTTAGAGATTAGCCAGTTTTGGCAAATGAATCAAATGTTTTTACAGGGTGTCCCAAAAGTTCTGCAACAATTTTGAATGTGGTTTTTAATTAACGTCAAACATTTGCTAAATCATATATTCTTTTCGTTAGCTAATTATATTCTTACAACTGGAACATTGTATTCGAAATCATAAGAAATTTACTACTGCTGAGTTTTGGCAATTATTGAGTTATAGTTAAATTGAACAAGTCTGGCTAAAATTCAGAAAGAGTATGGAAATGATAATTACACTAGATCATTTGAATCTCGTACTATTAAACGCTACAATTTAACTTGAAAGTGTCAAAGATACACCCAGAAGTGAGACCAAGAAGAATTCGAAAGTAAAGTAGCGTTCACAAGGCCCGGAAGATGTTAGCCCGAATCTAACACTTTTCCATCGGGAAGTGGCTGCCAGGGGAAAGATCACCCGCGGATCAGCTTGTCGTATCATGTATAGAAAACTTGGACTTAAATCATTTAAACATCTAAAACTGAAGCTCTTACATCACAAACAATAGGAAAGCGCCTCACAAGTTGTCGTAGGCTTTTGGAATGGATCAAAACTGCCAATGGGAAACAATTGTATTTCTGAAGAAAAGATTTGTCCAGTTGAGGAAAAATATAACTGACAAAATTCTCGAATATATTCAATTGATAGAGCAGGAATCCTGAAAACTCTAAAACTGTAGAGCAGAGTTTGCACCCTAAATCTCTCATGGTTTGGACAGGTACTTCGGGATGTGGAAATACAAAATGAGGTTTTTATCCCACAAGAGACCAACTCATTTATAATGTCTATCAACATCTCATCCTGGAACACCACATTTATGAATGGATGGAATTCGATATTTCAGTAAGAGACCAAAATTATGTATCCAGGGCCTGTAATTTCGTTGTTAACAGAGTATAGTCGACGATAAAGAGAAAAGAAAAAAGATTTGAGAAGAAATAGGAAACTGTTAACATTGTTCCAAAACTATATCCCATACCGTAAACTGGGCTACTTTGGCCCACTGGGTTTGCTTTAGCCCAAATATTGAAATTTCCTTACGTATCGAATAGATATTGTATTTGTATTCGAAATTGTCTACCAATATTTGAAAATTCGTTAAAAATTTAGCAAGTCATATTCAAGTATAATACTGAATCTAATCTTGTTTCTTTGAGACTTTGATATTTGGGCTAAAGCAAACCCAGTAGGCCAAAGTAGCCCCAGACTACGGTATGTAGTTAGATTAATGATTTTAGTGTTTTTTTTTAAATAAATCGAGTATAAATATTCTTAAAGTGTAGCAAAACTTTTGGGACGCAGTATTTCTCTAAAGATTCATATGATTTCCAGTCAAATTGTATTCTCATAGATATTTCAACTGTACCATAGATCAACTCGTCCCTAGTCAACTCACCATCGATGGGAGTAAAATCCTCTGATAAACAGCTGGAGGAGCGTGTTAACTAGTACAAGAAATTCTGGGTCCTCAAGCAATAAGAAATACTCTAAGGGAACATCGAGTAAGTGTAGGATTGATACAAGTTAACACAAATAAGAGGTACGAATTGACTAAAAAAATTGAGACGAGGTGGCCATAATTATAGACAATTAGCCTAAAATAGGCACAAGTTAACCAAATACATTAAGGGCGTCTTCAACAAAAAATAATAGGGGCGAGTTGACCGAAAAATAGAAGCGAGTAGACTTGCTCCCATTCATATATACAGTGCGGTAGGAAATATCGGCAATAAATGCTCTTTCATTATCCTTTACCTATGTGCTAAAACAACCTTATTCTTTCGTCACAGTTATATCAACATATAATATATCCCACTAAAAATGTATTGATCCACTGACATTCTAATTTTTGCATATTCTATCGCAAATGATCTTTGCATTAAGCCCTGAAAATTTAGGAGAAGTATTTATACAATGTTATCTAAAATCTGTACCACATTTGGAATGAATGAACGAATAATTCTCATGATATCACACCCTAAGCCATGCGGCTTACGGATTTAGCCTATTTTTTGCCAGACCCCACATCAAACGTTAATACCTTCTTATTGGGGAAGTACTCTGGCCTAATAGTGCTCAGGAAATTAGAACTACTTATTGTTAGCATATATAACAATTTATAGGTCTTAGCCAATAGTCATTCTTCAAAACTAATCGTGATATGTCCCGAACTTTAATGTTACGCCTATGGGAGGACTTTTACCCCCTTTTCATGCTCAATTCGTAATACACACTAGATACATCGGAGTTTAAGATTATTATCTCTTAGTTTGGCTAGTCCGGCGAGCTGGATAACATTAAACAAGTAGAATGACATATACTTTAGAAAATAGCCCCTACAGAAATACAAAGTTCGCGGAAAGATTTCTTAAATATGTGCTTATTAGTTTTGTCCACATATATTAGACCCATTTTTTCCGACTTCAATTATCTATATTTTCCACAAATTTGGTATAAAGGGTCAGGAAAAGAATAGAAACAGGATAAAGGAACTATTTGATACTGGGATAACAATAGCGACTGAAATATCGGGACGACTAGGTATAGACTAGCGGACAGTATATTGTGTTTTGAAGTCTATTTCCGACAAAAAGTTGCTGATCTACCTCAAAGATTATACAAGTCTGATAGGAACAGGATTATGGCACTCGTTCAACACAATCCAAGGATCACTGTGAATGTCGAGCAAAATTGAATCCACCAGTTGCCAAAAGCACAGGATCGGAAGAATGAAAAGGAGAGGCATCCAAAATCGCCAAGCAGTAAGATTTCCAGCTTAGTTACAACTCCATATTGGTAACCGAATAGAATGGCGCAAAAGAATGAGGGTCAAACTAGTCATTAACATATTCACTACTGATGAATACTCTATTTGGATGAATTCAGGCAAGATATATTTATGCATGGACAAAGAATGTGCATGCCCATTGACGTGCCAACTTTCAGAAATCCATCGAAGCTCCATATTTGGGGTGGTATTTCGGTAATGTGCAAAACAAACTCAAAATTTAACCGAAAACTTCAACCAGGAACGAAACAAAACAGTTTTAAATAAATGTCTTATGTAAGAGGCTAATACTTTATACGGCGATCAATGGGTATTATAGGAGGATAACCGTCCTATACATACAGGAAAGGCGGCAAAGGCTTGGAAACAGGTGTTGTCCACCACCAGGTCGGCTGGTCCTCCAATACCCTCGTTCTTAACCCAATTGAGAATCTTGAGCTGTATTAAGGCAGAGACCGCTCAAAAGAGATTTGCAATTTAGGAGGTATGGAACACATTTGACCATGAATTTTATATGCCATTTTTATAACCATGCACAAAAGAATTCGCATATGCAACGTAGGTATAGGAAAATATAAATTATTTACTAGTTTCTCATTTATATTCTATTAGAGGGAGTACCTAATTATTAGAAATCTTCTAATTTTGATCATTCTAATCATTGATAATGAATGAACCAAATCAAATTCACTTCCCATAATTTCTGAACGCACTGTTTATATATTTATAAATATTCATATACCTATGTATAATATATAACCTACCTGGACAAAAGTATTGCGACACACTTTCATAATTGCCATATGACACCGATAAGCCAATCTATTTCCATAGGCTAAAGATTATATCAAACATTTATGAACATTATTCTACTGAAACGATGAAAAACTATATTGTTATACCTTTAGTCAAATCCAAAAAGTATATAACATACTTTTGTAGATCTGCACATATAATATTTCATTGAATATTACCACCTCTTGTTTAATATTAATGTGGAACTATTATACGAAAGAACGCAAAAATCTGTAACAATGTATTCTACAAAAATTATGGCGGTAGTGTTGTTCATGGACCATAGATCTAATAGAATAAATTCTATATTTCTGTTGATAAATGATGGATATTGAGTATTTCGATGTTTCCTCGTTTTTGTAATAAATATATTTCTGAATTGTGTAAACTTTCCAAAATTATACTATTTACCAATTGACACGTTACCACCACAATCAAGGCAATTTTCATTAAGTTTCCTTTATATTGAATTCGTTTTAGAGTGTACTATTTGAGGATAGTAATTTTGTAAAATGCAGGATACCTGATTCCTAACCATTATCAGTATATAGGCGTTTAGTAGAAAATAATGAGTTTTCATTCAACTTCAAAATGCCGACAATCTCAAAAATTCAACGAGCTGTTTGCAATTTGAAAATACATAAAAATATAGAGACGTATTCAGTTAAGACAAATTTCGATTTTTTAAGTGAAAATACTCACTATTTTGTCGCTAAAATTTGATAAATTAAATTCAAAATATACATAGACATTCTAGTGTCAAAAACTGGGAAAATACCAGCGGAACGCCGGTATTGTTCACAGTTTTTGAAAATACAATTCTATCAGTAAGCATAGTTTCAGTGACAAATATCGACAATAAATATCAAATACATTTCACCACAATGAAAATACTATTTTAGCAATTTTCCAGCCAAAATCAACCAAAAATTTTCCAAATTTGCCGTTTATAAGGAAAATAGGCCTTTGTCCAATTTCATTTGAAATTTCTTAAAAGAACATAGCAGATACTTCGTAACTGCTTTCTCTATCAACCGGATACGGATAGGAGAGTGTGTGATATTATTATGTCAATAAGGCACTGAAATCTAGATTTGAGTGGGGGAAATGGTTATAACAAAGTAATAAAATTAACGTGTTCCTTTTTGTCACGAATGCAAAACTTCGGCCGTAATCAAATGAAACACAAATAATCTGTGAATTCATATATAAGGTATATGTTTGTATGTCCAGAATTAATTGAAGAAATTGGATGACCCCCAGGGCTGATTTTGGAATACAGGGGTATTTTGGGCCTGGCTCGGAAAATTTGAGCCTGTGACGAACATTCACATATATGACGAAATTATAAGGTTATTGTCATCATTTAGATTTCGAAAAATCATATTATTAACAACTACTCAACTAATATACATGATGGAGGTTTGAAATCTGAATCACAGGTACCTTTCAAAGATACGAATGTCCTGACCTCATGATTCTGACCCAAAGCTAACTGTTCATGGGATTATTACGCTATCATGACTGTACAAAACATCAAAATACTCTAAATTTCGAAAAAATTCAGAATTTTTGATACCCGATGAACGAAGTGCCGAGATTACTTACCAAAAGCGAAATAACAACTCCAGTAACACCACAGAAGGCCATTAAATGAAATTTCGATGGACCATGGATAGTAAAATCTTAAAATTTCTGCTATATTACACACTCGAGGCACGAATTGCCGATTTTTCCCGTCCGTAGAGAGCAAAAGGAGATGTGCCGTAGCTATGCGTAATGTTACTACCATTTTGTCGTTTACCTTTCCAGGTGATGTTAGGGGATTTTCGATAGTTCTCTATCTTAGGAACCCGTGTAAACATTTTAGAGCTCTATCATATATATCTTCTGAAATATTTTGGATTTTTGCTAGCATCCAAAAGTTTTCACCTCATAACATCCGCCCATTCTAGGAAAAGTGTACCCTATAGATAAATTTTCGTAATATAAATGAATTGTCAATTATTGCATAAATAGCATTCATTACATATTTCGTTATGATGAAAATATTTACAATAAATGACAATTTTTTGGGGTTTAAAAGTGGTGTTTCTTCTTCTTCGATTTGCAAAGGATATTTTCAGCCGCCATTTTGGGTAGTGACAACTTATAACTAGGTCTGAAATCCAGCTAGATTATAAAACCCAACGATTTTGGATAGATTTCTACCAGTATTGCACAATCTTTCCGTTGTTTTTAATAAAACGATGTAGTTTTATGTATTAATTTTCCAAGTTATGTTGTGCGATGTTGTGAAAGATGGCCCAACCAGAATTGACTACAACGTTGATCTACGGTGTAAAATCAATTTCTACTCAGAACGTTATTGTATTCAACGGATTAGCAACGGGTTTCAACTATAATTAGATAGATATAGAAATTTCAAGAAAATTTGTGAAAAATGTGCTCATCGTTCCAGATTTGCAGTAGAATTTTAAAAGATCTGACTACAGGAACATGTAGTAGGTTTCTGGGGTTAAATTTATAAATATGTACCTAAAGTGGGTGTTTTACTTAAGTGACCGTAACTATTCCCAAAGTTGGTTACAACACTTTTCCAGGACAAATTCTACAGGACTAAAGTCTATAAAATTTAATTTGAATAAGTATACCCTCTAACATATATTTATATAATGATAGAATATTATGTGATATTGACAATGACATTCTGTTTGTAGCCTTTTAGGAAACCTAGAAATACCGAGATTGAGATCAAAAGAGATTGATAAAAGAAAAAGTAGTTTAACAACATGATTATAGAAATATCCTCCAATATACTAGAATATAAATCACTAGTTAATGACGCAACACTTCCTTCGAAAAGATAAATCGGATCTATCCTCAAATGTCAATGGAGTACACTCTTGAATATCTTTATGTACTTGAGAAAATGAATTAATGATTTCTGTGATCAAAAATTGAAAAGCAGATTCAACATTTGAGTTTAGTAATGCTGAAGTTTCAATATACTTGAGACTATTCTCATGAGCGAATAATTCTGCAGTTGATATAGGAACTTGGCGGAGGTGTTTCAAATCAAATTTATTACCTACCAATACGATAGGAACTCCAGGATCACCATACTCTCTAATTTCTTGCAGCCAACGCCCAATACTGTCGAACGAATTTAAACTACAAATATCGAAAACAATCAGTGCACCTGCGGCCCCGCGGTAATAAGCATTCGTCATAGCCCTATACCTCTCTTGACCAGCAGTATCCCAGATTTGAGTCTTCATTTTCTTCTTTCCAATCTGTATAGTACGAGTAGCGAAGTCAACGCCAATAGTGGTCTTTGATTCGCTATTAAATTCATCTCTAGTATAGCGAGATAGTAAATTACTCTTCCCAACACCTGTATCACCAATTAAAACAAGTTTGATAACCATGTCGAATTCTTCATCAATAGTTACCATTGAGTAAAAGAAATTCTAGATCGACAAATAGGAACACTATTAAGCCAGTACAAGATTCATATTCAGGGACATTCTAAAGGGGTAGAATGGAGGGCAACACGCAATGCCGTGGCCATGGGGGCGGAGGACTGAGCCCAAATATTTTGCAATAAACTATATAAACTCCAACACTCTCTGAGGTGGTAATTATTCGAGTCAACTCAGCCAAGTTATTTCTTATCCTGAACATATGTTGTAGATAATATACTTACCCAATTGATTGTTGATGCCTTATTTGCTAGGTATATACATCCACTGAGGATAACTTCTGGACATATAAACAGTCAAACACTATGGTTCAATCATTGTAAATGATGGACACATAGTGTTTGACTATTTGTACATCCAGAATTGATAGAAGAAACTGAAGCTGATTTTTGCCCCACAGAGGTATTTTGGGCCTGGCTCGGACAAGTTCGAGTCTTGGACAAAATTTCACGCCCTACGATGAAATTATGACGTCATTGCTACCTTCTTGGATTATAAGTTTAGGCAACATACAAGATAGAGGTTGAAAATTAGAATCTTAGGACCCCTCAATATGCCAAATGTCCCTATGTCATCACTTTGAACAATTGCGAACTCATCATGAATTATTCGCCATCAAGATTGTACTTAAAATTAAATTATTCAAGATACGATATTTAACGTAAGTTTGGAAGTATTCGAGGCACATACAACTTAGTGGCGAACTCATACCGAAAACTAGCATAGCTGCCAATGTGGGACGCTCAGAAGGCCATAATAGTTCTTTATGCAATGCGCAATTTGAAATACGTTTGAATGTTCTAAATTTTCGAAATTAATTTACTTACTTGATTAAACTGATAATACATAGGTCCTGAAATCTCCCCGAATGCTTTCTTAATTTGATTTCACTCCTGTAGCAGTTTCCGTCACTGTTTACAGAACTTATGTGACTGAATCAATCCAATGATATTTTACAGGGTTCAAATTAAATTTTGTTACATAATCAACACAAATTCCTTCATATAGTACATATCCACTTAGTAATCATTGTTATATTTATAGCGGCATTGCAGTGCAATCTCTATAAGCGGGGTAATTTTCGTCAACTTCCATTCAGTTCCATAGAAAAAAACCTCTATATGCGGTGAGTGGGGAATGAGGCATAATTTAGAGTAAATTATACCTCACACCATTGAAATCTACGTCTATAAGTTGGAATTCTACCAATAATTTCCTTGTATAATCAATTTTTGTGCCAATTTGGAAAAAAAGTATTTATTGCCATAATGTATTGAAATTTTTGGGTTTCTCAGATGAAAATTTCTTACTAATTAATATATTCAACCAGCATCATTAGGGCACATTATTACCATGTATCGAAAGTCATTTTCCATGAACCGATATTACAGGAAATTCCGCTTAATTGGGACAAATCTACAGGAAAGGAATCATATCCATTAATGTTTATACTAAATATTTTCGGTTAATCGGTACATACTCTGCTAATCGAGTCAAATTTTGTATCTCAATCAAGGCGAAATTTTCTTGAGTTAAGAAATTCAAAATAGGTAGGTTTTTCCAGTCATCGTTTTCAACATGAATTACCAAACGTACTAAATGATCCGAAAATATGAAAGTTAGTACATTGGATGGGTTTGGCTCAACCATAGAGTGTTAACTTGCTTTACGAGACTATGCGACTGAAAATAGAATAGTACTGCTCTTTAGTATTGTCATTAGAAATCTCCGGTTAATTTGGAACTCCGCTTAATCGGGACAAAAGAGCTGGAACCGATGTGTCCTAATTAAGCGGAGTTGACTGTATTTATTTTATTTATTTTTGAATATCTCCTATACTGAGTAGGTATTTTGGAATTTACTCTCACAATGTCTTCGAAGCTTAATGTGGTTGAACTATTTTCTGAACATCAATTACGGATGCAAAGTTTAATTTGCTACATTTTACCTAGATTTCTATCCAACATTGCTATATCTACAGTCAATCTCTCCCCTTCTACTCAACTCTTATCTCTGGAACATTTGCTCGACCTTTTACAAATCGTATATAAAGAATGCAAGTCTGGGACTTGCAAAAATGATGAAAGTTCAATTCGATATATTAATCAAATATCTGAGGATATTTCTACCCTTAGCCAATTTCAGATCTCTATGAAAGATTTTGACCCAATAAAATTGATTGGTAAGGGAGCTTTCGGAGAAGTATACTTGGTTAGATATAAAGCAAATTCTATGGTAATTTCACTATATATGATTCTTGGCATTTATTTTTACGTAACATACTAATTCTGAAAATATTGTGGCTTAAACTATTACAATATAAGTTCCATATCATCGATTGCCTTTGCCGATCCAGGATATATTTTCCCAACTAGTTTGAATTGGAGGATCCACAGACAAACGACCAGCACGACAAGCTAAAATTTGCTACCACTTTGAGTAAGCTTTCTACTTTCTCTTACCCTCGAATCTTAAAATTATTGCTCTTAAGTTGTTAATACACAATTGGTGTGAAAATTTTATGACTTTGTTAATTTGTCTATGGATCTGTTGAACATTGATGTAGACTGGAGAGCAGGGCTGTCCAACTAAATATAGTGTGCGTGCCAGAAATTAATGATACCAAGCATTGTTGTACAGAAATGCTTGATATTATTAATTTTTGAGGAATTTTGTGGGTTCCTAGGATGAGTGTTGTAGTGCTTCATACTAAGGGACAAAATTCAAACTTTTCACATTGAAAAGCTCTTATAAACTGTATTGATATATTCCAGGGTACAATTGAGGTATGTTAGTCTACGGGCCGCACAAAAGGCACCAATGGGAAGCATGTTGGTCAACCCTCTGTAGAGGGTACTATTCTGAGAAATTTGATGTGTTTTTGATTTTCAAATTGTGCAAAGTATGTATATATGCTGTCATGACCCTAGGCAGTGGAACTTTGGAGGTAGGATGTTGGCTGACTGTGTCGCCCTACTTCATTTCCTAGATACCTTTTCACAGGAAATTCTATGAAAAGGCTTAACTTGAATTGGAAGCTCCATGAACATTTTTTGGCGGCATTTCGGGACAGGATCTTACGATCTTAGATTAGTACGCGGTATATACCCGAGATTAGGGTGATACAACTATTCTAACACGATTGAAAGTAGATGCGAGCGAAACAACAACAATACCCTCCCCTTTGTTTAATTTCCACCAGACTTCCCATACCTGTTGAATATAATTTGTTATCTCTTAAGATTACAGTTGTCAGCAAAAGAAATGTTCCTTGAATATATATAATTGCTTTTAACAAATTTTGTTTCGCTGATCACCTATATCATATTATCAATTCAGTTTTTGTACTAGCCTTTGTTTCCTATTTATTAGGCCTAACAGTTAATGTAGCGGATACAGGAATTTTGTAATTGGTGTGTGCCTCAGAAAATTTTTTGAATCTTAAGATGTCAATTAGCCCAATCTATACTTATTGTTCGTACCAAGGAGAATTTTATTCTATGAAAATGTAAATTATTTGACATAATCGAAATATTCCATATTTCGTGTGTGATATTACACAGCAAAAGCTTTGCTATCATAATAATGTGGGTACCTACACCTAAATTTAACAAGAAGTTCACTTTAAGTATAGTATACTCTATATCAGATCTGAGAGTAACCATAAATATTATGTGAATTCTATTATGGAGTAATTGCATTTTTTCCCTAATATGTTTGTTGCATATTTGCAGACTAACAAATTTCCTGGCATAATTTCCTATATTTCAAGGTGTGTCAAAACATATCAGTATTGAGCATTTATTTGGCATATATGGCATTCTTTGATGCCTTGTCTAATGTTAAATATTTCATTGTCATCTTTCAATATACCTGCCGCACATCACTTGCTTTGTCACTGTACGACTGGCGCTAGACGCCATAATTCTTAGCACCTCATTCCTCGAGTTGAGCTGAAGTATACAATAGCTTGATTATGTCGTTACGCGACGGGATGTATTCAGCACTAAGTAACTCGAATTTCAAATAATGCCCCAAATTCTCAGATTTTATTATCAATGGCCATATACCCGAGCTCTTATTCAACTGGGGTGTACTTAGCAGGGGTGTTTCCACTGATTTCGACCGTTGTCAGTTTTTCTTTTGAGACTCTACTGGTATTGCACATTTGGGAGTAACATATTGCCCCTGTGCTGATATGAGTCTCATGGTCGGCACTTTGTGTCATTCATGTCTACTGAACTGGCACTTTTAGGTCCCCGCCAAGCAATTTGATAAAAGTTTTTCTTTTGCTCTGCTTAGTGCCTCAGGTTTGCTTAAGTATTAAACAGCTAAATTTCTTGATGCTTTTGGTCGCTACACTACCAAATAAACTCATCACTGCCTTCTTCGATGTTACCCATTTTTTACAGAAATCTAAATTTTTTATTGTCCAATGTCTATCTAAATTCCATTTAATGCCTTATGTGATAACACCGGAGCTGCAACGTGGCTTTGGCTAGTTACTTTAGTCTTCGTGCCTCGAGGATTATGAAATTCTCAAAATTATCGAAATTTTAATTTTGATTTTTGTACAGACATGATGACATAATAATCCCATGATGAGTCAGCTTTCCCAAAACATACTTCCGGACATCTGGCATATTTAGGTGTAGCTGTGATTCAAATTTCAAATTTCGATCATGTATATTTGCTGATTAATGGCAAATAATGTGATTTTCGAAAATTCAGCATGGTCATAATGACGTTATACTTTCGTCGTAGGTGTGAATTTTCGCCTAAGACTCGAACACTTCCGATCCAGGCCTAAAATACTGATGCAATCCACAAATATACGTATAAGCCATATCTACTATTTTATAAGATCAATCCCCTTTCTAGCCGTTGAGAGCATGTATCTAAGATGAGATATTTCTAATTTGTTTACTTTATATTCATAAACTAACGATAAATTCACATATGAGAAACTTGAACATGCGAAATTCTTGTTCAGCGTATTGTGTTACCTCTGTGTAGCCGTTTAGAGCGAATATTGGATTTCATGGATTTGAAATCCATGGAATTTTGATGAATATAGGTCTACAATTTCTTGTTTTGGATTCTCAAGAGTTCAAAGGATATCATCAGGTCCATGAAATTATGGATTTAATGGATTTTTCTTGGATTTGATTTTATATTCATCTTCCTAATTGATATGGATATATGTTCGTTTGAAAGATGAATTACCGATTGGATTTGGATAATGATGAGTATCCATCCAGGACCACTGCATATGGGGGTATTTGGGATTGGTTCGGAGATTTTTCATTCTTGGACGAACATTCATACATATGACAAAATTATGACGTAATTGTAAGCTTTTGGATTTTAACAAAACCCACTACTAGCCTCTGCTCAGCCAATATACATGATAGAAATTTGAATTTTGAAACATAAGTACGCCTCATATTGTGTTAAATGTCCTAACTTCATGATAGTGACCAAATGCAAACTTTTCATGTAAGTATTCCGTCATAACTTAATAACAAAAAATCAAAATTCTCCCAATTTCGATATTTTTGAGAATTTCTTAGTACTCGAGACTCGAAGTGCCCAGAATACTAGCCAATAGGCTTGTAGCAGCTCAGGTGTTACTTTAGAAGACAATTGAATGGAATCTTGATGGACCTGGATCATATACTTTTTAAATTTCTGCTATTAGCACTAAGATATTAAGCTGCTTAGTACTTTAGCTAATCTGAGGCACTAACCTGCCGCGTAGCGATCTAGAAGGCGAAACGCCCTTGTAATTGTTATTTCAGTAGATTCATATACAGAAATTATGTTAGGTCATCCATGGTTCTTCAACAGGGGGATTTTCTGAATTGGAAAGGTGACGAAAACAATATTATAGATATAACTGCTTTTTGCTTAGCGTAGCCCAGTCCACTAATGTATATTTTGCTTTGTTGAGAAGAACATGTAATCAATATATAGTTTTCATCATCTCTCTTAGTAATACAAATCTGAAAACAATATATTTATGTTCGAGACCTTCCAGAAATGAGACGAGATGAAGGTATGGTATAATTTCATATGAATTTAGTTTCTATCACCTCAAATGTTCAAATCTTTTCGTTTCATAGTGGTAATTTGGAGTTGGGAAATCTAAAATCTGAAATATCCCTATACATTCACATCATCCCAGATTTTACCCCTAAATTTCAGAATATACCCCACCATATACGATACAACTTTGTTGCACCGTGTATGTTGAGAGTTACATGCAATATGTTGCATGGAGACAGAACATGCTTCATTTTTGTTCAACAATGTTGTATTTTCATTATTATTTATTGTATTACAGATTGCTTTGGTCATTATTACTCAATTGATATATTAAGCAGAAAAATCAATAAACGTATACGTGAAATTTATTACACAATCGTGTTTTGAAATGAAAGTGAGTAGCTGATATATATTAGGCCATGTAAGTAATATACTTGTTTCTCATCCACCCCCGTCCGGGATGATTTTATTTGTTTTTTTTCGAGATTTATATATAATTATTTCGTTTACTAGTTTTATAGTGGAGAAATTCAATATTTTGATGCCCAGAGAGTTTGTAGCAATATAATAGAAGGGTGAAAATTTTTATATATTAACCGGTCTTTAGAAAGTACAAAATCTAACCTCCCGTCATATCATTTTCCGAAGAAATTCCAGATAAGAAACAATCACTTAATTTTGCACGGCCTAAATAGAAAACATTGCTGTACTCAGATAATCTAACTGTTCGTTTTTGGTCATTATGTAGATCAGAAATATTGTTATAGCAAATTGTTAATATAGTTTATTTGATAGATGCATTTAAATATGTATATTGATTTCTACATGAAGTTATCTATAGCAGTGATCCTCAAACTGGGGTACGCCAGCACTTTTAATATTGGTACGCCGGGGTTTCACCAAATCATATACAATATTTCGAGTTACACTCCATCATGTCAACAGATTCAGCACAGAGATTGTAATTTAATGCCAAGTAATTAATATGTATCAGTTGCAATGGTTTCATCACTGATTATTATCACCCTTGAATATTTAATTTTTGAGGTTATGCTAATTAAGGATTCCATTGTCCGTACATATGTGTCAGCTCATATTGATTTGAATATCACAGCCACCCGTGTATCGTATTGTTTTATAAAATGGAATGAAATGGAAATTGGGGGAGTATTTCTTTGAGCCCTTGAATTTATCACCAAATTCATATGGTATCTCGTAAGAAACGGAAATAATGAAGATTATATCAAATATGGATTACATCCATACTTAAAGGGGGACGGGAACTACCACAATGTGTAATAGGTTATAAGGTGCTATCTGAGGGCTCGATGAAACGAAGTTTTCTAAAACGCCATTTAAGCGGGTGCCAGCCAAATCTTGCAGATAAGGGTATAGATTTCTTCAAGCACCAAGAAGTAGGAGTAAAGCAAATCCGTATAGATCACAGAAGACAATTGAGTCAACAGACTCAAGCAGGTCTTCGTGGCTCGTACATGGCGGATTTACGAATCGCTCAAGAGAAGAAACCACGTACGATTGCAGAAATCTTATACTCCCCTGTTGTAAGGACATCATGCACTGCATTTTGGGAGATAGCGCCGAAAAGAAACTCCCTCTCTGCCTCTCTCGAACGACACAATCAAGCGCCGAATTACAGATATGGCAGATGACGTTGAGCAGCAGGTAGTTGCTGAGATTTTGGGAGCCCCATTGAACACGTTTTCAATTCAACTTGGTGAATCTACGGACGTTTCTAGTTGTGCGCAACTACTGGTATTTGTACGGTAAATCAAAGACTGGGCCTTCACGGAAGAGTTCCTATTTTGCCATTGCTTGGAAACAACTACAAAAGGAGAAGATATCTTCCAGCAGGTCTCTGACTACTTTGATAGAATGGGACTCACAGTGGCACGAAATGACTAGAACCTGGAATTAGGTATTAGGGCACTAGATAACGTATTAGCCTATATTATTGAAATATGTGGGAATTGTACCCAAGGAATCGATTGACGTAACTAGATTTTTCTAAGACTTTGGGTGTGAAGTAATGACGTCATTGTCACATTCAAAATATTTTGATTTTTTATCGATTTTAATTAAGCCAATTCGTGAGCTATAAGTTCAGAAATTGAATGCTTTATGTTTTGATATTATTAACACTATTTAATGTACATTTTTATCAATTTATGAAACCATATTTCTTGTTAAAATTACCTACCGTTCATTGAACTACAAACTATAATGTATTTATAATTAGAGAATTCACCAAAATATCTTGACAGCTCTTTAACTCAGATCTGGCTCCGAATCGTTTTTGGTAATATAACGAAAGGGTGCTAAAATTGGATCACTTTGAGAGATAAGCCTGACGAACATATCTTTAACGTTGTCCTCAAAGCTAAATTTTCTTGAGAGTCTCTCAAGGTATCGCCTGACTAATCTATTACAAGATTCAAGGCCTTCTTCAGGCAAATCTTCTAAGCGAAACCCATCGTTATGATCTGCAATTATTTGTGGTGCATGGGCTAGAAGTTTATGTAAGGTAGGGGTTACATGTCCCATGAAAGATTGGTTAAAATGGATTCGTATGTCTCTCGGGATACATTATCAAGGCCTTCAGTATCCAATTTCCTGTTGCTATTATACAATCAGGATAGCACTCAAATTATTAAAGATTGTAATGACAACTTGATGTGTCTCTTGAAGAACAACCGTCAATACCCAATAGAGAAAATCTTGCACAATATCATCGCTACGTATGAAGCATCCCCGAACAACATTTCCAGTTGTGGTGGTCCCTCCTTGGACTGATGGTGTGTCAATTGATATACTAAGTTTTTCTTCAATAAGGCTAGTAATAAATTTCTTGGTCCCAAGAATTATTGGCGAAGTTGGTGACCATTTTTGAATAGCACCACACTGTAAATGGCAAATCAATAATAGGAACCAACTAAATGTTCTCAAATATGCATGCAGAGGGGAAGCTGATATGATATCTTTTTCTGAGATCGGTTTGTGTGTTAAATTGAATCTTGGATTTGTTGGCAAAGATAAAAATTCTTCCTCGTCAACCTCATCAAATACATCACGTGCACCACGGATGGTCCTATTTATGGGAAAGCCATCTTGAACTATGCTAATATCGTGTATCTGTTGGAACGTTGAAATTCACATTTGACAATTAGCACCACCAGCACCGCCTAAGATTTTTGCCATCTTTGTATCGAAATGAGATCTTATGATCTTGACCTCTGCATTGCCATTGTGTAAACACAAACCACTCTCTTCAATAGTTGAAGTTTCGTTATTTATTAATGAGTCCATCAAAAACTTGACACTCTCTTCATTTTCTGGAAGGGCTAAGAGGGGACTGGTCGAGTGCAAAAGGGCGAATTTGGATGATGAGGTTTCCATAGGATATGATCATTTGCTTTTATGATTGCGTTAACCTTGAAACCAAATAAAATGAAGGTTTTAGTCTAGAGGTCACGGTTAGATATAGCTAGCTGGTAAACTCGATGATACCCAGATCCATCTAAGCCATCGGATACTCGAACTTTCAGCGGACAGACAAGGGTATCAGGACTTAAGTTAAATACAATTCGTTCAACTGTATGGGTGAGTAGTCTGGTATAAGAAATACCTACACCATATGGAAATTCTCTATGAATTATACGCACCTCATCCAGCAAATTAATTTGAGCCCGATGTTTAGCTACACTATTGTAGCCTGGTAACTTGAGATCTTCAGATAGTAACGTACGCCGAAGTTCTAAATACTTTGTTTTACCGATCTCAAGCGAATCGAAAAGAAAGGCAGATTTATCAAGTGATAATTGTGGATAGATGGGAGATGACTTTCCCTTCTCGAGTATCTCTTTACAAACATTAGCACTATTCATGTCCTGCTCCTCATTGCAACAAAGTAGTAGGAGATAAGTTGCAAGAGTCTTTGGAGATACATGCTCGTTTTCAGCGACTGATTCGAGGTGAGACTTAAGAGAAGAGAGCCGATTTCTCAAACCTTTGATCGTTGAGTCAGCGAGCCATTTCTTTTTTGAAAGATTGAAGTCTTCTTCAAAGTTAATGGTTAATGAAGAAGAGGCACTTAACCTAGGCTTCTTTGGCAGAGGACAGAAGCACATGGAATTCCAAATATCAGGGTCCGAATATTTATGAAAAGAGGCTCTCTCTTTTTGAATATCATTGAACTTCAGACGAAAGAAATTTTGTTGATCTCGATCAAAACCATGAGTTGAAATAAATTGGTTTGCGATTGAACGGGTGCTAAGTAATTTATGCTCACAATAAAACTGAAAAGCTTGAAGGTTGTTCATTTTCTAGATAATTAATATATTATTTATTAACAATATTGTAAATACAGGGCAAAAAGTAAGATTATATATATATGCATGTTTGTTTTATAAGCTTATAAAATACATTCTGAAATCTAAGAATTAAGGAACATTTGACGAAACTTTCTCTCACTGTAGAAGAGTGTTGATTTTTTAATGGAACCTTTCTAAAATGCGTGCTCAGAACATTTATTTATATTAATTACAAGCTGAATCTTTTAAACACAAGCATAAAATTATAAATAACTTCACGTTTTGATTATATCGCTAAGCGACCATAATATTTATATAAAATTTTTGAAAATGTTAGATAAATTCAAAAGTTCATGTGATTGAAACTATATTTGCGCGAATTTTCGGGAACCTGGAAATTGTTGTATTTTATAGAGAATTAAAAATGCTATATTATGAAACTCAGGAGACAACTTGACAGAACGCGACAGATGAAGTTATGAGACTTCGAAGTTGAGTGACGGCAGAAATATCCAACAGAAAAGTTTATCAAAATATTTGAGCTATTTTAAGGATTCATTACTTGAACTCCGCTTATATAATCACTATAATAAGTGAGTAGTCGAAAATGCAATGGAATGAAGTCTTTGGAATGTATTAGTTGCTTAGATATTGGAATTTAAGTTCATTCATATAAATGAATATCTGTGGTTTTCAAGAACAATTTTTGAGCAAGAAATTGTAATGCTTATATACATTCCAGTTGTTCCTAAACTAAATGATGGATCATAACAATTTTAGACATTTCAAGTTATTGGATATTTCTCTTTCCAATGAACTTTAAATGGTTACTAAATATCGGATTGAAATTTTGACCAATTTCCACGGGGTGTGTCCCTGTGGGACTCTACTGGAAGAATGTTTCTGTTTGCACAACAGATGGTGCTCCTGCTATGCTTGGAATTCATTCGGAATTTCGAACTCGGGTAGAGACAGTGAATCCCGTTTCGAAACACAATCACTGTATGATACACCGATACGCTCTTGCGTCTAAAACACTTCCATCGGATCTAAAACTTGTTCTTGATGATGTTGTTACCATGGCCCATTTTATCAAGTCCAGTGCACTGAATACACGTGTGTTCCGCGTATTGTGCCAAGAATTCGATATTGACCATCAGAATTTGCTGTTCTATACTGTATTTCGTTGTCTCTCACGATGGAACATGCTCTAGCGAGTATATTCACTGAAAAACCAATTGCTTGAATTCTTTGAACGAGAAGGGAAAGAGAAGTCAAAAGTATTCTTCGGCAAACTCTCAGACAAAGAATGGCTGAAAACCTCGCCTACTTAAATGATATCTTCCCGTGAATCAACTTGCTCAAATGTCCCTCTAAGGACGGTTTACTACCGTGATTGATTATTTGGACAAGATTCGGGCATTTATTATGAAGTTAGAACTCTGGGAAGCTAAATTAACCGTTGGAAAGTTCGATTTTTTGAAAGCCTCTCAGCAACTCTTGGAGAAGAGGTGCTCTAGTAAAGGCTCACCTCTCAGATTGCGAAATTAATTTCAAACTTACTTCCCAGATCTGAGCGATCTGGACATGAAAATGATTCGAAGTCCATTAGATGCGATGTAAGTTCTGTACCAGGCAGAGTCCAAGAGGAATTTGTTTAATTTGTCAATATACCTAATGCCCGAGATCAATTTGAAACACTCGCACTCACAAAATTCTGGCGCGAAATGAGCCTGATATATCCCAACGTGCAGATAAAGCAGTAAAAACCTTGTTGATGTTTCCCATTACTTACGAAGGTCAGTCCAAAAGTTTTGTTGTATAAAGGTTCTATTTTGTCTTTAATCGAATACATACAACACTATATACTTAGATGTATATATTGACTCTACTATGTATTTGAGCTATATTCAACACTTATTTTCTGAGTAGCTCCATTTTATCCATAAGCCTATATACAGATTTTATTATTACTGAATGGAACTGGAAAGAAGGAATTTTAAAACCATGATGTTTTATGACTTTATGCGTAAGATATCAGTGGAGCAGAGTCATGATAACTTGGTAGTAGCTTTCCAAGATCAAGCTCCATCTAAGCCTACCTTGGAGCGTTGGTATCTAGTTTTCAGGAGGGAGAGGACGTCACTACAAGATGAGGCTAGGTCTGGGCGACCTTCAACGCCGTCACTCCAGAGACTATTGTTGCTGCCGAGACATTAATCAGAGAGGATAGCAGCATTACTATGAGCAGTTTGCTGAGATCAAAGATCGGGAAAGCCGCCATCAATACTATTCTACATGATTGTTTTGGTATCAGAAGGCTTGCGTCCCGATGGATCCCTCATAATCTCTCTGAAATGCAATTAGAGGCAAGGGTAGAATGGTGCAAGTTAATGCTCAAGAAATTTAAGGGAGGAGAGTCTAAACGCGTTTACGACATACTAACATGTGATGAGACATGGATCTATCAGTACGATCCGGAAACAAAGCAGCAATCTTCAATCTGGGTGTTTCCTGTTGAAGATGCCCCTGTTAAAGTTCGCCGGGCTCGCAGCGTTGGGAAGAAGATGGTGGCTGCTTTTTCCTGTAAGACTGGCCCAGTAGCAATAATTCCTCTCAAGGATCGACGTACCGTAAATGATGATTGATACATTAGCAATTGTCTACCCAAGGCTTTCGAAGCTTGGAGTTCTCCTCGCCCTAAGTCTCGTATAGAGGACTTCTCCTTCACCACGATAATGCATCAAAAACACACACAGCAGCCAAAACATTGGACTTTCTGACTTAAAATTCGGTCCAGTTGGTATGCATCCACCTTACAGTCTAGATTTAGCTCCAAGCGACCTTTTCTTGTTCCCAACATCAAGGAAACGATCCTTGGAATAAGGTTTGAGAGTCCTGAAGAGGCTCGTCTGGCATTTGAAGAGGCCCTTTGGAGCCTGCCAGAGGAAAAATGGCATAATTGTTTCTACAGTTAGTTTCATCGTATACAACTTTGCATAGATTGTTGTGGTCGTTACTTTGAGAAACTGAAAGTTTGATTAAATTGGTTATCATATTTTTGTATGCGACAAACTTTTGGACTGACCCTCGTACCTTTGTGGACGAACATTTTCAGCGCTATTACTAATTAAACACAAATTTCGAGCGCTGTTGTCTGTGGAGCTGATCTCCGTCTGGCTCTTTCAAAAACGGTCAAGAAATTGATAGCCTAGGACACAACATGCAAGCACATCCTTCCCACTAATTATTTATGTACTTTATTTATATTGGTAGAATACAAAACACTTGTATTTTTCACAACTGGGTGAAAGGGATTGTAAACCTAATATTTCAATGCAGGCCATTTTAAGGGGTACATCACACACTGGATCCAACTTGAGGGATACGCAATGAGAAAAAGTTTGAGAACCACTGACCTATAGCATAGCCTACTAGAGATAAGGCCTATTTACTACTTTTGACCAAAATCTAAACCCTTTTGATATGTAACAATTCAAAAACATCGTGTTTGTGAAGTTTTCAATTTATGAGAATATCGGACTGCAAAGATTCACACGGCTGCGCGCAAGTAATGTCTTCATAAGTTATCTATACCATTATGACATCTCCTATAGGAGCTGCAATAATATCTGTGATAGAAGTTGTTTACTATGTTGTTTTAGCATAATCTTGGCAATACACGTACATTAGTAGTGTGTGATCAGTGGTGACTCGATCACGATAGCGATCCACTAATTAACGATGGGCAAAAGCACTAGTCATTATGGATATAATCATGTCACTTAAGGGGAAAAATATACTCTACCCGTAAACTATTATCTTACCTTTGTCTGAATTAAGCTAGATGAGAAAATGGTTGAAATACAATCAATTAATTAAATCGCAATATTTTTTAATGTAATTAACTTTTTATAATTTGTAACTTTGAATACATTATATAATGAAAACATTTAGTAATATTTTGTTGTTTGGGAATAACTGGCCTTTAGACACTTCTATAAATATAAATTACAGGATTTTTCTAACCAGCAACCCCTGATCCGCGTCCGCAAATATGTTGCTGTAATATTCCTATTTACTCTATGTAATAACCTAAGTTGTTGGGAAGTTTGTATATAGCAATCTAGGTAGCTGGTTAGGTAGACCTTTAATTAAATACACCGTTTGCTAAATGATACATTTTATTATTCGTATGCACGCTTACACCCGAAAGACAAAGTGGATACGTGTACACACAAAACTCTCTATACACTGCAACATATATACTTAACTTAAATTTTGTTATCTTTAGACTACATAAACTAATTTGATAAATGCCAAGACTACGAATGCCATCTTCGAGTCTAATAATTGTTTTGTAATTTAAATGGATTATTTTGCTATCTTGTCTTTTTCGTGCTGAATAAAATAATTCGACGGTTTATGTACCCCGCACTTTTCAATGACTGTAGCGATATATTATAAAACAACTTTAGACAAGCCTAAAATATCCATTTTCGACACATTACTAGGCCATATATCCCTGGTTACACTGCAGTTAAGCTGAGTTACACCATGGTTCATAGCAATAGACAAGGTGGGGGCTTCGGGGGGCTTGAGCTCCCCAAATTTCGATCTCATCCATTCCTAAAATTTTCATGTACCATTACTATGAAATGGGATAATATTTAGATAGGTTCGGTCTACAAGAACACAGTTTTCCACCATATTAGTGGTACTTATTGTTCAATGTATAATGTAATTCTGTGTATTTTGTTCTGCTTCATTATTTGGGAATTTACTTCAAACTTTTGATTATTCCTCTTAATTGTAGTTATGTGTTTGTTATGCTATTTGATATAGTTGTACGCAGAAAACTCTTAAGTCTGCTGAGTATCCTAAAACTTCTTTCACTTGTACTAGTTATCCGCATCACAAGAATTATCTATACTATTTTGATTCCCTCTGAGAAGAAACATTTCTGTACTGTTCAAAGATTTACATGAGTTATTTTTGATTTCAAATCTGCTCCACTGGAAATGCGACAGTTTCGATTGCGTTTGAAAAATGCAGAGTGGGTAAAGTCATCTCCGTAGAATACAATTTTGGACCAGTAGAATCTGAGTCACTGGTGTGCTCTGAAATAGTCAGTACAGTTTCTACAATTTGAAGCATCTGAAATCCCTTCTGATTAATTCTCTCCTTGATACCTGCAACATTTAGACAATTGCTTGAAAATGCTTAGTACTATAACTTTCCTGAATAAAAGTAGGATACTTTAGGGTATTCTCATCTGTATATTATTGTCATCGGATTTTCGTTTTCGGAGAAATGCAGGCGAAGAAACTTCGTTGATTATCTTCTACATCATACGTACTTTCAAAACAAAGTCAATCCTAGCTTTCAGTTCAGTGTTATTTGTTGCATCTCTTGCTACACCCAGGGTGTTATCCAAGCGTATGCTGCGCGGCTACAGGTGCATAAATTTGTGCAAATTTATCTCTAGACGTATGAAAGTTTCTCTCTTGAGGCAGAAACTATTATTTCATAATGCATAATGTATAGTCTAGGCATGTAAATTGAATTAGAATCCTTTTTAGGCGTATTACCATGAGAATCTGGATGAAACTTCTGGCTACATCCTAATTCAATTGTAGTATTTGATAATTCTCTAAGATTGAGCTAAATGTTGCCTGCCCTTACTGTCCATTGTGTTGTACATAGTATCTAATTCCAAGAGCAGAGTAGGTAAAGAGTTAGAAGTAGAGATATTTTGACATTCTTAGATTGTTTAGATTTCATCC
The DNA here is from genome assembly GCA_024704765.1 of Oopsacas minuta. Taxonomy (NCBI): domain Eukaryota; kingdom Metazoa; phylum Porifera; class Hexactinellida; order Lyssacinosida; family Leucopsacidae; genus Oopsacas; species Oopsacas minuta. The sequence goes on from JAKMXF010000306.1 coordinate 79,170, forward strand.
TCTTTATTTTCTGAATGATTTATTTCCAAAAATCTGATATTTTGTGTCAGTGGCTCTTCATTTCACTAAGTTATGGTGAAAATTTAAGAATGTAAGTATCAATTTTCAAAATGCTAATTTGTGGTTCATAATCAATTTAATGTTATCATTTTCCAAAATATTGGTTTTAAATAAGGGTGGAAGTTTCCATTTCGGACTTGGGCTTCCTTTCAAGTTCCAGAAACTTATTGTGACCATTTAGTATTTATAAGTATGCAGGAAGCAAAACACATTGGCTTTAATATTATGTCATTTCTAGACGGGCCCAAAGGCGTTCAAAATGCACTTAGGTCGTTTGTATGCCTACCACATCTGATATATATTATATCGAATGTTTTGTTATTTGGATAAGATCCACTAAATATGGCACGATTTTGGGAGCCAATTGTGTTAGAATGAGTATAGAATTGTTCTATTCATTTCAAAACCTTTACTAAGCTGGTTTTTCAGCATAGTGTCGTGTGATTAATCTGGAAAATATAAAAGTATGTTTACAAATTTTTAAAAGAACTGTTTTCGCATTCCATTTAGCTATTTTCCTTATTTTTTATTAACTATTTTTCTTTACCAATACATGTTCTAATCTAACATCGTTATGATCTTCTCATAGTATAATAACGTTGAGATCTATCAGGGAAATCCTGGATTTATCGAAATTTCATCACATTAATTAGTTTCTATATTCATGGGTTTCTAGAATTCATATATTATCAAACCATTAATGTTAAATGTTGTGCATTTGTGGAATCGCACTAACCTTTTTCAAGGTATAATCGTACATAAATTTTGGCTTTTCCAATTGATTTCTTTTCATCGATTTACGATATACACCTAATTTCGAACATGATGATACTACCTACTAATCCATTTCCCACAAAGTGCCTGTTTTTACCCACTGACGTAGATCACTCTGAAATTTTATCTAAGTTGCTAGATATTCCATCTCTTAATTTGTTTTGTAATCTCTTATACTGACTCAAAGTATCTTTCATAACGTTTGAACCATTGATTCCATCCTGATCAGTATGATTTAATCCATGTCTAAAACAATGAGTATAGTGCTTAATGTTCTAAATTAGAAACTTGATTGGCAACTTCTAATCAGAGCTGCAAATCGGTCAGTGGGTTATGCATTATGGATCATGACTCATCAATGTTTTATTCATAATTTCCTACACAATGTATGTGTACGATGTACTACTTCAGAATTCCTTTTTACTAATAGATTTAATAATGGTGGCCATTATTATGAAAGTTTGGTATACCTTAAAGTGCTAGTAATATATACGCATGTCTTCCGCTATACTAATAGCAACTACATTCATCAATAACGCTTCAATACCTTTAATGCTCGGAATATTATGTCATTTCAACGTAATGCAATATACCCAGAGGCTATCAAAGTTGTCTTGATCGTATTAGAAGGATATACATCAATTTGGTTCCATGATGGTGTTAAAAACATTATATTTTATAATAGTCAAATACACAATGGGACATATGGATTATGGGTCACTCCTTCGATGAGTCACATGGGTTATGGGTCTTGTGTCACTTCATATGGTCCATTTGCAGCTCTGCTTCTAATAGTATTCAGGCCTGTTGTTGGCTCCATCGTAATTTCAGGCGGCGCAATACTATGTCTAGAATTGTCATTTTTATATTGTCAAATAATTCCAAATTGTAGATTCCAATGAGCTCTTCATGTCATCAACTTGAAGCAGGAGCAACATCATTTCCTCAATGTTCTACAGATTGGTTAATTCATCTACCATTTTTGTATAGAAATTTCCTGAAATTTGTTCTACAATAGATCTCTATATTATTAATGACATCAGCTTGAGGATTTCATTTTGTAGGTGTTGGCTGTTAAATTTGTTTTGACATTACTTTTGCAGATATTAATTTCTTCACCTTGTATTCGAAGTGACTGTAAAGTTCGAGTCTGGCTCAACATTCAACATATCAGGCTCCTCATTTCTCTCGAGCACATGAAATAATGCCATGCCTACTAAAGTGATAACGGCTGCTAACTTTATGATCAGCACTAGTCTGTTCTTATCCTTCTGCTCTGCATGACTTTTCTTCAACATTTCACCAACATCTTTGATTTTGCTTGGTATTTTGATTACAAGGTTAATAGCTTCATGATGAGATATTGGACTTTGATATTTTTAGTACTCTATCTATTGGTTTTTCCAATTACTGATTTCATTGCTGGTGAACATTTTATCCATGTATCCTGATATCTTTTATCCTTGCATATCTGCTGCTACGCACTAAGAACATAATACACTATCGGCACCTCTTTGATAATGCAACCAGAGAATGTTTCATAACAAGAAGAGTTATATCATCTCTGTCGTTTACCAAAGGTTAGTGGTGGGAATAAAATGATTAGTTGGGGGATTTTGAGGTATAAGTATGGCTTGTTGTCTAGTTGGATTTGTCAACTGAATTTCGTTAGATATTTCAACTTTCGTTATCAACGGTTACATTTATTCAGTATCTGCGAGCTAACTTGAATCTTATCAGTCTATCGTTATCCTGATTGAACTTTTCTAGGAAAAATGAGTTTTGTATTATGCATGTTAAAGATATCGCTGTATATAATATGTAAATTCTTAGATTAAATAATCACTACATTTACAAGTGAATCTTGATATACACTAACCGAACAGAATTATTTCAACACAACTAAATGTACAGTTACATATCTTCGTTATACGGCGAATATATGAAATTTTGTACTATAATATACATGGAAAATACATGATGGAACTGTTAGTTAACAATACCCTGACTAAAGCTTGAAATTTATAATTAGATATTTTATAATCATATGAAGAGCTAATTACACATTCAATTCTCAATTGCATAAGACTCAAATGAGATGGAACAATTCTGATAGTGTATTTTAATTCTACGGGTCTGTGTTACCCCCCAGTATGAACATTTCGAAAGTTTACGACAAATATTATTGTTTATTTCGCATTTTCAGATTTGTGCCTCAAGTTGCAATAATCGACTTATTCCAATTCCAAATCTTTTCTAGTCAGTTTAGAGAATCTCAGATGATTTTCTTGCTGTATTTCATTCTGGTACCAATATTCTAATAATGTGTCACTTGTGGCACATATATTATAATGCTAATTAGCCAACGAAATACGCTCTACACAATACGAAATATATATATAATGGGATAACACAGACCCTTAGAATTCACATGTGTTATCAGAATTGTTTCATCTCATTTCAATATTGTGCATTTAAGAATTGAATGTGTAAATGACTCATTATCTATTTAATGAGCAAAGTGTGGTTGTAAAATATCTAATTATTAAATTTTCTTTGCTTTTGTCAGTATATTGTTAACAACAGTCATATTGTTCTTTCATGATAATATAGTATGGATGTCCAAATATTCACTGTATAGTCAGGATATATAATTGTACATTTACTTGTGTTGAAATACTTATGCTTGGTTAGTGTATATCTAGTTATCACTCAAAACTTTTGATGCCATATATTTGGACAGAAATCCCAATTCAGCCATCAAATATACGAAATATTCGGTTAATTGAGGTAATAGATCCCTAATAACCGATCCGTTGTCCGACGAGTTTTGTATGCATAAATCTGTTCACAAAATATCACCTCGTTTAATTGCTTATCCCTATTACGCGGCTTCCACTGTAATAGATTAAACATGTTTGTAAGTTCGAACCATACTTTCGAAATATGCAAAGCTGTGCCATACTTGATGCATATTATCCATCACGAAAATATCTATCAATTAATGTCTAAATATCACATGTTTGAATTAGGCAAAGCTGAGATACTTACGATTAAATGAGTGCTGAGAATGGAGTTATGCATTTTCTTTTTTGTAATGCCTATAGGGCTAATTCAGAATTATTAAAGAGAACAGTAAATATATATTCCATATTGTTTTCTGAGATTTACTAGTATACTGAATTCGATTATTGACATTATAATGAAAATTGAGTTCATGAAATTTCATTCTCTTTCCATATATCGTACCACTGTGAGCTTCCAGAATTACTTTAGATTTTGTATTTGATAGGTATCATCACGAAATTTGCCCAATATACATTGGGAAATATTACATCAGTTTCCTCTAATACATATGTCTATGAATTATAAAATAGTGTCCAGTAACAACTTATTCCAACAATAATAATGAAATTATAAAGATTATCAATGAAATTCGTATCTTGTGTAGAAGATTATACCTTTCGTACGGCGCTCCGGCACCAGCTAGCATATAGCTTCAGAGCTGGAGGGCACACTAGAGCACTGCTCTTTGGAAGCGCTACTTTAATTAATGCTCTGTTGCTAACAAAGGTCAATAGTATTTATTTCTTAACACAGACCTCCTTTACACACTTAATTATCATATTTCCAATTGTATTAATTGAAATTTATCCATGAATTGGCAACTTTTACCTTGAGATAATGATAATGAAATCCGCCAGCCTTCGTGCTTAGATAGACACCATTTGGAACTGAAACAGGTTCCTCATTAACTAGAGCCTATAAATGTAATCATGATTTGATGTATTTGCTCTAAGTTCGACAATACATTATAATTAACAGGGCTGGCCCTACCGTAGGTGTCCTGTGTGGCCTAACCATATATTGCAGGGTTCCTCAACCTGTATTCATATGACCAATTTTTGTCAGAGAGTTGTTTTTATGGATTCTTGGTCAAGTTGAAGCTCTATGATTACTATGACCAAACTTGACAAAACCTTGCCAAACTACGCCCCCTGGGTGTGGTCATGATACAGTCGAAGCCGCTTAAACGGGACAATGTTTTGGGAACATAATTTTTATACACAAATAACGCAGGATAATTGGGAGATTGGCTAATCTGGGTATCTTATCCTGATTACCCAATATTTTGAAGATTATTATCGCTAATATTCGGACCTCTATTCACATAAAGCCAATATTTTATAAATAATTGCTAATTTAGATTCAATCCCATTTAAGCGATTAGTTATGGTGTCAAATGTATTCACGAAATCGAAATATATGTTCAGGATCACTTGAAAATGGTTTGGTTTCTAAAAAAGAATTTGCATAGAATATGTAACCTTATTTTTATACAACAACGACTCATCTTTACTAGGCCTTGTAGCCTTGATGTACTAGCTGAGTATGCAATTACATATCCTGGTTATACGCGAATTCTTTCATTTTTGTATAGTTGGAAATAAGTCGATTTTTTCACATACTAAGTCTCGCACACATTTTTTGATATTCGCTATGTCGGGGACATGTGGCGAAAATATGAAAATCCTCTTAAGTCGATAAGATTTGCTGTAACTAATACATTCATATAGTTCTTCTGTCATATTATCTTATTCGTTTTTCTTTCTGCAAAATCAAGGTTGACCCAAATTCCCCAGGCTTAATATCCATAATAGAGGTGATAATTTTCTTGCATATCAGCAATTTTTGAGATAGGGAGAGTGTATATTTGCTCTGATGCTCCTAGATGATGGTATTGCATATGTCATCCATGGTGTATTTTTCGAAATTCAGGTGCACTATATTATGTCTTTATATGCAAAATGAAAAATGAACCTGCGACCTACCTTTACTCTGTATCCTAGAAATACTTTTTAAGGAATTGAGATGGCGAAATATATACAGTAAATTATCACCCCCTGTTTTCATTGTATTAGGAGAATTTTTTTCATCTACACCAGTTGTTGTGGCTTTAGGATGCATTATGACTACATATCCCACTCGTTTAATACAATTTTCCTACAAGTTCTATCAAAATTAATAATGCTTATATGCTTTCCTTTTTGTTTTCTAGGTCTTTGCTCTTAAAATATTGAATAAATGGGAGATGCTGAAACGAAGACAAACCGCTTGTTTCCGTGAAGAACGGGATATACTAGTATTTGGTGATCGTACCTGGATAACTAACCTGTTTTTTGCTTTCCAAGATGATGATAATTTATATTTGGCAATGGAATACTGCATCGGAGGTGATATGCTTACTCTTTTGAGTAAATATGAAGATCGATTACCTGAATTTATGGCGAAATTTTATTCTGCTGAGATGGTTCTGGCTATTGAATCCGTTCATAAGTAAGTTAATACCTCGATTATCTCCCTACTTGATTGGAACCTCATTGGTAAACATCTATATCATTGTACCCTACCCCCGGTATTCACTATGTTCTCATCAATTATTTCTGTAATCTTATCCATACTTTATTCTAAGTGCTACTACTATACATTATATGCGTGATTTACAACTTAGAATGTAATCTTATAACTGACCAATGGGAATATTCTTGATTGCATGAGTCTTCCTAGTGACACATGCCACTATGTATTTCATGGCCAACAAGGGTATGAAATTTGGCATGTAAAATGTTTTACTGTATTGATTTGGCCATAATTCTAGCGAGTATCCGTTATCAATGTCCAAAGATGCTTCATCCATGGTCACTACACTAACTTTTAAACGTGTTTAATTTTGGATTTTTAATAAACTAATCTGTAAATTAATAGCCCTTATTTCTAGAATCCATTACACACAAGTGATTCGTTGACGGAACTTAATAATGACATGTTTTACATCATATTCCCTCTTTTAATAGTCTGCTGACTCCATTTCGGCCTTGTGTCGTCGACATTAATATTGTGTTTCCTATTTATATGAATAATCTATAGTTAAATGCCGTGAATAGGCTGGATGCAACATTGAATATTTGCTTACCAATCTAACAAAGGTCGAAATCGTTGGTTGTCCCCTAAATCAATGTAAAGGTTGAAACCCCCTATTGGCGAAATAACCAGATTCAATTACACAGTGAACAAAATTGGGCAATTGTATTAAATCGATGATACAAACTCAATTGTAATTGTAGAATTTTGGGTACAATTCGTATTTAACACCTTTTGACATTATTTATGGTAAATTTGTAAGTGTGATATTCATCATTATGAATGTGTCATTATTGGCATCTAGGTAGTTTGAGAAATAGTTTGAAAGGAGGGATTCCACCCAATTATGTTGCATAAGGTAAAATATTGTATTAATCCACGAACTGATTCAAAATCAGTCAATAATACAAAATTGGCTATTAGGGAGTTAATTATTGTTGTTTTTGTTTTGTGTAACAAAAACAATTTTGTCTTTTGTAAAATCTGCGTTTAACATTTCATGATTAGTAGCCTTGTTCTTCCAAGACTTAACTTATTGTATTCCTGAAGCATCAATGCCAGATCGAAACGTATTCAATTTGTGAATTCTAAGACTTTGTTCATATCAGATTTCCATTTGTTTAATAGACTTCTAGAAATATATATATGAGGTTTGGGATGTTCACTGAATTTTTACTATAATATTTATATCCATTGAATGCACACTATCGCCTATTTAGGGCATTAGTCGATTACCAAATTAGTGATCATGATCATGATCATTCGTTAAAATATGATCGGATAACGTGCTATCCTTGTGCCAAAAAGAATCGCTATTACATCTACGATCGTTTTTCCGATCACTTTTCTGAAATTATTGAGCATCTCCTATATTGAGATGATCTATTCTGTGTTCCCGCGCCCGTCCGTCCATCTGCGCGGCCATACCTTTCTACCAGTCTAATTCCCATGAAAATTCGTACATTTAGCTTTTAAGGGGTAATCGAGTATGTATATTCCAAATCTGACATTTTAGCCCTTTTACTTGGGCCAAAGCAGCGATTACAGAGCTTTCCATCATCAATCCATTATTGTAATATTTTTTGAACTAGTCAGTTTATTTTATTTGTATGCAATAATTTCACTAAACTGTTATATCTTTAAACCATTTCGCAATGTTGAGAATATACGAGTTTCATATATTACGACGTTGGGTTGCTCGCAAAAGAATATACTCAGCACCTCGTGTCTCTAAATGTCAAAAAGCTGAAAATGTATACATTAATTATCCATGACTCTAACCACAATAAGTATCATAGCTTCCTGTTGTTACACTAAAGCCACTACACAGCTTTGTGTAATTATCAAATACAATAAAATATAGAATTTTGTGAAATTTTCAGATTTTTGCGGGATAATGGTGACGTAAACTTTTTATAAAGTTTCCAAACTTCGATAATGTTCAATACAAATTAGAGATATCTCTCATATATTTTTGATCTCGTATATTTTTGATTTTGCTTCAGACAACGGATAATTGAGGAAGATAATCGGGGTATCCGGCACAGCAACAATGTTGAACTAAATAAGAAATTTTCAACTCGAGGAAAAGTAAATCGATATATTATTATAAACAGCTCTGCACAAATTATTATCAACTCACAAATCTATGAATTTATAATTAGTTGAATGATATATGGAAAATATAATGGTTGAATCTCTTGGTGAGACACAAAAGTAATGAGACTCGATGTGTAACTTGACTATAATCACAAATTATATATGTCATCTCCACATAACTGTTAATACTACACCACATATTGTACCTAATTCCGTTTATACACAATTCTTACCATTTCTTTTCTGCCAATTCACTATATTTGCTCATAGAGGTTATACTCTTGCGGCGTTGATGAATTTAGACAAAGAACATTTCAGGGCTTACATATTTATCGAGTTTAGGAGGGGTAAATCTAGCCAGAAATTCATGATCAACTTCTGGAACCAAAACTCGATGAATTCCCGTCAAGAGCGACTGTGTTTAGATGGAATCAATCGTTTAATGAGGAGAGACTTTCGTTAAAGGACAATTCCAGAGTGGATCACTCTCCTTCCTCAACAGACGACGTCCATATTCATAAATTCGTGAATTAATTGAAGTTGAACCTAAACAGTCAGTTCGAATACTAACTGATGCAACTGAGATTAGTAGAGAATTGATTAGACGCATCTTAGTTGAGGTATTGGGGGAGAAAGGTCTGCCTTGTCTGGGCTCCACACCTGCTTTCTAAGGCTAACATGGACTCTAGGGTGGTTTGTGTTAAAAAATCGTCGAGATGATTGATAAATACTCAATGGCCGAACTTCTAAGTTGTTGGGCTACTGAGGACGAGAGTTTGGTGTTCTTTGATCCTCATCTAACAAAGGCAGAGAACAAATCATGGCTGGCTCCTGATCAGGAGCGTCTTCGAGTTGTTCGACCTCAACTGACTAATTGTTGGGCATTAATCATTTTGGCATTTACTGGTGATGGTAAATTCAGTGTTGCTTTCCCACTCACCAAAAGGACAATAAATACAGAGGCATATATTGACTTTATTCAATCCACAGGAGAACGATGGCGTAAACCTCACACAAATCCAACAAAACTTTGTGAATTATGGTAGCAACATGACAACGCTAGACCCCATACTGCTAGAGGGACAATGGAATACCTTAAAAGGAGGGATATGATGTTAATTTAACAATCTCCATTCAGTCCAGACTTGAATCAGTGCGTTAGGTGGGTTTCAAGGACCTTAAAAAGCATCTACGGAAAGATGAATATTCTAGTGCAGAAGAAATCAAAGAGAAAACGCTGCAATTCGTGAGACAGCTGCCTCCAGAACATTTCCAACTTTAAATTCAAAGATTTTATAGGCATTGTAAGTCTGTGATTGAATGTATGGGGATTTCGTTTCATAAATCCAATTTGATAACTTATTAAACTCTCCTAAATAGTCTCATTACTTTAGTGTCTCAGCAAGTATTTACTCATTATGGAAAATTGATTTATATACGTAAATAACTCAATATAGTGCAGTGTTTAATTCAGTGGTTCCCAACCGGTGTTCCGGGGAACCGTAGGGTTCTCCAGGCAATACTTAGTGGTTTCGGAGGGTTCTTTAGTTTATCGATGCATGTGCATTATTTATATCATTTTTGAAATTGTTATCAACATATTGCTAGTATATGTATTCCCATTTATTTTTTTCATATTTCTTAATTTGTAAAAATCATAGTTAATTGTAAAATGTAAATAGTTACTTGTAGATAATGGATATATATCATTCAGATTAACTTAATTATAAACTTAACTGTTAGCTCCAACATCACATCATATAGTCAAATGTAACCTAGTTGCATTTTTGATCAGATGTATCTCTCGATTAATTTTGGATCACCATTGGAAACGTAAATCATAACATAGTAAAAACGCTCTAAAATTCATGCTACCATTTTCGCAAAATATTTTTGTGATCTAAGATTCTCTGCTATGAAAACAATAAATAAGTAAAAAAGAGGACAACTTTTTTCTATTGGGGATAGATACGAGGTGTGTTCATCGACAATCAGGCCTAGGATAAAATAGATGCAAATATTACCAAGCCGAAGTTCAAAATGGAAAATTATTTGAATGTATAAAGTAATTGCATTTAAGACATAATTTGTTAAAATGGTGTCTTTGTGGAAAATGTATGAGTGAAAGAAGTTAGAGAGGGTAAGGTGCCGAAGGTTGCGCAACAAGTTTAGGGGTTCTGGGATTGAAAAAAGGTTGAAAACCGCTGGTATAAGTAATACAAATGTCCATGCAAACTTTAGAAAGTTGTGTTTTCTATAATCAGAAATAAACAAATCATCAAATATTGGAAAGCTAATACAAAAGAAACTGTACTATAGTATAGCTGAGCTATATATAAGTTATTTGTTTGGGTTAAATGTTGAAAACTTACAATGATGTTATTAGTCTGTGGATCTAGGAAAGTATGGTAAGTTACGATGTTAACATAATGAAGCTTGAGAATATTTCACTCATTGCATAATTTCTCATGTACATTGAAAACGGCAATGAATAATATGGTTCTTCCCATGGATCTCTTGTACTTTGTTTGAAAAAACCTCAAATTAAGTACAATATTACCCGAAGTGATTCTATCAAATATAGCCGACTAACCATAAATATAAATATTTAGGCAATTGAATTATTTATCATTTCTTGGGTTGTCGGAGATAAATATTACACAATAATAAAAATAATTATAATATTAATAATAGCAGTCATGGAGAAGCTCTAAATTAGAGTGTTCTATCATCAGAATATTCGGGGCGTAATTCCGGAAATTCGAGCGAAAATTAGTCTAATACATATACTTAATATCCTGCAGTTGATATTGGATACGTGAATGTTGTTTAGAGTTACAATTTGGTTAAAAATAGTGTAACCCTACATTGTCACTACATGTATATCCAATATCGACTGTAGTGGCATAAATACATGCTGGCTAAAAATCTACATTTTAGTGTTTTCTTTATATTCATAAAAACAACAATAATTTTCAATATGAGAAGTTGAAAATGTGAGATTCGGATTTAGCATACTTAGTTACCACCAGAAAGCCATTTAGAGCATGCTTATATCTATATTTTGAAATATCCAACTGGCGTTCAAAAGATTCCCGACCCTGCGCCATAATTTTGTAACTATACAGAATATACAGTAGGTCCCACAATTATTGGCATTGATTTTAACTATCGATTCTTCTACCCTGTAAAATATTTATTATTTTGAACTTTATTATATCAATATACTGATGAATAAGAAAGATGTATATGTGATCCCACAACGAATAAATTATTATCTAATTTTTCCACCCTTATTTTTCAAACAGAGTTTAATTCTTTTCTCCATTGAAAGGCAGAACGGCCTAATAAATTCAGGATCGAATGATTGCCATATCTCAATAATTCCCTTCTTCAACTGTTCTACAGTTTTTGGTGCTCGCACCATCAGTCTTCTTTTGAGTACACCCCATAGATTTTCAATAGGAGCTAGATCAGGACTGTTGGGGGGCCAATCAATCCTGTGGGGTACAAATTGGGACTTCCATGCTTTTGCCACCTTTCCTGTGTGCACTGGGCTATTGTCCTCTTGCAAAATCCAAACATTACCATAGAGAGCGTTAGCCTGCTCTATCAAGTATTCGTTGAGAGTAGAAATATAACGCAATTGATTAATGTTCTCTGTAAAAATACACAATGGCGTAGCCCCCATCAGAGAAATGCCACCCCAAAGATGAACTTTGGAAGGATATCGATATGAAGGCAATTGAACTGGTTGACCTTTCTTTGTCCACACTTTAACTTTTCCCGAATCGAGCCAGATTGAACATTCGTCCGTAAAAAATGTTTTTGACCAATCAAACCTTTTCATATCCTTACACCAATTGACGCGCTTTTGGACCTGAAGGTCAGTTAGTGCTGGAATTCGAATCACGGGATTTTACGAAATTTTCTCTTTTAAGGTGACGATATATAGTACTTTTGCCGACATTCGATTGCAATCTGGTAGTCAACTGTCGTACAGACATCCTTGCATTCGATTTTAATAGAATGGATATCCTTCTCTTGTCGTTTGGTGGAATTTTCGTTGGTGGACCAGCTCCCTTTTTGTGAAAAAGACATTTGTCTTTTTTTATCAGCGCAATAACTTGAAACACAGTTCTGACGGGATCACCAATATGCGAGGATATATCTTTAGCGTTGGTAATTCCCGCATTGTAAAGGGTTTGAATTTCCATTCGACGTTGTTGTTGGGTTTTCAGACCAGCCATGAATAATATCACAATAATAGAATGCTAGCAAAAATACAACATAATTTGTGAAAACAATTGTGAAATCTCTAATGGGTAGTGTTGAAATCAAGGGAGTCTAAAACAAAATCAATAATATATTGTATGTTTCTAATATATTCTGCTGTACATTTCGAACTGGATTACTAAAATATCAAAGAATGGTTGGATAATATTAATTGATAACAAATCGAGATTACTGCCAATAATTATGGGACGAACTGTACATGTACGTATAGTTGTTATATTTCTCGAAATAATCATCTTTAAATTCTATGACTCGTCGCGTAGACTATCTTGCCATATAAAAAGTACATTTTATAGTCTCCGGGCGGTACGTTTTTAGAGATCTCCAAATTGCTTTCCCTAGGTCGATCTGGTGTCAAAATTCCTGGCTGCGAAGTCCTTTTTCAACTTTACAAAGGGCCAGAAATCACAAGGAGCGAGGTCAGGTGAGTAGAGTGGGTGATCTAGCTTAACAACACTCATTCTATCCAACTCTGACTTTAGGGCATTAGTTTTATGTGGTCGTACATTATCGTGCAATAATCACATACCCCGCGGTCTAAACATTGGCTTCCTCTCCTAGTAATGTTTTTACTTCTCAGGGCAACTGTTGGCAAAAGGTCCCCGGTAATTATCTTCCCTTTTAGTATCATTATCTCGGCAACTGGGCCATGTGTATCAAAGAAAATTGAGTACAGGACCTTCTTATCTCTGAAGTCCTGTCTAGGATTGAGAGGAAGCGCCTCACCTTTTTACGACCCATACCTTATTTCTTTATTTGGATAGTGGCTCATCGTATCTTCTCCAAGTCTAGTCACCAGTAATGATTTCTGCCAGCCTTCTTGGATCGAGTCTTTATACTCGGAGAGCATTTTTCTTGTACAAGTTACCCGCCGGTCCTTTTGGTCCTTTGTAAGGGAATGCAGGATCCACCTCGAACAAATTTGGTAACTCTCAGCTCATCGATAAGTATGGAATGAACAGCTCGCGTTGAGATCCTTACACTCATAGCTAACTCCTCAACAGAGATATGAGGATCTTCTTTCACTCTTCAGCTAATTTCAGATTTGTTATTGCTAGTGACTGCGGATCTGGGATGTCCGAATCGTTCCTCATCTTCCGTGACTCTCGTCCTTCACGAAACCGCATGGCTCACTCCTTCACAGTAGTATATGAAAGGCTAGCATCTCCATCAACTACTTTCAAGTCAATGAGAATATCCTTCGGATCACTACCAAGAAGGTGCGAATTTTGATATAGTATCTTTGTCAAATTTCAAATTTGAAGCCATAAATACTGAAAAATAGAAGGATAGTCAAACCTGAGAAATTTGAAATAATCGTAACTAGAAAACTATTAACCATATAGTAAAAGTTGATGTACGTAGTTCTGAATAGATAATAGAATAATGTTCAGTATGAATATAAATACGTAATATAATATCTTATAAATGAAAATTCTACAAACAAGGTCAGGAACTTTTTGAACCCCCGTTGTAATAAACTCCTAACTTTCTTATTGCTATTGTCCGCTACGTGACTGGAGGGTGCGTGAGATTATAATATAGCTGAAATGTTAATATTTAATTATTCGTGGTCCATCCAAGTTACATTCAATGGCCTTCTGTGGCACACTTGAGATGCTTTGTCACTTTTGATAGTAATCCTGGATATATTTTTATAGAAAATATCAAAATATTGTTGTTGTATTGTTCTTGAGTTACGGCTGAGACCATGGATTGGGCTTGCTGTCAATATTCACTTATAACTCGTCAATCGATACCAATTATTATGGCCCATTATAGATTATACCCAACTTCACTTACCGTTATAATACATTTTGATATTATATCTCGTACCATTATGACGTAATCCTGAATTTGCCCATATATGGTAATTTTCAAGATTGCAATAATCTTTTCGGAGATATCATATAAAATTGTACTATCATAACATGGGAAGTTAAGAATGTTCTATAAATTTGCGTTCTTGATTTGACCATTATTGTGACGATTGTCGAATTATAAGTGAATCTTGACAAAGAAGTGCAACTCATTTTGGGTGACCGTCATATATTTGATGGCACAATGTAAATTGCAATATTACCAAGATATTTGATCCTTTAGTAATGTCTAAAAATAACAACTTTGGCTCACGGTGCAGGGTAGTGGTTTGGATGGGATCAGTACTTTTGCTCATTCAACAAGAGTGTCCAAATTTCTACAAATGCTACAAATTACGCCATACCTTCTGCTATCTCATTTCGTATGTTTCACGAAGGTAAAAATATCTATATATATTTTTGAGTTTCCGCATTATATAAGTTCCCTAAAGGCTATAACACTCCCTTCCACTAAAAATTCACGCGAAAAATATTTTGGCACTTCAAGATGCATTGTATTACTTGGAAACTCTATAATTGATTATACCTATTAAACCCGATTACGATATCGCAACAACTACCTTTAAATACCCAATCTTAATTTCCGATTGTTCAAAATTTTGAAATTCTGTATTTCACAGGCACTTCTTTTCAGATGTTTATTCTTCTAGATTGAATTATGTGCATCGAGATATTAAGCCTGATAATATCCTAATTGATAAGACTGGACACATAAAATTGGCTGATTTTGGATCATGTCTTAAACTTGACGAAAATGGTGAAGCTCATAGTAACATTGCTGTTGGAACTCCTGACTACATTAGTCCAGAGATTTTAAGAGCGATGGAGGATGGCAAAGGGACATATGGAAAAGAATGTGATTGGTGGAGTTTAGGTATTTGTTTATTTGAAATGCTGTTTGGTGAGGTCCCGTTTTATGCAGAAAGTTTGGTAGACACATATAGCAAAATCGTTGATCATAATTACACATATCCAGTAAATGTAGATGAGAATGAAGTTTCATCCGATGCACGAGATCTGATTTCACATTTAATTTGTCCAGCGAATACCAGACTTGGAAAATCTAATTGTTCTGAAATACAACAACATACATTTTTTGACAATATAGACTGGACTAAGTTAAATTCATCAAAACCTCCATATATACCTGAATTTATTGATGATAGCGACACATCGAATTTCGAAGAAATTTCCGAACCTGTAATCCCGAAGATTATTTCTCCGCCCGCAAATTTTAAGCATGTTCCTGGCCAACTCCCATTTGTTGGATACAGTTATATGAGAATGAGCAGCAATGCAATTATTTCAGATATTCCACTTGACCCTAATAGTAAGAGAAAACGTATGTCATCCCCAGGAATAGACCCAGAAATACAGTCTAATTTCGACGATCGTGATGTCTCTCCTGAAATTATTAGAGATAATCTTCTGAAAACTGCTAAATCGGGGACTATCTGTTCGAATTTTGATTCAGGTTTGGCTAACAATTTAGCTTTTTCAGATGCTGATGTTAATGGTTTTTCCCCTGACCACGTGAAAGACAAGCAAATTTCAAATCTTCAGTGTCAATCACTATCTCATAATTCTCAAGGATTAATAAAAACAGACTCTTGTCCAAAAGTTTGTTATAACCACAATCAAGGTGATGTCTCTTTTGAAAATGATTTATTGGTTGATCCCCCATCCTCAGATGAACTTCGGAACTTATATATTTCAGATGCTAATATGCAAAATACAGTATTATCAAATGAATATAACTCATTATGTTCTAAATATCATGGAGTTAAAAGCTTATATATTTCTCTGAAAGAGGTTTATCAGGAGACTCAAAATAAAGTTGCTAAATACAATAATTTCTATGGATGTGATGATAGTGAAATAGGTAGTGATAATTTTAATAAACCTGTACTATTTGAAAATGTTGATAATCCTAGTGATTCCTGCAGTAGAATACCTTCAAGAACTCAAAAAGATATTTCTTCGAAAGAAATCAATCTTCACAACAACACATTGTATAATATTTCCAAAAAGATTCAAGTAGAACAAGATGCCCGTAAATATCTCCGTCACTTTGCCGATGATTTATCTTCTGAAATAGAAAAAATAAAAAATATTAATTTATCAAACTCTATTAAACACGAAGCGTGGCATGAGAGGAGATCCGTTAAAAATGATAGCCAACGCCTGCATGAACTTCAATTAGCGCTTGATTCAGAAATTAATGCGAAACAACAAATTTCTGATGAATTAGCTCGAACAAAGGAACAACAAGCTTTAAATGAAACACAAATTCATTCTCTTACTAAGCAAGCTCAAGAATTATATAACTTAATACAAAAAAAGCAGAATCAGTTGCACAAACGAGATCTTGAAATACAAGAATTAAGAAAGAACCTTGTGGGTATTTCATCACCCTCAGATCAAAATTCGTATTCTAGTGATTCGTTGGTTGCTTACTTAGCTGCAAATGCTGGAGAGAATTTTTCTAATAAAAACAAGCGAATATTTAGTGATAAGTCCGATATATTTTGTGATAAGTTCGAAAGTCTATCCTCATCAAGTACAATCTCTGGCTCTCCACCAAATTCTCCATCTCGGATCACAAAATCAGGACCTCAACCAACTCGAAATATACCTCCAACACAGCACCACTTTTCAATAACTACTCTGTATGAACCAATTATCTGTGATCACTGTTGTTCATTCATGTTGGGACTGATTAGACAATGTGTACGTTGTGAAACTTGTAATTACCAGTGCCATCTACATTGTGCTGATTTGAAAGATACTAGTGCTTGTCCAAGTAGTCAAAAAGCAAGGAAATTAGTATTTAATGCTGCCACTGGAATTGGTACAATCTATCAAGGATTGGTCAAGGTCCCTAAGCCGAATGGTGTCAGAAAGGGTTGGTTAAAACAGTTGATGATTATTTGTGACTACAAAATACTTTTTTATGATATATCTATTGATAAATCTCATACTTATAGACTTGTACAATTCATTGATATTTGTGACGAGGACTTTTATATAAGTAAGGTTGTAGATTCTGAAGTCATACATGCTCATCCCAAATTAGTACCTCAGATTTTCAAGCTTTCTTCTTGTCTCCGCGGATGTAAGGATATTAATCCATCCATACTAGTACTTATGCAGAATGAAAGTATTCGAGATACTATCTTAACTATATTATCTGAACTTAGGTTGTTCGTAAAGCAAAATAAACTTACTAAATCGCCTCTTTATAGACCACGGGAATTATATGATTCTACTCAACTTGATCTCTTACGATATATAAACAGCGCTTGTTTGATTGATACTGAAAGACTGTTAATAGGATGTGAGGATGGCCTATATCTACTAGATATCTTTAATCATTTCTGTAACCGAATCTCTGATAAAAAGGTATATCAGTTGGAATTTGTGGAATCAGAAGGTTTGGTGATTTATTCTGCCGGCAGACAGAAGGTTTTGCAAATGATACCCATCCTTTCCCTTGAATCTACTGATTATTCTCCTGTCAAAATCATTGATACCAAAGGATCCAATATATTTGCCACAGGATTTGTACAACAGTCAACTTTCATTGCAGTAGCCATTAGAAAACGTTTGATATTATTCGAAGTCACAAAGCCAAGTATCTCAAAATATACAAAGATAAAGGAAATCACCATGCAGAGTACGATAATGTCACTTAATATATTTGGTTCGAGAATATGTTTAGGAATTAATTCCGGTTTTATCATTGTTTTCATCCAAGGCGACGCATCACCACTTTATTTGGTAAACAACGAAGATTCTACTCTTGCTTTTTTATCCATAAGCCCATTTGAACCTTTGTGTTCTATCGAGTTGAATTTAGGAAAGGAGTATTTACTTTGTTTTGATTTACTTGCCATATATGTCGATCATTTTGGGAGACGAACCCGACAGTATGAAATTAAATGGCTTGCTTCTCCATCGTCGATTGTCTACCATCCTCCGTTTTTGTTAGCTTATTGTGAAACATCAATTGATGTATATGATCCAAATTCAGGGGCTTGGCTTCAGACTATTCCCTTAAAACGGACCGAATCAATTTCTAAGGAGGGAACCATATTGGTCTCATACCAATCCGATCCACCTAAATTAGTATATTTACAGAATTGTTCTCAAACCTCCAACCCAACATTGCAATTAAAATTTACTGATGTTCCTACACTACACCATAAAAACAATTTCCAAAAATCGAGAGGGTCAAAGGGAGCTTTAGACGTTTGGAGAAGTAAATCTGACAAACGCCACATCGAAATTAGTCCTCCTACCGATTTTAGTCATGTTCAGCATGTTGGATCAAAAGACTTCTTTGTTTTACATCCTCTCCCTGCAGATGCTGATGACCCTCCGAATGCCTCCATTTTTGTTGATAATAATCCCTTGAATTCAATCAGCGACTTAAATACTTCTTCGGATAATACAAGCGTATTCCAAGTATATTCAAACCAATGGGATTCTTCCATTGCTCCATATAACCAACAATTTTCATCAAAATCCAACCTACAACCACCCACCCTGGCTCCTTGTGAAAACGTATCCACGATTCCCAATAAGTTTGGAATAACCAATACGAGTGCAACAATTCAGGATGAATTACCAATTATGAATGATGAAGGACTCAAACATCAATTATTAACTAAAAATAAACATATTTTGTGATTGCACTTATTTCATTTACTTCTTTTGTCTTATATATTGTTAATTTATTCGACTTCATTTGTGGATATTTTGTTTACCATTTAATTTATGTGTACTATATATATATATATATATATTTATCTTAATTATGGTTGACTAATTTAATTACCCCATAGCCTTTGTATGCAAACTATTTTTACAAAATGGCACTCGTGCCCAACAAGAGTTTATTGTCTTTGTACTTATATTGCGTGCATCTTATGGTCTAGTACCATTACTATGGGCATTCGAAAGTTTCCGACCCAACCCCATTCTTTTCGAACTACATTTCACGCTTACACTTGCCAATCATAGCCTGGCTAACCCAAACAGGGCTTAATGATGATATAATCTATTGAAGTATTCAAAAAGAACTAATTATATCAAATATTGCTCTAAGGGGTACTCCGAAAGTTTCTAAATATATCAATGTTGTAGTAAGCTCGAAATTATTGGATGAGTTTGCTCTTAATTGTCAACTCATACAAATCCAATTCATACTTATGTATGTGTCATTTATCATTTTTTTTCTCATCTATATGTTATCGTTTTTGATTATGATACCATTTGTTGTTGCGCCTAATCTTTCTGCAAACGTATAAAGCTCGATGCCATTTTTTTGTAGAATGGATTTTAATAATTCACACTTGTATATCGTTTATTCTCAATTAATTTGTATTACAAGAATTATCTAACACTTGCTGTGTGATAGCTACCAAAATTCGGATGGAATCTTCTAGAAAATCTGAAGTAGGAAGTAAGGTATATCTAATATGGATTCACATCCACTAGCGTGTTTCGCTTGCTAGGGCGCTCCGCGACTGGATATACTCAGCACGACTGCCTCGAGGTAAATTTTTGCAGAATTATTACTTTTATTCATGGTTCATCCAAATTCCATTTAATTGCCTATTGTGATGATCTGTCGCTCTTACTTGGCTTTTGTTAGTAAAATCGGCACTTTGTACCTCATGTATTAAGAAATTCTTAAACTTTCGAGGTTTGGGGAATTATTAACCATTGTATAGTAATAATTTCATCATGGGCTCACAATTTATTCTAAATGGTGAAGGATATTTGGCATTTTGATCAATTTTCAACCATCTATCGCTTATATTGGCTGATCAATGGCAAATAATATGTTTTTGCGAAAATACAAATAGGTAACAATGATGTCAGATGTGTGAATTTCGTCCAAGACTCAAAATTCCTCAGCCAGCCCCAAAATATCACTGTATTCCATAAGTGAGCACTTGGGGTCTTTCAGTTTCTTCAATACATTCCGAATATACAAACATATGTTTGTATCTATACTATTAATTCACAATTATTCTTTATTTATGTTTGTGCATATACAGGGTGTCTAATAAGTTCTGTCCTCAATGTTTTTGCCTGCCATATTTTCTATATTAAACCAATTTGGTTGATATTTTACAAACTGATAGAATATTTAGTAATAAATTGTTTAGTAAAGTGTTCACTCAATATATCCTCCTTTTGAGAAATTACAGCCTGTAGCCGCGTCCTAAGTTTCCCTACTGCATTTCGCAGCTCATCTTGTGGTATTTTCTGCCATTCACGCTGAAGGGAGAGCTTCAGAGAGTCCAAACTCTTGTGAAGTTTAACACAGGCCCTTGCCTCCAGATTAGCCCAGACGTTATAATCGAGCGGATTCAAATCTGGACTAGATGGAGGCCATTCGTCTTTGCTAATAAACTCGATTTTTCTTGCCCTTAACTAGTCTTGAGTGATTTTGGATGCATGTGCAGGTGCAGAATCCTGTTGAAATATCCAAGCGTTATTTCTAATTGGATTTTGCCCAGCTACACTGATTTCCTGTTCCAGAATCAATTCTTGGTATGTCGCAGAGTTGATTTTGACCCGTTGGGGGACAAAAATCAGATTTGTCCGTGCATTTGCGGACACACCACCCCAGACCATCACAGACATTGGCTTCTGCACTCTATCTATGTATTTCAGGTTTCTGGGATTGCTGTGGAACTGACAGCAAGAATCCGATCATTTTGTCTGTTCCAAGCCTCTTCAATCGTGAAAATTTTCTCATCTGAGAAGAGTATCTGGTCTTGGCCCCAGGAGCGAACCGCTGAAGAAGTGCTTTCGATCTAGCCAGCTTCTTAGTCCGAATACTTGGGTTATGGTGGTGTACCTTCTTTCTTTTAAAAGACTTAAGCCCCAGATCCTCAACTACCAGCTTTCGCATCGTTTCATGATTAACCGATAACTCACGAGCCATTTTCCTGATGGATCTCCGGGGATTCCGAGAAATTCGGCAGCGGACTTTGTTTTTCAAGGCTGGTGTCCTTACAGACCTTGGACGACCGGATCTAGGTTTGTCATTCAAGCTTCCAGTATCTTTATATCGTTTTATGGTACGATATATTAGCTTAGGTGAAACCTTTCCATTTTTTAGCTTTTGAAAAATTTCCTTTTTTGAGCTACCTATCTCGGAATGTGCGATAATTTTGGATCTAATTTTTTCAGCCATTATTTTCACAAGTGTAAATAATATTATGTAGAAGCCTATTTTATCGTTAGAAAGAGCGGAAAAAGTGTTACAGATTATTCATCTAAAACTGCTTATGTGTTCATACGTAACTATGCAATGAGATGTGATTTATGAGGACAACTTATTAAAACCCCTGTATATATATGTATGTGTATGCCCAGAATTGATCCGAAAAAACTGGAGGACTTTTGTGCTAGCTCGGACAATTTCTAGTCTTGGACGAATTTTCACACCTATGACGAAATTAAGATGTCATTGTCACCTTTCACGTCATTATTACTAGCCCAAAGCGACATAATATCTCCAGGGCCACCACTGAAAGCCATTGAATGTAATTTGGATGGGCAATGGGTAATTAAATCTTAAAACTTGAAGTATTTGGTGAATTCGAGTCACGCATTGGTGAATTTATTCTGTCGCGTGGTGATCACTAACACTAGAATATTTAGCATTTAAATACATCACCTAACCTGGAGCGCTAAGCTGTCGCGACGTGACCTAGTAAGCGAAGCGGGCTCTTATATATATATATTTACATGCTCATGCACACATATTTATAGACATTCATTACGTTTTAATAGTAGAGATATTTAAAGAGGGATGTCAACTACCACACTGTGTATTGTGCTACAAAGTGCTTTCTAAGAGATCGATGAAGAAAGGTTTCTTAAGCGGCATCTCAGTGGGTGTCACCGTGATCTTGCTAATAAGGATGTTGATTTCTTTAAGTACTAAGAAGCAGGAGTAATGCGAATTCTTTTTTTATCATGAAGCCGTTGCTGATAGCTAAAGAAATAACCTATAAACAATTGGTGAAAACTTTGTATTACCCTATGCAAGCATATCTTTCACTGCATTCTCGGAGGTAGTGTAGAAAGAAGCTTGGCTCTATGCATCTCTTAACCGATACAATTTATCGAAGAACACAGATATTGCAGACGATGTTGGGCAGCAGGTAGTTACGGAGATTCGGGGAAGCTTCATTGAACAGTTTTCAATCCAACTTGATGAGTCAACGACTGTTTCTAGTTGTACACAGCTACATGTATTTGAATTACATCAAAGACGGTGATTTCCTGTAAAGAGTTCCTATTTTACCGCTCTTTAGAAACAACTACAAAAGGAAAGGATTTCTTGAGCAGGTCACTGATTTCTTTTCCAAAATTGGACTGTCCTGAAATACAGCTTGGCACTTCAGATGGTTCACCTGCCATGACCGTAATTCGTTTAGGATTTCAAGCTGGAGTATAAATAGTGAATACTTTAAAACACAATCACTGCATGATTCACCGGTATGCTCTTGCCTTTAACACACTTCCTCAGGACTTGAAACTATTTCTTCACGATGTTATTAATATTGTTTATTTTATCAAGTCCAGTTGCCTATTTACGCTGCTGTTCCGCTTATCGTGTCAAGAATCAGATATTGACCACGAGACATTGCTATTTATACAGAACAGACGTACAGGGATTTCGTAGATTTGTACATGAATTTTAGTTGAGGCACTTACTGATTATGAATCCAATAACCTAAACTCCTAAAGTATGGTCATTGTATGTTGTAAATCTACAGTTCTTATTCAAGCGTAGAGGGATTTCCTATCAGTCTAAATAATTACATGTTTTGTCCTCCCAAATTTTCAAGCGTACATTGACTATCTGTACTCGCGAGCACAACGAACGAGTAATATTTTGTGGGTGTACACGGTTCTGCCCAATGTAAAGGGGAAATGAGGGCTCCATACAGGGATACGACCTTGATAAATTTGTTCTTTGCAGTTATGAAA
This sequence comes from Oopsacas minuta, assembly GCA_024704765.1. Lineage (NCBI taxonomy): Eukaryota > Metazoa > Porifera > Hexactinellida > Lyssacinosida > Leucopsacidae > Oopsacas > Oopsacas minuta. The sequence continues at coordinate 102,725 of JAKMXF010000306.1, forward strand.
TTTGTAAAGATTTTTAAAACTCGCATGAAAGTTTGCATTGATTATAGAAACGCCTGACCTGTTTTTGGTAGAGAGAAAAGAGAAAGAAAATCTTTGAGCACGGGTCCCGGGGATTTACCCCCTGTCCACATTCTCGACGCTACTGCGTGGTAGAATGAGGCGCAAGGGGGTGGTGGTTCGATTTGGGCCTTTATGTCCCCCTTAATCTGAATCTACATCTCAGACAGCAGTTAGTACAGCTTCTCCACGGATTTCCCAAGCATTCGCCTCATTTGGATTGTCTGCTACAACATCTCAAGAACAAAATTTTATTCGAGTTGATATATGCATGGGACCCACTCAAAAGTATTGCTCTATTAAAATACCATATATAACTTGTACACCTTCTTCTACTATGTGGGACACCCGGGCAGGTCTCTTAGTAAATTTGGAGATTTCAACTATTTGTTACTGTAATAGTCATTAAACCAACAATAAATTTATTTGTATATGAAAAACTTAAAGTTTCAAAATTCGGATTCAGCGTACCTGATTACCCCATATGTCTGTTGAGAGCAAGTCTCTACTTATATTTGGAGATTTCAGTTATATGTTTACTTTATAGTCATAAAACAATGATATTTTTGCTGACAAGTATAAGGAACTAGAATATCTGAAATTCGGATTCAGGGTACTTAGTTACCCCTTGAGTTGCCGTTTAGAGCAAGCCTGTATGTATATTTAAAATTTGGCTATTTTGCTTACTTTTATATTCTTAAAATGACAATACATTTACATATGATTAATCCAAAAGTGTGAATCTCGGAATCAACATGTTCGATATATTTATTGAAGTTTTATCCAATCCTATTTACTTCCTTGATACACACGATAAATACATAGTTATTCGACAATTTTAAAATTGTCATTCCTTGAGAACGGACAAACAAACAACCAGATAAACAGACAAAGAGACATCAATTGAGATTTAATGATATAGATATTATTGATATGTAAATATATTTTGTTTTTAGGAATATACACGATTCAAATAGACACATATCAAAAGTTTTAGATATTAGCTCTGACCGGCTAAAGGGGTTGAAATTATACAATAACTTATAAGACATATGCGTAGATTTGAAAATTACATTGTTATAAATATCTATGTCATAACAATTAAAGGGCCGTCAATTTGGAGAATAATGGATGCCTCGAGGCGCAATCCGACGAGCCAAAGGCTCGTAGATATGTATATTGACATGATATTGCGATTTGGTAATATAGGCATATTTGCGAAATTGACTCATTTTTATCCACCCACAAATAGTATTATTTCTCGTGTTTTGGAAGTATATATATGGTGATTGCTAATTGTTATTAGCACATAAGATGTAGCTATTAGCGCCTTGACGAACCCTCTGCAGGGTTTCTAATTATCAAACACCAATATCAAAGTAGGGACTACCTATAGCTAGTCTACATCGTTGGTTGCTCATCGTACTTTTTGGATAATACTTTCAGGATTATGTGCTCGATTGTTTCGGCGCCAACTTCACTTCATTCTTTGTGTCTAGTCTTGCCTGCTCTTGCGTCAATCCGACTTTCTCAAGCGTGTAGGTCTTAGGCGCGAGGGTGGGTCGTGACGGTTTGGTTTGGGTCTCGCATACTATTGGGGGACCTTACAATTATATTTCTGTATTAGCTCTATGGGTTCTAAAACAAACGAGGAGTGATCGAGCCCTCCCTGCCCCACCAAACCCGTTAGGGATGTAGTGATTTAGTGATCCAAGCGCCTAAAACACTAGCGATATGGCGATGGGGGAGGGCTGAAATTTCTAGGGTTATGGGGCCTGTATCTCCTAAACGCTGACGTTTTGGTGATCCTCGATTCTGTGCGAAATACTAGCGATCTAGCTAATAAATCCTCTGGGAGACAACATCTTAGGGCAGTGATAACCTTTCGCTCAATACAGTAAAACATATGAACTAACACTATGGTCTTTGAGGACATAAGGAAATTGTGTATATTTTACGCATCCCTCGAAATTGCTAATATTGAATATTATCGCCAGATATTATCCAAAATGTGAACAAGTGTTCTAGTCTTATTTTCTTCCAGTAAATTTAGATAATTTGCATTCTCTCAGATGGCGTCAAATGAATCAATTTCCAGTTGTAAGAATCATATTCTCAAAGAGCAGGGTGATTTCTCAGAATCATCACAATTTTCAGTTTCAGAGGATATCTCCTATATTTCATCACCTCCTGTGATGAATATACGAGGCAAGGTAGTATCCAGAGGTGGTCCTCTGGTTACTACCTTGCCTTTATGTCCTCGTCAATCTGAATCTACATCTCTTACAGCAGTTAGACAAACTTCCCCAGGGATTCCCAAACATTCACCTCACTTGGACTGTCTCATACAACATCTCAAGATCAAAGTTTTATTCATTTGACAAATGCATGGTACGTCCTTGAAAGCGTCGCATCTATGGAAATATGTGTACAACTTGTAGACCATCTCTTCCAGGTGTGCAAGACCCAACAATCCTGCTTTTCCCAAACCGCCTAGAGCAAAGAATCGCAAATACCTAAAGTTACCCACAGAGGCTACATTGCTAATTTTCGCATTCCCCCAATAATGCATTCCAAACCTATGTTACTACTTTCATTTTCAGGAGAAAAGAGAAATATACAGATCAACTGGTATGACAATTCTTGATGTTCGCATCATAGTAGAGGTATTCTCTACCTTTCATTGCTGCGAATGTGTTAGAGTCTTTCCCTTTATCAAGAAAAATGGTTTCATGAATTCATATTTACAAAGAATGGATTCTTCCATTCCAGTAGGGTGTTATGGCTGTAGACTCTGCTGGTATTTCGTGGCGGAATTTTCCAAACTATCTACAATATTTTACATGCCCCCACCTCTTCAGAGCATGTCATATCTATATCTGAACTGTCTGAAAGCTGTTACAAAAGTTTTAGTAGGGACTGTCATGTCTGATGCCACTAACAGCTACGCCAAAGATCAGACTGTGAAGTATCACTTGATTCTAACGCTACCAACTTAATAGTCACCTTCGAAAGCTCCTGGAAGACCAGAGGATTCTATTCCAACACGAGCCGTCTCTATGAGAAGTACTCTATCTGGACAGAGGAAAGATGGAAAGATCAGTCATTCGAGTACGAGAGGTGGTTAGAACGTCATAAGCCAAACTGCAATCGTAACTGCGCTAGATCTTCTCAGGGTATGGAGCCAGAAATAGCCAACAGGATTTGGGGATGCTGCTTGAGAAGAATCACCTGGCATAGTCGGTTTTGTCAGATATAGAAATTCAAGAAGTTTTCACCCGTGGAAGAACTAAATCCATACAATCTTGTGAAGATTCTAAAAGAGGAACATAAGACGGATGTAGTCCAGCGCGTCTAAAGAAAAGAATTACGAAGAATAATACTCTTGTAGAACACGCACTACCTGAATGGAATACTGATTATATCGCAGCAAATTTCTCTACTGTGATCTATCACACCGTGGTTTAGCATCAATCAAGCTGTAATCTTCTCTACATATACTAGTTGATCATGTGGCAGGGGATCATTCGGGTTGTCCTACTGGAGAGAATTCATGATGTCCGTGGAGAAACCCATCAGGTTCAGCACTTGATGTTCTGACAATCTTCAAACTAATTGACATAAATACAGGGACGTCGCCACGAGGGGGGCAACCCCTCTGGTTACCCATTGCCCTAGGCATGCCACCGGAGCTCCTTGGCTTAAATTGCAAACTGGAAAATTTCGGCTCACTTCGCTCGCATCTTAACCGCAATAATATTTAATCTCACCCATACATACGCAATATAGCTTGTATTGATCTACCGAACTAGTTGGTACTTTCGAGTGTTTATATAATAAGCAAATGCAGTGTTTTCCAGGCCGTTTTGGTATATCGGCCCGGGATTCCTTCAGTTGTTAAAAAAATATAGGCACCCATTGCAATACTGGATCACTATGTTAATGTATAGTTAGCACACTAATAAGTAGAATTGACCATACAAGTGATAATATCAAGAATTATCGTACTATTTTTCCGGTCGATGCCTCCAATGATATAATTATTGATGACTTCTCGTTGTTTGTTTAAAGATTTCACTATTTATTCCTTAAATATAACTGAGAAACTGTTTCAAGATTCAAACCTACTTAGCAGTGCAAAGGTAATTAATGTGGTAGCTATTATGGCTTATTGTCCAGGTCTACGCCCCGTCACAACTGGAAGACCTACAGCACCCCAGAACCCCTGCTGCAATAGCATCGTGCATAACTGACTGTGGCCCCCAAATATTCTCCGAGCTACACATCATTACTCTACCAGAATAAACAACTTTCTGGTGCAATTGCAGACCAAACGTTATTTCTCTCAATTGTTTGGCTCTTGAACCTTAGCGATTGTTTACAACGCCCGTAGGCTTTGAAATCTGTGGTGCATAAATTCAATCTGGTAGGAAACATCTAGAACTTGTTGGCAACAAGATTGATTTTGTGCCCTCATATATCAAAGCAACATGAGACAACTGCCCCGCTGGATGGTTCTACCCAATTAAATTTTATAGATCCGCCACTGAACATGCTCCTGCTAAACCCGTGAAACACCTTCCCCATCGTCCTGCATCTTAGAAACTCCGTACCTCCCCCCAAGGCGAAAAATCCTGGCGAAGTCCCTGCATAGAAAGGTGAAAGAAGTATCCAATACTTATGCGACAGAAGAATTCTGTAGCCATCTATCATTAGAACTGACTCAAAATGCTAATGAATCCTTACATAACACTATATGGAGTCCCCGCCCCAAAAGCAAGTATTAATCACCTCAATCTATTTAGGATTATTACTGCTATCGCTGTCCCAACCTTTAATGAATTGGAACTTTCACTATTCGGAATCCTAACTGACCTTGGTCTGTCTCTCTTTTGGCGGACTTATACTGCATTTCTGAAACGAGATACTGGTCAGATTATTCTCGATGAGCTCAGAAGAAGTCCAATTATCAAAGACGAAGAAGAAGAGCCAGGCAATTCAAGCAACAAAGAGAGTTCCCTGTTGAAAGTAAAAGGCGGAAGAAGCTATAAAGGGAGGCAGTTTGGGGTTGAGAATTCCCAAAAAGAAGTGTCTCGGCTCTTTGACGGATCGGTATAACATGTAGAGGAGGTACTGCAGTGGAGAGAAGTACGAGGGAGCGTGGCGTTTCTCCTGTTTCCACATGGTCTTCTAGCTCAACCAGCAGCTCTGACGAGTCGGATACCCTATGCAGTATATCCCACAAGAATGAACCAGAACTTGTGACAAAGAGGAAACTTTGAAAGAATCAATCCGATTGGGTATAATGTGAGAACGGCTCTGAATGGGTTCATTACAATTATGCTGACGTAGACATTCAGGCGTGTCTAAAGTCTCTTTTAATGTGATACGTGTTCTTGAAAGGTATTATCATTAGCTTTTAAATCTAACCACTTGTGATCGACAAAGTGAATTTTTTCGGATATCGGTATTCAACAGAAATCGAATAGTTGTTCCGAACGTTGTTTAAGGCTAAATTATTTCCTAATTATTGGTGGCCTAGCTGTATCAAATCTTTTTTTAATTATTCGGTAATATCCGGCCATAATATTCAGTGTAAATCTATTTTGATCACTACTACTACCCACGGTTAAAGTTATACCTTGCATGAATTAGTGGTTACCAGATGATACCTAGATCTTACTACGAGTATACATGCCAAATATGGTGTCTTAATATCTAAAGGTATGGACAGAAGATAAATAAGATAATAAGGAACACCAGAAGATCAACGGACACGAAATGTTCGCAGGCCGTATAGAGCAAGCGCGCGCAGTCTACTTCTACCATTCAATAATAAATTTGTAAAGGGCCGAAGACAGCTAGAAAAAGCCTTCTTTAGGAGCTAGCAGAAGCAGCGCATGAAGGGCGATTTTCGGCTAGTAATGGTTAAAATACATCTCGAATTTTTCATTATCTATCAGTTTGAGTCAAGAGACCATCCAAACTGTAATTACTTTACCGAAGATATTTGGAGAATGAAAAAAGATCGACGACTGCGATGCGAGTAGATTAATCTCGGTTATGTTTGGCCCAGCTTTATTAAAACATGGTTAGACTAAGCTAGCAAGTATAATTTTGCACAAACCATATGTTGGTTAATGTAAATGTAAGATTTCGATGGAAGAGAATTTTTAATCTGATTCTCTGGAGCCTTGTTAGGGTAACTCTAACATAGCTGCTTGGTAGACGTCCTCTCACCTCTTCATGGTTACCGGATCAACTAGATAATGTTATTAAGCAGAGTTGGGTATACATTATTATGAATCGCTAAATTGTCATAAATGTTTTATCAGTTGTAGGGAATATATCATAAAAAATACAGTAAACCAGCTCAATGACTCTTCTAGTCAACGATTTCAAAAAGTGAGGAAATAGATTGAGTTTCAGCATCTAGTAGGGTTAATGAACGAACAACAAATCAAGTCGCAAAATTGACAAGTACGTACTGTGAAAATGATCTGGTAGTTGAATTGTGGAACATAGATACATTTAGCGTGGAGCATCATTAATAATATATACAACCACATTTCATGAATATGCATTCTGCATAACCAAAAATTTGGAACCATAATCCGATACATGTTGTTAATTAATAAGTTGATTTAGCATTTAGGACCATGGATTAGATCCATAACATATATTTTGCAGTTGCTGAAGAGAAAATGTCCAATATAGTGATAGTATTATGACTCTGTATATATTGGAAGACAACACCCAGATGCAAACAAAAACTACTCATTCCTAAAAGTATGATTTCTGAAAGAATTTTTTATATATGCTGCATTGCCATTCCTTAACGCAATAGGACTCAGATATACGTTTACTGGGCGTCTGAACTCTTGGTACCCACTTTTCATTACGATAATACCAAAGCACATTTCACGAAACCCTCAAGAATCTCCTTGGAGAAACCCTATTATTCATGTTTTTGTTATTTTTTGCTTAATGCATTTTCTTGGGATATATACATGATGATATATAAATTGATCCACTGAGATAATTGAGTTCCAGGATTGGATTGATGATTGGATCAATCCGATTTTTTGGTTAGGAATCCAGTCTTATCAGTACCAAATAGGGTTGAATATGATGATAGGTTGGAAAGTTATGGGCGTCTCTATACGATAGCAGCTGATTATAGAATATTTCAAACTCCTGATCATTTCCTATTATGCATAAAATCGTGGATTCCATCCTATTCCGCTTTACCGATTTTGTTTACTGATTGATAATTGAACATTTTTGTCGGTTGCAATTTATTGTCTCAATTGTTTATGGATGTTGTTCATTATGATCGTACTTAATTTATATATTCTCATTATCAACTACATTTAAACTGATTACTTTTTCTCATCTAACTTTTCTACAAAATTTGGACGGTCTATTGAATATATTGTAATGTTTTACTAAATTATTTGAATTATATGTTGCTATCAGCTATATTTTACAATATATCCAATTCACTATTCAATTCTGTCTAAAATCTAGAATAGAGTGCAATACTCTAATCTCTTTGTAAGGATAGCAGTTCGACTTGTAGGCTTGCAGATGCAGTATCAATTTCAAATATAATTAAATTGGATATTAAGTCAAACTGAGATGTATATTCCTTCATCAATAAATTCATACATCTAAAACGCCCGTTAGCAGGAGAAGATATCATCCATTTCCCATTATTAAAATCTGTAGGAATGGTTTGCCGATGAGTACAGGACTACATCCCATCAGTTGATCTCCTGATAGAGCAATTTAAAGAACGCTTCGTTGATATTTGTAGATGTGTTTCTAAAAGATCAGGATTCGTTGTTTGCCCCTTTCTCAATCTCTTCTTCACGCTTCCCCAAGAACTTTCTATCCCTTGAGTATGCACTCCTGTGTGAGGATCCACAAAATTCTGAGAGTGATTGATTGTGTGATGAACATAAGTAGTGTGTTGTAGGATGGCATATGAAGCCCACTCATTAGAGTGTATCGTAGTTCCAGGTAGAATATATTGTTGGATTATTGGAGGCAGAGTTGCAATAGTACGGTTAGTCACAACTACCATGACAGCTTTATTAGTACCCGTTTCAAACATGCCAAATACCCATTGGCCAGTTAGAAGTCTCCCACGATTGTATTCCCGCTTTCTGAATTTGCACTCGTCTATCTCGACAATCGTACCAGATCCTCCGATCGGTTCGGGATTAACAATGAGATCTTCAATACAGACATCTCTCGTGAAGTTCTTACAATCTTCAACTGTGTTTGGACTCCAGCCTAACTGTTTCTCCAAGAACATGTGCGCCTGTATATCTTCCGACCAGTAGTACAGAAACTTGAGCATTTTAGGAAGGGGTATATTAGAAGCCTCAAAAATGAACCGTGTCGAATGGAACAAATCTTCTTACAACCTGCAACAGGACATCTCCAGATATAGCCTGGATGTCGAGGATATGGCCCTTCACGCAGCAACTTCCCACAAGTACATACCATTACACTAGCCAACAGGCCACACTTCCTGAACCAAGTTAGTGTCGCGTTATCAAATTGTGCCGTCAGAATTACTTCATCAATTTTCAAATTTGCTAAGATACCAAGAACTATATACCATAACAGTTGTGTGTTCATTTCTCAATTACTTATGCATTTGCCTTTCGTGTATATATATATTGAGTATCATAACCTTAGCAACAATACAAGATGTTTGGAATTGGTTGAATATTTATTTGTATATAATACCACAACAACGGTGATGCAGTTTAACGACTACCAATTTGCATACCTATAACCTTTTAGAAATTTGTGGTTAATGGAAAGCCATATTGATATCTTTGGAGCATGTTAGTTAAGATACTTTTAGAATGCAATTAGGAATGTGTTCAATTTGGAAATAGAAATAATCCTTACAGTAGAAACCGCTTTAATCTAACAATTTATTGGTAACAGAAAAGGGTTAGAAAAGTCTAATAGTTAGAATAGCCCGGTGTTAGAAAACACCGCTTTGACTGTATCTAGATGTAGTACAAATATTGTTTTTGAGATAATTATCACAACAAACCGAGAAGGGATAGGTATTTCGATATTGTTGAGGAGATTAGTCGAGGAATCAAAATGCTATTACTTCAGTGAAATACGAAATATGAGCCTTACTAAACTTTCGTAAGTATTTTAAGCTGGACAAACCAGTTTCTATTTACCATGCCTCAACATTTCTAGATTTTGCCAATCTACAAAAGAATATTAAATGAAATGCCTCCTCAACCCCTAACTTCTAAAGATTTCTAATTTAAATGTTGGTGGCAGATCATTTAAAGTATTAGATGAGAGTCACAACATAAATTTCTTAATACATATACATTTCATAGTGACCGCAAAATAAGATGAAAATTAAAAGCCATATACGTTCGTTTGCTTGTTTTCTATAACAGATCAATTCTATGTTTATTTGAATAGTATATTTGGTCAACAATTATCAATACTATACATAATTATTAGAGTTATGCAGTGATAATTTAATTGAAAGTGATAGCAATTAGAGATACGTCTAATAAATAACATAAAAAAACAAAAGACATATCCAATGTCTCTCACACATACTAGTCAACCGTACTATTTTTGGCTGAGGTCCCGATTTTTGGGACATATGTTAGGAGTTATGTCCCGCGAAAAGGTTCCAAAAGGAGAATTATCCTGCTTTTCAGTGCTTAGGACTAATATTAATATGTTATGTCCCGCTAAAATACTCCTTATTTCCCGTTGTTTCCTTTCAGACGTAAACATGTACGCTATCACCATAATTATTACGAGCAACTGCTTTATTTTCTAACGCAACATTGTGATAACTCTATTCTCACAATGTACGAACATAGTAACACCTGTCGAATTTGACCACGTCTGCCCCACCCTCTCGTAGGCCTGTTAACAGGCTGTAAGCTGTTGCAGTGTTGCAAACAAGATTATATAACGAAGTTATTAGAATTACAATACTAATCATGAACTAGTTAGCTTCATTTTGCACTCTTACGTTTTGATAATTGACAGCATTGTTCTGAAGTATTGGTAATAATTATGATTGCTTGTTATTTTGTAATTGGCATTCCTGTTCAGGATTCTCAATAATGTAAGTCACTATGCAATGATGTTAGAAGGCACATTGCTATGGCTATAGATAGTAACTAGAATCAGTGTTAATTGATTTGATGACTAATACAATTTCGCCCATAGACTTTGGCTTAGTAGTGTAATTTAGCTCTAACCTTTTCAATTGTGCACCGATTTGTACGTGCTAAAGTGGAATCATCATCATTCAGCGAGTACGATCAGGTTAGAATATGTGCGTTTCACATTTCGGATGAAAAGTTCGAGGGATGCAATTCTACAGTAGTAACAAATAAACATAGAATTATTTACCAAGATTTGGAATCTGCTCGCAGACCCGTTTCTCACGATGTCTCCTTGCCTGTCCTCACTCCTACCTTATATGGATATGATTCTCTTTCTGATGTTGTAGATACTCTGTCATAATCAATGGACGAATATTCTATTGGTTCAGAATACGTCCCTGAAGTTAGTAATTTAGCGCCCCAACCTTCACACAAGGTAAATTGAATGACCTTATCAGGGATCTTGATTTGTCGGAAGAGAAGGCAGAATTTCTTGCATCAAGGCTTCAACAAAAGAATTTACTCAACAAGAATATTATAGTGTACCATTACCGTAAACGAAATTTTGATTTGACTCAATATTTTACAGTTGAGGGTCCTCTCTGTTATTCTAATGATATCGACGGGCTGTTTTTAATTTGTCACAGGAACATTCATCTTCTGATTGGCGCCCATATATTGATTCATCGAAACGTAGCTTGAAAGCCGTTTTATTGCATAACGGAAATAACATCCTGTAATTCCAATTGTTCACTTTGTACATCTTAAAGAGTCCTATATAAACCTGGAAGAAGTTTGGTAGCGATCAATTATAGAATACACAGATGGAATATATGTGGGGATCTTAAGGTCATTGGTCTGTTAATGGGATTGCAACAAGGATTTACCAAATATTGTTGCTTTCTCTGTTTATAGGACAGTCGTGCAACAATAGATCATTATAAAAAGCGTGATTGGCCCAAGAGAACAAATTTTAAAGTAGGAACATCCAATATTGAATATACACCATTAGTAGATCCTAATAATATCTTTTTGCCACCACTTCATATAAACCTCGGATTGATGAAAACTTTCGTCAAAACAATGAGTAAAACAAATCCTACAGGGGTCGCTATATGCTGAGAAATTTCCCAAACTAAGTGATGCCAAGCTTAAAGGGGGTGTATTTATTGGACCGCAAGTTAGGGAAGTTCTCAAGGATGAAGATTTTGACAATATATTTTCCGCTAAGGAATTCACAGCTTGGAAATCTTTCAAATGGATTAGTGTGAAAATTTTAGGTAATATGAAGTCAACAGGGTATATAGAGGGAGTAAACAACTTAATTCGATCATATGAAAACATGAGATGCTGTATGTCATTGAAATCACACTTTTTGCACTCCCATCTTGATATTTTGCCCGAAACACATGGTGCTGTAAGCGATGAACAGGGCGAACGATTTCACCAAGACATTCTCAGAATGGAAAATTGATATCAAGGTTTCTGGAATAACCGTATGATGGCGGACTATTGCTGTATGTTATACAGGGATGAATCCAATAGAGTTTGCAAAAGAAATTCTTATTCTTAACGTTTTTGACGTCTAAATATTTTCCTCTTTGTTTATTCAACTTATATATCTCACAAATGTGAAAATTTTTAAATTTCCTATTCAAGATAGTTAGATTCTATTTTGATACTCAAATAATTATTGAATTATTCACATTGGGACTCTAATATCAAGTAACATTAGTTTGCTGAACAACATTGGCTTTAATTAAGCATGCTAAAATATGTGATATTTCGAACTTGAATTCGGAATTCAAGCTAGAATATTAAAAATGTATATGTGTTAGAGAGGAATGAAGGGAAGAGTTGAAATCAGCACAAAAAAGTAGTCTAGAAAATACCCATTTTTGCTCGATGGGAATAATATGTGAAAATTTGTTGACCTGTGTAATCTTCAAAATGTGGTTAAATACCACGAAATATAATTTTGAAAGTTTCATTGCCTATTCTTGATTGATTTCAAGAGCATGGAAAAACAATAGTTTTAGAAAATATCTGCAAAGACTAAAAGCCATAATTAGAGGCGTAGAAGGTCACATTTGAGTGGCCCTAGTTTTAGTTTCTAATTTACAGCTAAATGGACTTGGTGACAGTTCATAAGACGTTTTCATTACCGCCAGCAAGATTGCAGATGATTAAACTTATGTAGTTACGTGGCTTGAATTATCAATGATTTAACATGTAGATTTGATCATACCATCAAGGTAAATATTAGTTTAGACACTCCAATTGCCCAAAACTGATGTATTACAGACTATATAGCATATTCTTTCAAAATATCCCATTAAGGCATTTCAATAATTCTTCTCGTATCATCAATGATAGCCTTGAGTTTGAGGATATATTGGATAGAAGCGGAATATAATCATTAGATAGTTATTATCAAGATATTTTAGTTTCTTTTGACTAGTAGTAGAAAATTGAGACTAAATAATTTTACTTGAAAATACTAAAATGGATTACTTATAACGAACCATATGAAATATTTCACTCCTTTTCTGGTGAAGTGGCTAGATATTGATTGAAATTCATAGTTTGTGACTAAGTACATCGTTTCATAAATCTTGCATTAAATTAGATAGAAATTCACACTGGAAATTAGAAAATTTCTCAAATTCTCCCCTTGTTGAAAATAATTTTGACATCATGAATTGCCAATATTTTAACATGTTATATCCATAAGTATCATATCTACAAATTTATTATAGATCCCACCAAAAACGTGTTAAAAACTCCCTTCCACAAATGTGATCTTTCCTTTCGAATTTTTAACATTGAATTACTATTAGTGAAATATTTCGCTATTATAGCTTATATATACATGACTATTTCCACTTAAGCACATTTATTACCCCCATGTAGCTTCTGCTTATTCAGGAATGTCAGCTTAATTTTCTTGATCATTTTGGATTTGTTCATGTGGTTCAACAAATATAATTACAAGTACCAAGTCAATACAAACATCACAATCAGAATTCATATTCCTGCTTCGCTGATTTCCTTCGCTCAACCCCTGCTTCAATTTTAGTTCACTTTCCTACATCAGTTGTAAGTCAAATTCCGCGTTCCCCACAGCGGTGTAGTGCTCAAATTTCTAATGGAGGAGCGCTTATAAAAGACTATATTGCGCAAAAAGTGGTAAAACAAAGTTAGTTTTCGATCAACAAAACATGTTGTAATCCACATTATGAGTAATAACAATCAAAATTACTTCGAAACAATGTTGTCCTACTTCGGTGTAGATGTTGCCCCATTTAGCGGAGTTGACTTCAGTACGAAAGAAGGGCAACTGCGGAAAACTTAATCTACCTGTGTTCTAATAAAATAGCAATAATCTATTTAAAGTGAGAAAGAGCCTCTACCCCTTGAATTTGTCTTTGGGGAGCGCCGCTCGCCCCCCCGCTCCCCCTACACTTCACCGCTGGTTCCCCAATATACCTGTGATTGGGCAATTTATTCAATTATTTTGATATTGAGGGTAAAATGTAAGCGAAGCGTTCCGAAAATTTACTAATCGTAATTTGAAATAGAAATGGCTACAAACCTTTCTTGTTTTGAGATCATATGTGGCACGAAATATAGTGTGAGGCTAGTTTCCGATTTCTCTCATTGGCTCTGGTACTACCATGTACTTACTTATCTTGTCTAGTTATTTTTTGTCTCCTTGATAATTTCTACTATCACAAGTCTATACATCTATAAGAGGGAGACACTGTTTGACGAAAAGTAGAATGCCGAACACATTATGCACACAGGTAGTTGATCTCTATTATGGCCACATTGGCAGGGATGGTGAAAATGCTGTAACGGCTACAAGTTACAGTTGCAATCATTTGAGCTCTCAAGGCTAATATTTTTGCTGTTAGCACACATTTAAAGCTCCAACAGTCAGGCCCAAGGTTAGTTCTAGCTGGAATATTATATATATATTTAGGTAACAAGTGTTGTTTTAGCAGCCGATTGAGCAGCCCGATTCAAATCCCCACTAAAACACCTTGTTCTCAAAGAGTATGCATTCTATTTTGAAAAGAACCATACCAGTGTAAAGAAGAAAGTTGGTACATTTCATATCATCACTCATAATCACCAAATTTTACATGATGAGTAAGTAATTTTGCATTACATTTGTTGTAGAGCTGTTTTATTAATATCTCCCAGAATAATTGTGATAACAACTTATCATTTTGATCATATTTATATCTCAGTTGGTGCATTGTGGATGCCCAATTTGAAATTATAATGATTATTTTTAAAAAGTTATGAACGCCCGAACTTTACATAGGAATCACATAGATGACTTGTTTTTCTAGATAATTTGTATACTTTGTAGCTATGTATTGATTACTTGAATATTCTTAGTGTAAATTTACTTACCATAACTAAATTCTCGAGGTCAAATGTATTCCTTCTCAATTTTAGGACCAGTTATGTCAGTTTAGATTTTTGAACTTTGTATTAAATTAAGAATGTAAATATCAATCAACAAGCATTTGTAACACTGTAATTGATTTATTTCGTTTCTCACGACTTTAATACTTTTGATAATCTTCAACTTTATTTTATTTCAACTTCATTCTTCCACAAATTTCTTCATTACAACAGCCTACTAAATTTCATTTCAATTCAATCATATGAGTATCTTCTTAATCCATTTTGTATTGTTACACAGTCAACTCCCGGCTAAAATTAGATATTTTGAATTCGAAATCAAATTTGAGGCCTGGAGATTTCATTAGAGTATTATATCTCGGTATAACTAGTAGAATTTCTGCTTTCAATTTTGCTTTTCATCCCAGAGCTGATAATTTTTTTAAGGTCGTAAGCGAATAAGAAATATTTCGGAAGAAAAATGTAGTGAAGAGTGGTCCAGGAAAAAGAAACAGTATTGTGGCTATTTGAGGTCGTAAACATATGAATTTCCTCAATTTAATAAAGATAAAACTGTAATATAAGATAAATTAATCCCTATTAAGCGTCAGAAGTTGTCTACGTTATGTAAGATTTGCAAATCACCAGATATTAAGACTGCGTCAATTATTACTGATGAAGAATTGGGAGAGTCAAGTATAATACGATATATTATATCCAGCTTTCGCCCACCACACATTGATGACAAATTGTACCTGTAAGAAATGGAAACTACATTATAGTAATCAGTTTGTCTATTCTTTAGATAATTTAATTGATAATGGTGAATCATTATATATGTATAATCCCGAGACAACAGAAACGTTATCAAGTGATGGAAACTGTTATTTTTCTAAAATTTCTTATCTGATAACAGATAGTAAAACCTATCATAAAGAATTACGTGCAATTATCGTTGAAGATATGCTTGGTAAATTAAGTGCGAGTTGTAATGCGTTTTTCCGTACTAAGTATGTTTATGCTCAAGGTAATTTTAGGAATATTCAGGATTCGGTGAATATAATCAGGATGAATAAGTTTGGGAAATGGGCTACTTACTTAGAGGTATTGCAACTCCTTTGTTATTTCATATAGATATTTGGGTGTTTTTGAGTCCTACTGAAACTCGTTGTGCTGGGCTTTCAGGTAATCGATCAAGTTTTGATTAATTATTAAAGGAGCCAACTTCAAATGGTTTATATACTCATAATTTAGGTAATCATTACCAGCCCGTACTATCTCAAATTAATTATTGAAAGCAACCTATACATTGGTTCCAATTTATGGCAGCGAAAATTACATATTTAGCAACAAGATTATTAGTGAAACAAAAAATATATTATCTATTTTTGGAGCATTCATTTGAGACCCATCTCCTGGAGTTAACACTCGATTCTCCCACTATTCTTTCATTTACAATTACAAATCGAAGTGTTGATCGTCTCTTCAAATCTTATCTGGTCAAGACATTTGTTACTCTTCCTTATATAGCAGTAAAGATTTTGAATAAATAGTACCACTTGTTTCAGGATTGACTGTTCTAATATACATTAGAAATTCGATTAGTATTTCTCATTACTTCATCAATCAGTTCAATACAGAAAAGATAGACAGACAAACTATAATATCTGGTTAATTAGTATTTTGTAATACTTTTCGATTCGTGTACTCATTCTATTTAAAAACTAATGTTTTGTATAAAGTATGATAACTTTCATTACAATAGTGTCGTGTTATTTAGGAGATTTCCAATATCTTCTAATTAATATCTAGAAATCACAATAGAAATGAAACACTAGTTAACAAATATATTAAATACTTACCATAATTAGCGTACACTGTAATGTAATACCGAAATAGCCAAGCATGTCTTCAACGATAATTGCACGTAATTCTTTATGATAGGTTTTACTATCTGTTATCAGATAAGAAATTTTAGAAAAATAACAGTTTCCATCACTTGATAACGTTTCTGTTGTCTCGGGATTATACATATATAATGATTCACCATTATCAATTAAATTATCTAAAGAATAGACAAACTGATTACTATAATGTAGTTTCCATTTCTTACAGGTACAATTTGTCATCAATGTGTGGTGGGCGAAAGCTGGATATAATATATCGTATTATACTTGACTCTCCCAATTCTTCATCAGTAATAATTGACGCAGTCTTAATATCTGGTGATTTGCAAATCTTACATAACGTAGACAACTTCTGACGCTTAATAGGGATTAATTTATCTTATATTACAGTTTTATCTTTATTAAATTGAGGAAATTCATATGTTTACGACCTCAAATAGCCACAATACTGTTTCTTTTTCCTGGACCACTCTTCACTACATTTTTCTTCCGAAATATTTCTTATTCGCTTACGACCTTAAAAAAATTATCAGCTCTGGGATGAAAAGCAAAATTGAAAGCAGAAATTCTACTAGTTATACCGAGATATAATACTCTAATGAAATCTCCAGGCCTCAAATTTGATTTCGAATTCAAAATATCTAATTTTAGCCGGGAGTTGACTGTGTAACAATACAAAATGGATTAAGAAGATACTCATATGATTGAATTGAAATGAAATTTAGTAGGCTGTTGTAATGAAGAAATTTGTGGAAGAATGAAGTTGAAATAAAATAAAGTTGAAGATTATCAAAAGTATTAAAGTCGTGAGAAACGAAATAAATCAATTACAGTGTTACAAATGCTTGTTGATTGATATTTACATTCTTAATTTAATACAAAGTTCAAAAATCTAAACTGACATAACTGGTCCTAAAATTGAGAAGGAATACATTTGACCTCGAGAATTTAGTTATGGTAAGTAAATTTACACTAAGAATATTCAAGTAATCAATACATAGCTACAAAGTATACAAATTATCTAGAAAAACAAGTCATCTATGTGATTCCTATGTAAAGTTCGGGCGTTCATAACTTTTTAAAAATAATCATTATAATTTCAAATTGGGCATCCACAATGCACCAACTGAGATATAAATATGATCAAAATGATAAGTTGTTATCACAATTATTCTGGGAGATATTAATAAAACAGCTCTACAACAAATGTAATGCAAAATTACTTACTCATCATGTAAAATTTGGTGATTATGAGTGATGATATGAAATGTACCAACTTTCTTCTTTACACTGGTATGGTTCTTTTCAAAATAGAATGCATACTCTTTGAGAACAAGGTGTTTTAGTGGGGATTTGAATCGGGCTGCTCAATCGGCTGCTGAGATAATACTCATTCGAAGGTACCCCAAATAGGAGGGAAATATTTCGTAAAATTCAGCGAAACTGTTAAATGCCAAAATTTTGCTGTTTACCTGTTAGCTGTTTCCATACCTCCAAATTTCTAATGAGTAATCCATGATATTGATTTTCATTAACCCCTGACAAGCCCTTCAGTTGCATTACAAAGTGGAAGGAAAATCGACACATAATTCAATAGAAATATTGAATAGTAATAATTACAGTATTACTCATTCCACAAAATCTCCTATTTAACAACTATAGCAAGCACCAAATTCCACTGTATAGATTCAGGTATCTACTTCATTTCAAATATCACAGGGCAGATTACAGTCGAGAGGGCACAATCCATAGCGCCTTGAATAGTCCGGTATAGCATATATTACGCCAAATACGTATAGTCCGACCGGATTATCTATAGGGCCATATATGGTCCGAGAGGGATAATAGATGGCTGTAGGGACCATCCATGGCGCCGAATATGGTCGGGCAGGACATGTGGGGGACCAACTATTACAAAACAACAAAAGTATGAAATTCATATGCATAAGAATCCTAAATAATCAAATTTATCTGGAAAATCCTTATTTTGTGATCCGTCATTCTATCGCTTAGGTGTGCAATGCAAAATCTAGGAATAATTGCAGTTGAAATCGGGTTATTTAGACACCAGGTTAATTTGTCCCATCTGGTTATTTGTAGTCAGTGTATATTTTGTCTAGTCATTATTCCAATATTCAATAATCGCATTGTTTTTCTCTTTGGCTCGGGTTAGTTTGTCTTATCGAGTTTTTTTGTCAATTTGAGGGTGTAAACTATCGACTATGTGTACTTTAGTTTTGTCTTATAGTAGGTATTAGTGATTATTCAAAATTCCCGGTTAGTAGATGCCCTAGTTAATGCTATACTAGCAGCATAATGTGTAGCCTTTGTGTTTATTGTCAATTAGGTATTTAGCATATTGTGTTAATTTGTCGTTTTGGAAGTGAAATCAAATAGAAAATAACCCGATTTGAACTGTATATTATTGTCCATAAAAGGGTGACAGGATTAAGTTGCAATGGTTGGTAGAATTACACTTTTAAATAGGGCATAGGGAAGATCGTACGATCCAGATCTATATCCTTATTAAGGATCGGAAGAGGATCGTCGATCCATTTGAAATAGTAGGATCATGACCGCGATCGGATCGATAATTTTCTTTTTTTCTTTGATATCGAATAACACAGCCAAGAGCGTTGAGTTTTAGCCGTGGAAAGTTTGTGGACACGAGTAAAACATGAAGACGAACAGCGGCGTGTAAAACTATTCGTGCCAAAAACTGCACTACGCGGGTTGAAATTCTGCTTTTTCTTAGTGGAGGCTGCCTCTTACGGCCCAGTATTCGCGCATTGGTTCGTCTATCTTCTACCACAAACGAATATAATTGACGTATTGATTTAAATCTTTGCAAAATTCAGCCTCTGCGACTAGAGCGCTAGCGCTAAAGTGTTCAAACCAAGATTCCTCTGTCATATCTGTAAGCATGAACTCACCAATGTGAATTGTTCAAGTGGCTGAGAATGAGATTCACCTCGAGCGTTAGGTTGAAAAGTGCGAATATCTTGTCCAACAAAGGCATCTTGGAGAGCATCGCCTTCAAGTACATATCGCAATTTTGACCAATTCTTTGGGAGTAAAATAATTCAAACGCCCTAAAATACCTCGATTGACACAGAAAATGAAGGATGAACACCTCCAGTTCGCTAAAGATCACATAAATTGGACAATTGGTGACTGAAAAAAGGTGTTATGGTCAGATGAATCACCTTTCCAAGTATTCTCCACGCCAAATTGTCAAAACGATCGTATCTGGACTTGGAATTCAAATAACATTGAACCTATCGTTCAAATGAAATTTCCCGCAAAATCCAAGTCTGAGGTATGATGTCCCACAGGCTCTCTCAGAATTACATATCATTCCTCCGAAATAAACGCTAAATGGAGCCTACTATCGAGATATTGTATTAGACAAGACGTGTAGTGATACTGCAACAGAATTGTAAATACAGGTTCGATTTTGGAGAGATCAATGCTTGCTGACATGTCTGATTTCCTATTCATGCAGGATGGTGCCCCTCCTCACACTGCGAATTTGACAAAGAGATGGTGTGTAGATAGAATACTTTCCTCTTTTTTGGAGGAAGGTTGAGTGGCCGGGTAACTCACCAGATTTAAACACGATTGAAAACCTCTGGTCAATATTGAAAGATCGTGTTGGACAAATGGCAAATGCTACTAAGCTGGAAGACGTAATTCTACAAGTCAAATCCGCATGGGCTGTCATAGACCCTGATATTCTAGAAAATTTAGTTTGTAGTATGCCAGCTAGGATACAACTTGTATCAGATAGGAATGGTGATTATAGTGGCAAATATTTGAAACAAATACTCGATCTATTTACATTTTACTGACCAGCCAAGACATATGATACACCTTGTAGTTACACCTGGCACAATTGTCAATGGTATAGAATATTATACTAATTTTGAAACCCCAACATCAAGTATTCCAGTAATTCTGGAGAATCTAATTAGAGAAATTGAATCAGATAATTTAATTCCTGAGAAACAAATTTTCATGGAACGACTATCTAGTAGTCCATCTATAGTGCCAAATATAAATCCAACCAATTCAACTAACTTACTCTGTGCTGTATGTGAGAATGGAACAAGTGGAGTACACTCTTGCGGAATTCTACAAGGGGAAGAGGGTTTTGGGAGCTCAATGTGGTGTCAAGGTTTTTTCTTAAAGAAAAGAGTACAAATATCCATCATTTAAGAAAAGGATTTTAAAATATCAAGAAACACTACATGATCATGTGCTAAAGTCAAGTGGGAGATTTCAAACCGGCTGAAATCCGTGACACTGTGCGTGTATCCATTTCTCAACCTGATAAGATGATTTCGATTGGACCACGCAATCTTATGAGTCATATCATTGACGCACAGGACTCAGTTTATATTATATCGCATGGCATAACTTCCTCTGGATATGCAAGGAATCAGTGCAAATGAGTTTTACTATATTTCTATAGTTAGTTAAACGGAAGCAATGCAAAGTGCTTCTCTGGTCCTCAATGATTCAGTATGTAGAAGTAAGCACTGTAAAACACTAAGGTGCCCTTGTAAGAAATCAGGTAGAAGTTGCAACTCTAAATGCCATAAGGGTCAAACTTGATTTAACAAGTTCGCATAACATACTAGTAGGAGAGAGCACAGTCATTGCATATAGCACAAATCATCACAAAATATTTTTTTGAACTTTCAAATTATCAAATCATTATTTTATAACAAGAATAAAATAAATATTTCTTGCTCAGTCTCAAAAATTATTCTAATTTGGATAACAAGCACAGTTGGCTACATGAACACTTCGCTACACGAGTTGTCGAGTAGATTATAGATAATTTAGTGTATTGAACAATTTGGAATTAATTGTGTGGTAATGGTAGACAGACTTAACTGTTGTAACGTATCTTGATATGAACTAGAGTCTAGTTCATTTCTACTTCATATCAATATAGTCTAGTTACTAGACCATCCTTATAGTAGTGTAGTAAGTAGTCTTAATTGTTTTTTTAAACAATTTGCTTAAGATAACTACGAAAAGTAGAACTCTGGTAAGGCAGTACCCCCTAGGGAAACAAAATTTTCAGTACTATTTGAGTGTACCTCTTATTCAAATATGTATTGAATTAGAATGGATGAGAACAAATTTTTGGACGAAAGAAGAACGTATTGACAGAGTTTACGTCTTACCCTAGTTCTACTGTATTAAATATTTTTAGTTCGTGATTCCAACTTCAGCCAATATTTCGGTTTTAGGAGAAAAAATATACCCACAAATGTACAGGAGCTCTAGACAGGATGTAGCAATCTGTTTTCAAAACCTACCTACCTCCCTACATACATATTGTATTTTCGGAAACGAGCCTGGCAACAACAAAATATAGGTGTGAATTTATGACTTTTACGAAGCTATCAATTGCATTAATAGCTAAAGGTATATAGCTATGGCAACCACAAGTGTAAACCTTCGGAGAACACGATTATTCGCAAGCCACGTGGCCAAGCAAGCAACCCTTGCTTGTTTATATGAAGCTTGTAGCTAACTGTTAGGGTAGCGAAGCATTACTCGACAAATCATTTTGCTTCGAGGTTTGAAAGTTGCCTGAGAGTACTTTATCAATGCAACCTCGATTATCCGAACTCGTTGGGACTGGTTAAAAGCGTTTGCTAATCGAGAAAGTAATAGTTTGAGGATTTTGGTGACCATCACTACCAAACCACCTAATTTGCCGAGCACTGTAGTGAAGTGTCCATATTTCGTCATGATAGCATCTAATTTCTCCTCCAGGCTTCAGGGCTTTTATATATTGCGAGCCACATAAATTGATAGTCTACACCAATATATTAGCAAGGTTGCAACCGAATAATAATTGGCGAATAGTTCATTTTTCGGTTGCCAAACGAATGTCAGTATCTGGTTAGATTGCAATTTATAATTACTGATAATCGGTTCAATCGGTTTCAACCTTGCAAATTCATAATATATGTGGGCACAAGTACATGTATAACAATGATTCCGAAGTGTTTCAGTCAAGGAATTATGGTTAATTTATTTGAAAAGAAAATCCCAGATGACTATAATAGAATGTTGACCATTTATGAGCTGAACAATTATGGAACAATTGTTCAAAAACATTTATTACCAAATAGATACGTATTAAACAAACATTAAACTCGGTTTCTACTATCGCTCTTTTCTGAACATATGATGAAGTAGAGTTAAAATACAAAGATAACTACGTATTTTTCCCCAATGTTTGATTGAGATTCTGGACTGAATAAAAATCTAATTACGCATATTACTGAATTGTTGTGGAAAGTTAAGATATATATCCTATAGATACTCACCCCCTCCGTGTCTCCTAGAGTTATGTAAATTTTTGGATGAAATTTTATTACCTTAACTTCATGGGTCACAAATATAGACAAATAATTTTCAGATTCGAAGTCTCACTTTTTAGGCTGTCTTTTTAATAGAGAAGCGATCTTCTCATCAAGACAAAAAATGATAGGTAAAAGTTTATATAATTATTCACAATTATGTTTTGTATAACGTCTAACACTACCGATTGATATTCATTTCATGTAAATCTGATGACTACAAGTAAGACAAATTAGTGATTGAACTGACCCTGGTCGAATTTCCTGCTAAATTCACACTTGTCTCGGCTTGACATTTTTATTTCTCACTACATTTACCTGCAAACAACTGTTAGTAAATACTTGTTTCGGCAATAATGTAGAATCCAAGGTTGAAACCGATCAAACCGAATATTAGCATCACGGATAGCAACAAAACACTGATAATATTCGGTTTAATTCAGCTACCCAATACTACTGATAATATTCGGTTTGGACCAACCGAATACCGAATACTGATATCGGTTGGTAACCGAGTATTAAAAATTTTTCGCAATATTATTCGGTTGAAACGAATATTGAACTATTGGTTGCCTTGGTAGAATCCAAGTTGTTACTATTAACTAAAAATATTTACCTTTAGGAGAGTGGTTCAAACACTACTTAATATACATAGTAGCACTTTTTAAAATGATGTACCGCAAATGTATGTATCAATAATTAGATAATCAGATCATGACTTATATAGTCGAAACGTCCAGTTATAGTATTTTAATATTCAACTGTACTTCATTCAAAAATTTATCATCTATTTGGGGATTGTAAATTGGATCATAGATCCTTTGTGAATTTAATGTCGGAACTGTGAAGCGATCATAAATTCAGCCAGGATCGGGAATGTACTGTTAAATATATTCAAATATACTATTGTAACTACGCTGTCAGCACGCTATGATTTTATTATAAGAACTTCTTTATTGTTATTTGATTTTTCTTTGTTTTTGCTCAGGATATTTTATCTACTTGGTCCTTACGATGGCTCTCTCTGATTTCGGTTCTATATTAGTGAAACGCTATCAGTCAGAATTATTGTCAATATTAAGTCAATTCGATGCACCGATGGATCTTGTTTTGGAAAAAGAACTATCCTCATTTATTGACCAAATATCTCCTATACAGTTTCTCAAATCCCATGGCGTGGAAAAGATATTCTACCTAGAGCCTGAAATGAATGTAGGAAGTGACAAACGAGTTTATCTAATCCGCCCTATTGGTTCCAACATTAATAAAATTTGTAGACATGTGAATTACGATTTAGATCAGAACATTAATAGGAATTATCTGATTATTTTTGTACCATTCAAGACAATTCTTTGTGAAGAGCTAATTGAATCTTATGCCTTGCTAGACTTCGTTGAATTACATGAGTGGCACATTGAACTAATACCTTTAGACTCTGATTTATTATCACTTGAGAGCTCTCACTCACTAAAAAATTATCTTATTAATGAATGTTCTTCAATGCCTCGCCTGGTAGCTTCTACTCTCTACACACTTTTTCAGGTCAATATCTCTAATCAGTTTCACTTACATTTATTAGGAGAACAAGCTGATAAAGTATTTCAAGTTTTCAATTATTTAAAATCTATGCCACTCGCTAACAAACCTATCGTAAACCGATGCTACTTTACTGATGTAATTCTTGTAGATAGGAATATAGATCTAATAACTCCACTCCTCACGCAAATCTCTTATGAGGGACTTCTGGATGATATCTTTGGAGTTCAGCACGGGAGTGTGAACTTAACCGAGAAAGTAACTGGTAAATCTAAGCCTACAAAACTAATGCTCAATTCTAATGACCCTACATATTCTCAAGTGAGAGGCTATCACATCTCATTTCTGTTTAGTTTTATCAAAGATCAATCGAAAAAACTTATCTATAAATATGACAAGGGTCGCAAACAAACTAGTATTTCAGAAATGAAGTCATTTGTAAGTGAATTAAAAACACTGAAACCAATGGAACAGTCACTTGTGGTCCATCTATGTGCTTGCGAGTTTCTTAAAGATGTAAGATCCACTCCTATAAATCAAAAGCTACTTAGTTTAGAGCATGCATTACTAAGTAGAGAGCAACTTGATGAAAAGGCATTGGTGAAATTTTTTGAAAGTCTATTATCCTTTCAAGTTAGCTGGAAAGACATATTACGATTACTTTGCCTCTATTCGTTACTTAATCCTGCTCCAACGAAAGAGAGGATTAAAATTCTTAATCATATAGAGAAACAATTCATCAGAGCACATGGTTGTGGTCACATTAATACAATACTCAACCTGCAAGAATTAGGTTTGTTAAATCCTCAAGATGAATATGTCCACATGTGTCAGATGGGAATCAAGAAATTGGGTCTCATCCCGAAAGTACATAAAACAGATAGCGTAGACTTGTCTAATCCTATAGATACTTCTTTTGTGTTTGGAGGCGCATATAAGCCTCTCAGCTGTACAATAATTGAAAACTTTTTGAAACAAGGGAATTGGAAGTTAGGGAGTGAGTTACTTGCATCGATAAAATTTCGAATTACAACAAACTTAATCAGCAAATCAAAGTGTTTAGCTCCTGAAAAGTCAGGAAAAATGGCACATAAGCAGTATTTAGTTTTCTTTCTAGGGGGGTGTAGTTATTCTGAGGTCAATGCTATTCGATTCCTCGGAAATCAACTAGGGATTGAAATTGGAATTGCAACTACGTCTATCCTCAATAGAGATTCTATTTTTCAATCCCTCGATGATTATATAGTTTAGCGGTAAAATCCTTAATCAGTGATTTATGTCTTTTATATAATAAATCTTGAGTAATATTTTTGTGAGGTCTAATTTTTCATTTATTACTAATCTCGACTCACTAAAGTTGATGATATGTAAATAATATCTATACTATTAAAACGCGATTAATCTATCTACTAACGCTTAGGTTGCTAGGGCGCTCGCGACAGCTTTGTGTCTCAATTTTGCTTGAGTATGAAAGAGTTAAATTTCTTGATGCTTCTGGTCACTACGCGACCGGCTATCATTGGCACTAGGTGCCTCATGGTTAATATTTACCGAAATTTTTGTTATCCATGGCCCATTTCCATTTAATGGCCTTCTGTCGTAATACTTGAACTACGTATCCAAATGAATCCCAAAATCAATAAAATTCAATTCACATATATATTTTATGCCGAATCGGATCCAGCATGAAATTTCCTTTCATTTTGAAGATGTTTTTCCTAAGAAATTTCTAATGATATCAGCCAAGGGCCGATTTTTCCCTATAAGCGAGCTAATCTGTACTTTTTTGTTGGGCTGGAAATTTGTCAAAAAATTTGTTTCATTGTGTAGAATTTTATTAGAAATTTATTGTTGATATTTGTCACTGATACTGCGCTCATTGATAGAATTAATTTCAGAACCTTCGAACAATACCGGCATTGCTCGACTTTTTTCTCAGTTTTTAACGCTCGAATAATTCTTATATATACTTTGAATGTACTTCATCAAATACTCATCTAATGATGTTTACTTCAAAATCAAATAATTGTTATAAATTTTAGTTTCTAAATTGCAAAATGGGTAAAGTTCAACAACAATCTTTCGAATAAATTAGCTATAAGTAGGAGTTAGCTATTACTTGGCCGACTATATACTAGAGTATTGTGCCAGTTCTGAAATGAGCGCTTCTGGGATTTTTTAAGTGTACAAAGTTATATTAAATTTACTGACTGTAGATTTAAGTTAAGTTTCCTACTACATATCACGACACATTTATCCAACTTTTGAGCATTTATCCCACTAGCAAATTTTATCAATATTTCTTTACCAAAATAAATTATTAAGATTCACAAAGAAATTATTCAGATAATAGCTCTTCAAAATTTTTGAAATCACTCTATTTTCTCAAAAATTATATAATAGACGCCACTATGGCCTGAATAATATAGTGTTTATATAGCACTATGCTTTAACCTATAATTTTATTATTAAAATATCTGGAAATTTATTAATTATTTTATTTTTCAATATGCTTTTCAATGATACTGTAAAAAATTTTTATAGATTTTGTTCTATCTATTGAACAATTGAGTTAAACACTAGCCTTAAATTACACTGCCCAACGAATTTTTAGCATTTTTTGCTTCTGGAATACACTAGTGTTTCTCATGTATTCAAGCACCCTGATTCCAAATATCCAATCAGTATTTCTCTATCTGGTAACGATTTTGAAAAATTCAATATTTTGGTTTTATCATTGTCCCAGTGTATTCCTATAAATATATCTCTTTAGTTTGGCTAATCAAATGCATACTTATGATTTAATTACAATGAAAATTGTCAATTGGTTTAGCATTTATTATACTACTTTAGAAATGCTTGGAATATGATTTTCTTTTGTATGTGGCATCAGAAATATCTCTTTTTAGTGACCAACAATAATCAGCCATCATGTTTGGAGAGAATTTTCCATTGTAATGACTTTCCATTGTGCTTATATCTTGATGAAATCTTTCACCATGTTCATCACTCACAGCACCTATATTTTCCGGAAAGAATTGCAAATGTGAGTGAAGAAAGTGTATTTTTAGAGACATATTACATCCCATTGTTCTGAATGTATCAAGTAGTGTCACAACAATTTCTTCATAAATTGGTGATTTCTTAGTTCCTAAAAAGTTCTCATTTAAAGATTTGAATGAATTCCATGCTGCTTTCTCGACAGAATTTAGACATGCTTCGAAGTTTAGATCCTTGAATAGTTCTCTAATTTGGGGACCTATAAATGTCCCTTCCTTGATTTTAGCATCGCTGACCTTTGGAAATTTGTCCTTGAGGTATTTGAAACCTTCTCCTTCTTCATTGTATTTTACTATCGCCTTTACAAAGTTTTTCATCAAACCCAGTTTTATGTGTAGAGGTGGTAATAGAATTTTCTCAGGATTTACTAAGGGCTGACAACTTACACTCTTTGTACCAGCAGTTAATTGATCTCGTAGTGACCACTCCTTAACTATATAGTGGGATTGCCTTGCTCTACTATCCCACTCACAGAGGAAGCAACAATATATCGTGTATCCAGGTTGCATACCCAACAAAAGTCCAATTACCTTCAGATGACCACAGATGTGCCAATTGTAAGAGTCATATCTGATCAGTTTCAATAAGTTATCCATATTCTCATGAGACTCCTTCATGTGTACTGAATGACCTATCGGTATGGATGGTAATACATTACCTTTGTGAAGTAAGACTGCCTTGAGGCTGTACTTAGAAGAATCAATGAAGAGACGCCACTCTGATGGTTCGTGTTGAACACCTAATAACTCCATCACACGATCCACATTGTTACAATAACATAGAGACCCCTGCATTTCAAAATGTACAGAGAAATCACTTTGACGGGTCCTGAAAAATGAAACTTTAGTTACCTCATCCAATAAGTTCCAACCTTTCAATCTTGACCCAAGCAATTCACTTTGATCTTTTGTCAAATTCAAGTCCCTAACCAAATCATTCAGCTCACTTTGATTAATGATGTCGGGAAGTCTTGTTTTATCAGGTGGTATAGGCAGAGGTATAAATTCCTCATCATCTTGATCTAACATAGCATATTCAACAGTATCGTCATCAAAGGAAACTTTCTTAGGCTTAGGTACTTCGAATTCTGTAGAATGCTCAACAGGACGAATCGCAGATTGAAGATTGGGATAATATATATTCTTTTTGGTCTTAGAAGTGATTCCTTTTATATCAGTCAAACAGAAATAACAATCAGTATAATGATCTCTTGGTTCCCTCCATATCATGGGAATAGCAAATTACATTGAAGTACGTGAGCCATTTAGCCATTTACTAAGTCCTATTGCACATTTTGAACAACAAAAATGAGGTGCCCAAGGCTCATCTTGATCACCAATCTTGCAACCGAAATATTGCTCATATCCTTTGTATACAAGGGGAGACATGTCTCTCCGCTGAAATTTTGTAGTAAATTCTCCACAAATATAACAGAAAGAATCGGTTGAGTTTGAACATCGACGAGACATTATTGAAAAGAAATAAATACAAATACGATCAGATAATCTCCTCTTGAAAGAGCAAGTAATATTCTATATATTTAAAGAAAATTTGAATTGTTAGACAATATATGCGGAAGGTATTAATACATATACAATTATACATTCTATAGAGATCTATGGAAGAATGATTTTGGAAAATTCTGAATTTTACAAAATCTCTGCCTGATAGAGAAAAACTGATTGGATATTTGGAATCAGTGTACTTGAATACATAAGAAACATTACCGTGTAATCCAGAAGCAAAAAATGATGAAAATTTGTTGGACAGTGTTATTTATATTATATTTATGAATATATATATTTCAAATTAACAATGGATCATTTACAAAAGATATATGTTTCCCTGATTATTTAACCTTTGAATAATCGTAGAAGATTGTCCCACAACGCAAAGGGAGCAATTCAATACGCTGAATCTGAATTCACACTCTTGAACTTGTATTGATCAAACCTCCTCCAATATTCCCTTCTAAGAATATTATTTAGTCAACTAATTATTACTGTAAACAAATTGAACGTTATATGGACTGGATAATCATAGTAAATTGTAAGATATTAATTGATTTTTATCCGAGTGGAGCGAGGATGAATATATAATTACAACCTGTGCCACAGCTTAAATTAGCAATTCAATTTGTTTTACAACTGGCAAGGATAGGTTTAATCCCAACGCACATAGTGCCTCCAATAATAGTGCCACAATTTAAACATATTTAATTAATAGACTAAGCCAAGGGTGCTCAAACGGTGGCCCGCGAGACCATGCGCTGTCGCCCGCGGATAATTCGCTTGTTTTCATTATCCATATATATATACGTAGGGCACTCGAAAAGTTTGTCGTTTGTTATCAAACCACAAATAGTTTCTAATATGTTTATTTAATAACTATTTAGAAGCATATCATTTGCCTGCACAACAAATTTCATTAGTATATCTTTTTACTTTTAGAATTGCTTGATTTCTCTAAGCTATGGCTTGTATTGTTCCTCAACCGGAATCTAACCTGACAAGACGCGATTTTCGAGCGATGATTTTAAATTTGTTTAAACGTGAGAAGAGCTGTTTGGAAATACACGAAACTTTACAGAAGCACTTTCCAAATATAGTTCCTTGTTTGAGACGAGTAGAGCGATGGTACTCAGAGTTTCTTCATGAAAATTTTATTTTTGAAGATGGTCCTCGTCCTGGTAGGCCTAGCATTACACACACGGTCGACAGTGTAGAGTTAGTATTGGACGAAGTAACAAAAGATCCTCATGTTACTTAAGCTCAGTTAGAACATGAAACAAATTGTCATCGGGAGTATAAACGTCGTCTTACGTAAAGAGCTCAGTCTTAAAAAGTTATGTGCACTTTGGACACCGAATTTTTTGTCGTGCGATCGCCGAGTGGATTGTGCAAAATTTTGCTTAAAAGATTTGCTAATGGAACTCCTAGAGCTGTTTCTGAATACTCACAGGCGATGAGACATGGTTATACCACTATGACCCAGAAACGAAGAGACAAACTAAGGAGGGGGTCGAAGAAGGTGGTTTACCCCCAACAAAGGTCCGTAGAATTAGCTCAGTCGGGAAGCAGATGTGGGTGATTTTTTTTAGACGTAGTGGATTTGTTGAAGGAATTGCACTTGAGGATAGGAAGACTGTTACCGCTGATTGGCATATAGCAATATGTCATCCCAAATACTAAGGACTATCCAATAACAACGTGAGAATTCAGGTGTCTGAGGAATTCTGCTTCACCATGATAATGCTTCATCGCATACAGCACTAAGAACTCGTGAGTTTTTAGAGAATTCTAATATCGGAACGCTTGCCCCCCACCCTACAGTCCAGACCTAGCCCTTTGCGATGTGGGGTATTCCCAAAGCTGAAAGATCAACTTGATGGGAGTAGATTTTTCAGTAATGAAGATTTGATCGAGGCACTTTTCATAGCAATTGAGGAGATACCCATGGAAAATATGCTTTGGTACCTGGTTTCAACCGGTCAAAAAGTGTATAAAGTGTCAGAGCGAGTATTTTGAAATTATGTGACCATATAGTATGTAATACCTATTATGTAAGTATATAAATGACATAAATTTCGAGTGGCCCTCGTACAGTAGAGTGACCTGCTTCAATCGTCAAATAAAAATTGTTTTTCTAAACACCATACAAAAATATCTATAGACACTCTACAAATGCATCAATGTCGAAGACACTGCTCCAAATGTGAATCAGTGATGGTTGATCTAATTGTGGATTTTTTATGCTTCATGCGGGAGAACATCTGCTCGCATAAATGTGTTTCCAAAGAGTGAATTGATAGAATTCGTAATTGCAAACTATAGTTGCCAAATACTGTATCCATACCAGTATCTGGCAACGACTGATATAGCAGCAGATATACGAAGAAATATGTACCAGCCAATTAAAGATTAAAAACGTGTTCAATTCAATCGTGTATTTGACCGACTTTCCGTATAGCTAGATAAGACAACTTGTTACGATTTGAAAGTATAGCATTGGTGGATTACGAAAATGTACTCAAGAATTGTAAAATATGCGTGTTGGCTTAGCATTGAAGTTTTGAAAATTTTCCATACATAGCAACTATAATGTGTTATGTGACCCTCATTATTCCTTTGATACAAAATTTCTTCAACATACTATTGAGGGCTGGAGGATTATGTGTTTAAAATTTCTTTTAAAAATATTCTTTACTTTTTTAAATATTTTATTTTGAAAAATTCAATGAAGAAGTTAGACTAGCGTCAGTTCAGTCACTAATTTGACTCACTTATACTCATCAGATTTAAACGAAATTAGTATCATTGGAAAGAGGAGAGTTGAGCGTTTTAAGCAATAGGTTTTGCTATTGACAACATTTACTTTTAGATACTTTTTTGGTTAAAATTTTTAGAGTCACGACTTCCTTGAATTTACCCATCTAACAGTCAGAATTCGATTCTGAAATTATATATGCATACTTTAGTGATATGACCGTTTATTAAAATTAAATTTAATCAAAATTTAATCAAGTCACGGGGCTAGAGGAATTTATATTTTAAGTTGGGAGTGAGAGTGGTAGGGGATTAATCATATTCTACATAAAGTAGGGCTAGTTCTAACTCATGTTTCTTACCCTAAATCCGACTGAATTTCAATTATTTTTCTGCTAGTTGATTGTTGAGATATAGACGGTTATAACAATATCGATGTTTTCATGAAACATTAAAAATTATCACCAGCAACGGTGCAAAAAGCGATAAATTCTCAGGTTGTTTGTGTATTACGAATTCAAACTTTGATATCAATTCTTGAAGTTATTTCTCATCACAACCCTTCAAAATTTATAGATACCTTCTTTCATATCTTATAATTCAATTTCCGTTAAAAAATCTGAGGGTCGCAAGTACTTTTTCTATGATTATTATATGTATTTTAATTTTGGGGCTGCAGCATGTCAGATTTTGAAGTTTTCATTAGTTAGAAAAATTGAAGTTGGCATTTGTCAGAATGGACTTTTGAAATGGTATCCAATTAGGATTCTGTAAGAATTCACATTTCGTCTACTGTTAAAATTTGTTAGTTATTCTTCACCTCGAGAAGGTAATATGTTGTATAATAATCAATTCGTTATCTATGTGGGTGCCAACAATTTCTTGTGAAGGATAAGGTTACACTACCGTGTACCTGTAAACACTAATTGACAATGGGATTGACTAGTATAAACCCTAATTCGAATTACCAGAGGTATATTCGAAAATGGAATTCACAATACAAGAGTATAAACTTTCACTAGGTAAAGTTGTTACAACTCCAGATGGATACAACTATATTCATTCAAAGATTCCCGAAGATTGTATCTATCTTAAATGCGCTTTATTCAGGTGTGGGTACAAAGGAACTAGTATACTAAATCGTTCGAGAAATTTAGTCACTCCGATGAATTCACATAATCATAGAGTTGATGATTATAATCCTGGGGTTTACCAGCTTAAGACAAGACGCAAAACTCTCGCTAAACATTTACAAAAGAATCTTAGGGAATTATTCAATGATGCAACCAGAAAGAATTCACATGCGGCTGATGCCTCATCTCTGGAATGCGAGTCAGTAATGTATCGCGCGAGAAGGACACTTCGTCCCAAAATCCCTTCTTCTGCTGTAGAGTTCTGTGCAATGTTAGCGACTTCCACTTTTGAAGATTATTATATATTTTCAGTAACACCAGGAATTCAAACAGCCATAATATTCTATTCAGATGAAATGATCACAATACTCAATGAGACAGAGAACATCCAGTTTGATGGTACCTTTCAAACTGTCCCCATTCAGTTTTATCAACTATGGACAATATTTGTCGCTGTTGGTAAACATGCGATGCCTGCAATCTACTGTCTACTTATGTGTAAGAGTAAAGAACTATACTCGGCTATTTGAGAGAGCTAGTGTCACATGTGCCTCAATTTCAACCAATTGCATCCATGTCTGATTGGGAACCTACTGCTCGGAACGCTTTTAGAGAATATTATCCTCAAATGAAAGTACATGGGTGCTGGTTCCACTACACGCAAATAATTTGGGCAAAAACTCAGAAATTGGGACTGAGTCAAGAGTTTTAAGAACAACGCACTACGGTGTGGCAAATGGCCATCATGGGGAAATAGGTAAATGAATCCATAATATCACCACAATTATACTTACATATACTAAATCGACACTGTAGATTTCAAAAATACCAATGATTTTTTAGTAGCAGGACTATAAAGCTAGTCATGCCATAATTACTAACATTTTCTAATTTTTAACACTTGTGGTTCATTAGTGAGGGTATTATGATAGTTGATAATACATGCATGTCATGTCTCTGTTCTGCTATTTGATAACCTACAATTTAAAGACCCTTAATTATGTATGACTATTGGATCTACCTATTATCATAAATTATCTGATAGGATACTATTATATAATATTTCTTGAAGGCTATTTGCAACGTCTATTTTCTTTTCTGCGTGCTTCAAACGATCCTACACTAAGATGGGGTCACTACAACACAACAACCTGACTAAAATATCTCTAACATTATCTGTGAAAGAAGTTTTTCTTGCAAAATTCGCCCGATATACCGCCTTACAAATTATTGCAAGATTCTAAACATTCTTCAGAGGAATCTGCGATCCTTTGCCATTATTGTAAGCACCTATTGACTGAAACGAATGGCCAAGTAACTTGTGCAGCAAGGATGGATTGATTCTTGCCCATGGGTACTCAACTAGAATAAATTCGTATGTTTCTTTGCACAATTCTTGCATTTTGTCACAGTTAATCGAATCACCACTGTTGAGGAGTCTTATCAAACAGATAGATTCGTCTGGATCTTCTCTAATGATATTTTATCTGAAGGATTAATGGAAGAAGTGGCTCACATCAACAAATCTCTCTTATTTAAAAAGCAGTCTCGCGCAATGTTACCAGTGGTTGAAGTGCCGCCCTGGCTTGAAGGGATATCGACACTGAAATTACATCTTTCCTGGAGTATAGCTCGAACCATTTCATGGAAGAATTTACTTTCGAGTTTGATGGCGCTCATACCTTGTATCCTGCATCAAGATGGCATATCAACAGCATGAACCACCTGAATACACAAAGGTAAGCATGCAAAGGAGACGCAGCTATAATATCGATGTTGGAAGTCGGTTG
Source organism: Oopsacas minuta (assembly GCA_024704765.1). Lineage (NCBI taxonomy): Eukaryota > Metazoa > Porifera > Hexactinellida > Lyssacinosida > Leucopsacidae > Oopsacas > Oopsacas minuta. Next base: position 137,468 of record JAKMXF010000306.1, read on the forward strand.
ATGCCTAATACCAACTCATTGATTAGATGGGAGTTTCAAATAATCTTCTTCATCAACCTCTCCAAAAAGTTGCCGAGGTCTCGCTAATTAATCTGTTAATAGGGAAACCAGAACGGGCCCATTCTAAACTTTTAATTTGGTTGTCCGTTGCAGTACACAGATGATAAGAAGCCCCACCAGTTCCATCCAGCAATCCTGCCATCAAGGTATCAAAAAGGGAACGGACTATCTCGACCTATGGGCTCCAATAAGAGATAACCCATCCTGTATGATATGGTCTGTTTGAGGATTGACTATTGTATTCATGATAAACTTTAGACTAGCATATTCTTCTTTCAAAAATCTCAGTGCTACTGGCCTAAAGCAGAACGGAGAGTTGAGTGAGCTGTTATAGAACATGTCATTTCCAATTCTGTTTGTAATTGATAGTACTTTGAATCCGAACAGAATGAAAGTTTTTGTGCTTAATACAGAATTATTGCTTTGTTGGTATAGGTTTGATGACAACCGGAGCCATCCAATCCATCAGATATCTTAATTTTGAGTGGTAATGTGAATCAGGAACTGGGTCTAATGTTGAAAGCAAGCGTTGAATGGTCAGACTAAGGATAGAATGATAAGAGACACAAGTCCCTATTGACAATGCTTCGGGGTCTCTGACTATTTCTATTTCATTTATTAGGCTTATTTCCCTACGATATTGCGAGACAAGCTTAACATCACCTTTGAAAATTCTTTTCAGATTCGTGTATATACTCGCCCCAATTTCTAAGCTGTCTAATATACAGGGTGTCCAGAAATTATTGGCCTATTCAATTCTAAAATATATTATGAAATATAAGACCTCAAAATGTAGGGTTACTTTCTATATAATCTCCATTAAGTCGTAAACATTTATTGTTCCTTCCTGGCATGCCTGCCACAGTATTCTCTACCATTAGGGTTGGATATTTTCCATGCAATTTGGAATTGATTTTTCAGCTGTTCAACGGTATTTGGTTGTTTCATTCGCTAATGGATTGTTTCAATATACCCCATATATTCTCTATTGGGTTTAAATTTGGGGAGTTACCAGACCACTCACCCTTAGTCCAAAGCTTGAAAATTGTTTTTGCACCATTCTTGTGCAACTATGGCCCTGTTAGCAGGAGCCCATCTTGCATGAAATGTGCCTCCGACCTTTTGAATACCAGTTTTCTAGACTAAACAGGCCAGTTTATTCTTCTTCTCTTGAGTGTATTAAGGCATGTATCTTCCAAAATATCTGAAACATAGTATAACGGATTCACAGTTTGTTTTGGTGGAATAAAGTGCAAGTCTGATAATCCTCGATAGCCTAGGGTGCGACCCGTAAAGCCCGTGGTTCGTGGCCCGCTATCAAAGCCCGCGGCCCGCTTATTTATTCCACCAGCCCGTGATTTAGGAAATTTGTTTATTTTATGGCACTGTTGGCTGAATTCGTGAATGTATTCTCAAAGAATTGAGAATTCCTATAAATTCCGCGTTATAAGATGCGGGAAATCGTGTGCGCAAATAGTATATATATGAAACTTTATATATATGCAACACTTTGATTGTTTCGTTAGTTACAGATAACACTGACATGATTCTACCTCTCTATGAGGATTATTAGATTAAACGAAAATAAGATTTATAATACTTGTGATACTTACATATACTAAAATAGTAATAATTTCATGACCTAATTCTATAATTAAAGTATATTCATCATCTGTAAAATTGTTCTTTTTGACTCTTTTCAGCCCGTTTTGTGCCCGCGGCCCGTGGAAAAAAGCCCGCAGCCCGTGATTTACAATAAAGCCTGCACGGGTCGCACCCTAGTCGATAGCTCATCATGCCCCAGACGATTATTTTGGGTGGATGCTCTATTGTATCTCTAGGGAGAACATCCTGAGTACTGTGAGCCCAAAAACCATCATTTTGCGTGTTACACGAAGCAATAATTCTAATAGTGATTCATCTTACCACATAACTTTCTTCCAACCATTGACTGTCCAATCTTTCACTTTTTGACAGAATTTGAGTCAGTTTATCATCTGATTTTGAGTCAGCTTGGGTTTTTCGGCCTTAAATGCCCTAATAGCTAATTAATACCGTAAATAATGGTGTACAGTGCTCTTTGAAATCTGGTACCCCTTTCACTTCAATTTAGTCGATAATTTCCTAGTTGAGTGATGTCTTTTACCCAACGATTTTACGATCACCATTTTGGCCACCATGTTCTTTTTTTTAGGCCGTTCAGCACCTTTTCGATGTGTGAGACTATAATTTTGTTTGAACGAAACCACCAACGTCTGATTGTTTGAACTCCCTTTCCAAAGCTACTTGCTACTTCTTTCTGGTTTGTACCCGCTTCGAACAAACCAATTGGCCTATATCGGATGTCGGAATCCATCAACCCGACCTCAAAATAACAGAAATAAGAGTAAAATCTCAAAGTTGCTACATATACACAAAAATGTAGGTAGAAAATTTCTTCATAGCCGCAAAAGATAGAAGATAAGAACATTAGCAGGATCTTGTAGAAATACACTTATACTACTGTAACTTCTAGTATTCTGACAAATGCAGCTTACCCTATTTTGTTTTTTTATCAATTTTCCACAGTTGCTTCAGAATAATTATTGTGTTCTAAGAGGATAATTATTACATCGACTATACTCGTAATACTATACAACACTTGCTTACATCATTAGTACGTATAGGAAGTCAACCGTCATAATCGTTGTAGTTCCCTTTGCAACTTATTTCAACAAATACATAAATTTAGGGACTTCATTGAAATGACCCTACAAAAATATCTGTATTGTTATAAACGTCTATATCTCAACAATCAACTAGCAGAAAAATAATTGAAATTCAGTCGGATTTAGGGTAAGAAACATGAGTTAGAACTAGCCCTACTTTATGTAGAATATGATTAATCCCCTACCACTCTCACTCCCAACTTAAAATATAAATTCCTCTAGCCTCGTGACTTGATTAAATTTTGATTAAATTTAATTTTAATAAACGGTCATATCACTAAAGTATGCATATATAATTTCAGAATCGAATTCTGACTGTTAGATGGGTAAATTCAAGGAAGTCGTGACTCTAAAAATTTTAACCAAAAAAGTATCTAAAAGTAAATGTTGTCAATAGCAAAACCTATTGCTTAAAACGCTCAACTCTCCTCTTTCCAATGATACTAATTTCGTTTAAATCTGATGAGTATAAGTGAGTCAAATTAGTGACTGAACTGACGCTAGTCTAACTTCTTCATTGAATTTTTCAAAATAAAATATTTAAAAAAGTAAAGAATATTTTTAAAAGAAATTTTAAACACATAATCCTCCAGCCCTCAATAGTATGTTGAAGAAATTTTGTATCAAAGGAATAATGAGGGTCACATAACACATTATAGTTGCTATGTATGGAAAATTTTCAAAACTTCAATGCTAAGCCAACACGCATATTTTACAATTCTTGAGTACATTTTCGTAATCCACCAATGCTATACTTTCAAATCGTAACAAGTTGTCTTATCTAGCTATACGGAAAGTCGGTCAAATACACGATTGAAGTGAACACGTTTTGAAATTTTATTTTACTGCTAACTTCTTCTTCGTAGCAGGTATTGATTTATTAGTTAAATCCAAGCAATGTCATACTCATATTAGCTACATTTCGTAGTTTATGTAGAATTTTCCATCATGTTATTTTACTATGGACAGTACTTAATATATCCCTAATCTAGGATTAGTACTCTTGTCCACTTGCTAGAAAAGCTACAGTATGTCAAGATGAAATTGAGACTATGTTTTACCCTAAGTTTCTAAAAAATGCCCATCACAAGCCTCGAAACACGAGTTCATTTATTTCAACATGTCTATATGCAAATATTTGATCTTAAAGCCATTACTCTGGATCACTAACTTCTGACGTTTTGGCATATATTACCGATAAGGTCTCAAAAATTCGGGTTCTATAGAATCCCAAATAGAGAGAAGAGTTTCTTCAAGTCCACTAAGATTACAAGGAGAGTTCAAATCGATCTGATATTTGATTCAAGCCCACAAATTTTCGATTGGGTTTAGATCTGGGCACATGCAGGCCATTCCATACGAAATATATCATGACTTTTACGGAAAGTCTTATCAACCATTGACTTGTGCTTTGGATCGTTGTCTTCCTGAAAGACCCAACCGTCATGGTACAATACCTGAGCTTGTGTGATCAGACACTTGTTTAGGATGTTCGTGTATAATTTTCCGGTGAGGTTCTGCCCAAAAACTTCGATGGAAAGGTCCCATGAGCCGAAATTACTCCCCAAACATGTAATTTTGGACTATGTTTGTTGCTTTGCTTGACCGCTTGTTGGTCTCCTTTGCCCCACAGCCTTATTCTACCACCATTTAGCCAAATTGACATCTCATCGCTAAAAAAACTCGCTCCCAGTCAGTTTGTTTGTTATTCTTAGCCCACAATACTCTTTATTGTTTGTGACGATACCTTAGCACAGGAATACTCCTTGCAACCTTGTGGGTGTACCCTCTCCTCTGTAGTTCCTTCCTGACCGTCTCATGGGATAAACTTTTCTGACAAAGATGATTGAATCGACTGGCCAATTTTCGTATGGACATCTTGCGATTCTAATTTGCCAATCTTACAAGAGATTTAGCATCGTTCACATCTAATAATCTCTGTTTTTCGGTTCCAGATTTCCTCTGTATATCCTGCCCTGACAAAATTTGGCTAATATGAGAAAACATTGCACCTTGCGATAGCTGTTCACTGATGTATTTCGCTACCACTTGTAACCCCTGTATCGAATAATTTGAGGATGAGGTATCCTCGTTCTAACTCCACCACACTGATTACGTATTTCGACACAAGGCTAATATGAGCCAAAGGCTGATATTGGAGCGGTCTATAGAAATATAGTAGATATTTTCGGGAATGTGTATCCTAATTGACAGATTGATAGGGTGTTCGTGTTTTCTAGAATCAATTAACTAATGGTAACTTGATATACATGTATAAATGAATCAGAAAATAAATCCGTTTCATATCTAATCATAGCAAATGAAAAAGTTCTGAAAATATACCAAAGTCTCAATTTCATCTCGACAGACTGCAAGTTCAAAGAGACATCAAATGACTCGAGTCTATTTATACATTATAACTTATGTCAATAACCTAAATTTACAAGTAGAATCCATTATTAATGCAATATGGGTCAAAAGTATAGCTGTAACATTGATTAAACTAAAGCAGAAGGCGATCTATGATTTGTGGCCCGTGGATTTAAATGTTTGAGGCCACTGGACTAAGCTGGGGGCATAGGTTGTAATTATTTATTTTCATATTGGGAAACAATCTTTTTGCTATGGTGACGTCGCAGGATTTGGCCTATAAAGGCCCCTAATCGCTGCTCATGATCCTGTAGCATTCGATGCTATTCTACTATAACTAATGACGGCAGAAGTATTACATTCGTAACCAAAAAAGAGCACATTTATTTTGCCATTTCGTTTTAACCATTTCTCCCACTCAAATCAGTATTTCTTCTCATTATTGATGTCATAAAATCACACATTTTCCAGCCTTATTTGGTTAATCTCTTAAATAATGATTTATCAGGATTGGCACAATTGAATAGGAATGGGATTGGTGAAAGATCTGGATTGCGAGCATTTGACTGTATAAGCATTCATACCATATCTATGATGAGATGAAAGAGATCTTCCTGAATACATTTTACTACTTGTACAGGGTGGCCAATAAGTTCTGTCCCCTCCCTGAATAGTGATAACTATTTATGTAGCCATTCTTATAGATTATTACTTGGCATATATCTAATAGATATGTCTAGCAATACATAAACAAATCCTACTCTATGTAGCCACCTTTGTTCTTGACTACACTTCTTAGTCGCGTCGGAAAGGACTCCACTGCGGCTCGCAGGACCTCCTGAGGAATCTTTTCCCACTCTTTGACCAATGATCTCTTCAGAGAGTCCAAATTGTTGTGAGACTTTGCGCAAGCCTTTGCTTCCAATATGGCCCAGATCGAGAAGTCCATTGGGTTCAAATCTGGACTTGAGGGAGGCCATTCCTCCTTTGAAAGAAATCCTGAAATGTTCTCATGTAACCATTTTTGAGTGATATTGGCGGTGTGAGCCGGAGCACCGTCTTGTTGGAAGACAAATGGTTGATTTCTAAAGATATTTCTGCTCGAGTGTTTAATTACTGGTTCAAGGATCAACTGCCGATAGGTTGCAGCATTTATCTTGACCCCTTCAGGTATAAATATTAGCGGAGTCCGTCCATTCGCCGAAATACCGGCCCATACCATAATAGATCGGGGTTTTTGTGTCCTAGCTACATACAAAACATCCTCAGGGATGCTTGAAGAGTTTGGAGCTAATATTCTGTCATTCTGTTTGTTAGTAGCCTGCTCTATACTGAACAATTTTTCATCAGAGAACAGAAACCGGTCAAGATTTTCAGTTTCGAGCCGAGTAAGAAGGCCCTTGCTTCTCGAGAGCCTTTTCAGCTTAATAGTCTCCGAAAGGAAATGAACAGTCTTCCTTTTATACGACCTGAAATCCAATTCATTCTTGACTAAATTTTGCATCGATCCTTTGGATATGTGGACCTCAGCTGCCATTTTCCTCATGGATCGTAGAGGATTCCTCCTTATTCGGTCCCTAACTAACTTCTTCATCCTGGGAGTAGTGATAGACTTCGGACGACCACTTCGGGGCATATCCTGAATGCTGCCCGTCTTCTGATAACGTAGGATAGTTCTATATACGAACTTTCTCCTTGATTTTTTAAAATTCAGCAATTTTAAAATTTCGCCTTGTGATTTTCCTTTAGAAAATAATTCAACAATGGCAGCCCTTTCACAATCCATAGAATATTGTACAAGATAAATTGAATAAACGGCATATAGTTATAAAATATAAAGTATAATGTTCCTGAGAGTGATTTAATTGTATTAAACTTGTGGTAGCCTAATTAGTATTTATGTGATATTGCATCAAAGAATGGGACAGAACTTAATGGCCACCCTGTATACTACGCGATTATTGAAATAACTCCCTTCCTCAATGCTTGGACTGCTTTGCTACATCGACGAAATTGGCTTGTTGTCATTCTACTAGGTACTAGTCCCTGCTCCCCGCTTCAGGGCTGTTCCACATTTACGAATTATGACATCCAATGGTTGAATTAGAGAAGCGATGCCATACCTAGTCAGTATTAGTGGCTCGAGGTTGTTCAATTGGTGTCAGGGTGTGATACTTCCACAGATTAATAGAAATAACTCCTGCTGATGGGTTCACCCTGGAGTACGGGAGTAAGCGTCCTGATGAAGGTGTCCACGAAGTAACCCAGTAGGCTGGCTGCTTGTGGCATCAGCAGCTGCTCCGCTACCCATTGAAGTACATAGGATGGTGGAGCAAATGCAAGAACTTGTAGCAGTCGGATGCGTATAACCAGATCTCTATACAGATTGTATCAGCTCCCCTCGTTATATGTTTTGCATTAGGTTGAAGAAGGAACACTAGCATTGTATGATGTCATAAGGGTCAAAAACTAATGAGCGTTTGGCATTGTAATACGCCAAAAATGTCTAAAACGGTTGAGATTTTCAGAGCAACTTATAATCTCTATGGTATGAGTAGAAGGATAAAAAGAGCTGGATCTGCTGGCATATCTCTTGTAAGTGGCCTATGATTTATTCGGTGCATGACAAAAAGACTAAGCAACAAGTGGGCGTCCTCCAAAGTGTATGTCAGGTCCACCACGCACAAGCACCACGTACAACTGCGTATAGGATGAGCGCTATCTTGAATGTCCGGCAGCTAACTAGGCCAGAGCTGAGATTACTGCAACATCTCCATGTCGCGCCATGCCCCTTGAATAAGGATTCGCTGTATCTCCTGGTCAGAGTTGTAGAGCAGCACCTGTTCGCCTTTAGCTGTTTTCTTGTATTTTGGTAGGAGTGTGAGCTGTTTCAAATTAAAATATCCACGGGGGCAACTAAACTTGTGTAAAAATATACATATAAGAAAAATACAATGTTAGGGATACATCTAGAAGTTATTATGAGTGCCCTTAAATATGGACTAGTCGGAAAAGATTTCTTAATTCCATCGGTCCATTTGCCAAAATCTATGAATTCTCCAACCTTTAACAAATGTTATCCTTTCTCTTTTATAACATCTCCGAGATTTCTTGACCAACCTTAACCAAATTTTGTATGCCACCTCAGAATTACCCTGGCATAGTGAATATGAAATTTTTACGAATCTAACAATTTTGCAAAATATATGTTAATATTCACACCTCGTCCATACAAATCAATGTATTTATCATGAGAATCTGATCGGTCAACGTTAACCCATCAGATTCCTTTCTTCATGTAATTGTGAACTACGGGATCTTAGGTTATCATTTGGGCCATGAATGATCACATAGAAGTTCAAAGTGTCCTCAGGGCGTCAGTGACTGTACCAAATCGTACAAATTGAATGGTTAGATATTATATTTAAAGGATAATTTTATCAAAAATATGTAATTTCTTCAACTCTTCTCCATATACAAATAAATGCATTATATTCCATTTTATAACTGACCAATCAAATTATATTTATGTTTCCGAGCATAATAACATACTAGCCCACTAGAATTCATCCATCTACAGCTGATTTAAATTCTGAATCAGCTGTAGAAGAACTAAATAACTTAATTTAAACTGATGTGGTGGAAAGTGATCTAAACTGAGCAGAGAACGACTTAAATGAATGTAGCAAAGCAATATAATAGATTATAGATTCTCACTGATAGTTATTACATGCGAGCGCGTCACGTTCGCAAATTCAAAATGACAATCGTCAAGGCTGAAAAGTATTCCGCAGGAAATAGCAATAAAGCCGCCCGAAAGGCGGCTTTGCGTCTAGTATATACATATATACAATAACCGAACCAAAGTACTTGCATACAACTAAATATGCAACTGTAATTCCCGGAAATACGGTGAATATTTAAAGGATAATATGCCTAAAAGGGCTATTTGACTATGTTAGTTAACATATGACTGACTAATTCAATGAACATTTCTCTCATTACATATTTTCAAGTCATACTACCTTCACTTAATAGGTCATGAGCAAATTCAATAATCATTTTCAAATTGCAATGAATTTAAATTTGATAGAAAATATTTATAGCATATTTGAATTCTACGGGTGTGTACTACCCCATTATGACAATTGCGAATTCTTTTAGAGCGATTCTAGTTGACTTATTACCTTTTTCTTATTTGTGCTACATGTGGCAGAAGTGACACATATCAAATATGTGCTCGTTTGTGGATAAAAAATGTGGAAAGAATCGAGATGACCCCCGATTATACGAGTATTTGTGAGTCAGATTAGGGACTATCAAATGGTTTCACACTCTTTTACATTATGGTGCCAATATTCTAGTGATGTGCCACTTTTGCCACCTGTGGGATGAGTAAGAAATCCAAATATGTCAAAGCTCTTACCAATTTTGAATTTATCATGCTGACGTAATACAGACTCGTAGAATTACAATATATTATTAGTGATAATATTCAATCCTATTTGATTTCTATGCTAACTGCAATTGAATACTTAATTAGCTCATTATCGATTTAGTCATGAGATTGTTAACTAAAATACTCAAATAGTTCTTTCAGGTATATTATCGTATGCATATTCAAAAATTTGTCGTATTGCCAGGGTTTATAATTGTATTTGTATACAGGGTGGGCCACGGAAATCGATTGAAATAGAATGATCATAACTCTGCACACTTATGCCTATTTCCGATTGACAACCTTTCATTTTGTAGCTAGAAGAATTCTATTTTGTGTTAATTTAACAATTAGATCAATAGGAAGTTATGACAAGGCTGAAACTGGAAGAAAGGACAAATGTCTTAAAATGGTGCTACAAAAATCATGGTTCCAATGTTACAACGCAGAGAAGATTTAGAAAATTCTATAACTCTAGAACTGCTCCTAAACCAGATACTATAAAATTATTGTCAAGAGATCTGAGGAGAATGGTACTATAGTTGATACGGCTAGATTAGGACCATGCCAGACAATGAGGACCCCCATTAACATCGAAAAAGTGAAGCGGAAACTTGCGGATTCACCCATAGTTCATCAAGGAGGCTTTCAAGAGAACTTCAATTATCAGGACAACAGTCAGGAGGATTCATGTAGATGATCTCAATCTCTTCTCATATAAGTTACAGATCCTACAGAAGTAATTTACAGCCCAAAAAATGAAGAGATTGAATTTCCCAAAGCTTATCGCAGGGAAGATGGAGGAGAAGGAAATTGACATCGGTAACATTGACTGGAGTGGCGAGGCTCATTTTCACCTTTCTAGATATGTTAATAAACAGATATGAGGATTAGGGGTGAGAAAAAACCAGATCCACTTGATAGTAAGCCTTTAACACAAGAAAATGTCACTGTCTATTGTGCAGTTGGCTCCAAGAGGATTATTGGTCCGTATTTAATGAAAATAATGAAGGGTCAAGAGTGACCGTGAATGATGTCCGATATCTTGATGTGTTAAAGTCCTACTACATTCCAACTCTCAGAAGACGTAAGGAACTTGGTAGTATAACATTTCAACAAGATGGCGCACCCCCACATATAGCTAAAGTTGTTATTGACTTTGTTAGAGAGAAATTTGACAAACTGCTGATTTCACGAAACTGTGACTTCTTTTGGCCACCTTACAGCCCAGATCTAAACCCATGTGATTTTTATTTCTGAGAATACGTGAAGAGCAAGGTTTATTCCAATCCTATCCCTGAGACTATTGAAGACCTCAAGAGAAACATTCGCCGTGAAATAAGACGGATCAAGGCAGAAACACTGAAAAAAGTCTCCGAAAATATCCTCATGAGATTGCAAAAAGTGATATCATTAAATGGGAGCTGGATCGAGCATTTTATTAATAGATAGGTACTCTACAAGATGAAAATTAAAATGTCACTTATATATTTTATTATACTTTGTACAGAATTGACTTATCTTTTGTTTAGAAATTATACAAAATTGTTTCAACCGGTTTCCCGCAGCCCACCCTGCAAGTTACAGTCAATCTGTGTAATCAGTCATTTCACGTAGTGTCTGAAAACTTTAGGCATCTCGCGTTGGAGACCCTTAGTTACTTCGTTAAATGTTTGAATTCTCCAGTTGTTTCATGAAATGGCTCGAATTTATGTTTAGTCATTACATGAAAAGACTGGATTGAAATACTGATTTATATGGATGAAAGATTATTTACTATACATACTTTAAATGCCAGATAATGAATTTGAAATATTTGACAAATTGTCAATTTTTCCAACCCTAAAATAGTTACTTCTCCTCACGTGCCAAGCTGCTATTGCAACGACAGGAACATTTAACCTTGTTCTTGAAACATTTACATCTGCTACTTTCGCAACGTTTGGTCCCGGCACAGTTACACTTCACATAGCCTTGAACCACAGAAGGGAACTCTTGTGTAACTGCTGGCGTAAAGTGGTCGTTTTAGTGCATATACATCTGTGTATTTTAAAAGGCGTTGTGGACACAAGTCCAACTTATGCGATCATACTTTGATTTCAGAATACCTGATTTATAACTAATAATGTACAAGTTGTTTTCATTACGGTCAAGGATCACTGCCAGAATGTTACGGGGTCTTGGAGTCCTCTATCACCCAGAGGTATGTACTACAACATTATCACCAGGATCTCCATGAGCTAGATCAAACCGACTTCTTTTCACCATTCGTTCAGCTTGGGCAAACTGGGCATTTCTGACATCGTATCGTTCCATTAATATGCTATCTATGCCTGAGGTAATGCTATTCATAGGTTCAGAGCTAGTGGGATGTGGATCCTCTGACTAGGATAAATTGTTCGTAAATGTGGGATCTGTCGTGAGTAATGACATGGTAGTATCAATCACAAAATCTCTTCATGACAGTTGCTATCAGCAGATTGTCAATAGAGATGGGAGATCTTGGACTTGTATTTATAAGTCCTAACTCTTCAATGTAAGTTGCTTTGACTGGTATTGGGTAGATTTGGCTCATTTACAGCTGAAGGGGGACTTGGTTGTTGTGTGCGGTATGTGGTGTGGATATTGTTGACAGGAGGTCATCTTCGTTCTGCAGCATTCAATCACTTCTGTAGGAAGATAAAGAAGTCAGACCAACCTTACATCACAGCCAAACATGGCGTTTTATGAAATTGAACGACTTGATGCCTGTTGACCAGTCAGCTGTAGGATTGTCCCTCATCCTGGAAATAGGTATGTCTTTGATATCACCATTGGCACGTTCCATTTAACCTTGGCTCTGTGGGTGGCGTGGCTTACCATGAACCATGATGATCGTAGGCCACACAATTTTGAGTTCTTGGATCAGTTGTGCTGTGAACTCACTGCCATTGTCACCCTGCAGAATAGCAGGGGCACCGATGAGAAGGAATATATCCCGGAGATGATGCGCTCTTTCAGCTGCATGTTTCGAGATTAGAGGACGTAAGATCACAAACTTGGTCAAGTTGTCGTGATACACCAGAATCCATTTTAACGAGTTCTGTACCATAGACTGCATGTAGATCAAGTCGATTTGGGCACGGGAAGAAAACTCATTTTAGAGAATAGGGCGTACAACATCTTTGGTCATAGAAAGTTTACGCTTCTTTTAGCACTCCTGGCAATAGGGTTTAAACAATTCCAGGCCATCATCATTCATAAATCGGACATATGCCATAAGAAGAGCTTGATTATCAGGATGCGTTGATTCATCCAGTTGAAGAAAAAATTGTTTTTTGCATCATTATTATGAGTTGCTCCTCCATATCTTCTGTAATTTCATCAATTTTTCTTTTGAATGTATTATTACTTAATAAGAATGCTTTGAATAATTTTCCTTGGATTTTCGTGTATAACTGTAGAAACAACTTCCCTCAGAGCAGGAACAATCAATGTTTCACCTATTATATGCGGCTGTAGTGTTTAAGCAACGAGTTTGGGAGTCTTCTTAGAAGCTGTCAACCCATCCTCCACTTTCATGTTAATCTTGTCAATGGTATTTTTAAGCATGTTTATACCTTGAAATTGATCACGCAGACTTTTAATAGAGTTAATGAGGCACTTTTTTTGTAAGGGTACCTCCGTCCAAGGTGATTCTGCATTCTTGAAGGTTTCATAGCCTCATTAGAGAAGGTCTGATAACACAAGAGGCACAATGGCAATTGTTCATCATGTGGAGCAGTGACAAATCAGTATAACAAATAATCGACAGAAAACTAACGACATGTCTTTTTTGAGATTATATTCGTTTTGAAGCTTTTCAAAAATTTGATTTGTAAATTTCAATAAATATAATGATAGTATACAGTGTCCCAATAAGTCAATTTTGCTAATAACTACTAATTGAATGAACAACAAATCTATATTATACTGAGGGTGTGAATACAATAATAAATAAGACCTGAATCATTACAGGCGATGTATTGAAACTAAGCTTGAATCCCAATAACAATTTGAGTCTCTATAGGAAAATATAGAGATCAATCTATTTGAAAACACAATCAAAAATCATATCATGTGCGATATATTATGGCTCTTAAAATCATGAAATATTTTGAAGTTTAGCATATAATATTAGAGTAAAAATCTTATTCAAAATCGTCCCCATAAGCCAAAAATTCGCCCCCAAGGGGGCAATATTGCCCCTGTCGAAACCACTGCCATATAGTCATGAATCATAAGAAATGAAATAGATTTGAGTGTTTTGGAAATAAAATATAACGTCACAATTATCAAATCCTAACTCATTCTCAAAATCTGACATGCCAAAAATATTGTCTTTAGTTACTAGGGCGTTCAATAAGTCTTGTGGGTGATATCATAGAATATGATGCAAACACTATACTCACTAACTGACTATATTATTAATTCAAAGTAATCTCCTCCTACAGATACACAAAGTTTAAACCTTTCCACCCACTTGTAAACACATTTCTGTACTCTTCTTCGGAATGGATTGGAAGTACTGGTACAGGCCCGTTCCGAGTGCTTGTAATGTGTTCAAATCTTTGCCTTGAAGATAGATTTTAAGCTTGGGGAATAGCCAAAAATCACACGGAGCTAGGTCTGGTGAGAATGGTGGATGGGGAAGTAATTATAACCCTTCTACATCTAAGAAGATTTTGGTAAGCTTATCTGTATGGGAACTGGCGTTGTCAATTAAAATCTTCATTCCTCGAGTTTCGGTTTTCGGGCGGTACTTTTCTATATTTTTTATTAAATTTGGAAGCACTTGCTCTGTAAAGAAAGTAGCAGTAACAGCCTTGCCACTCTCACAAAGTAATTGGATGACAATTCCATGACTACTGAAGAAGGGTATACAAAATCTTAGGTTTTGTGAAGTCGGGCCTAGGAATTTTCGCCTGTTGTTCGTCGCCCCTCACCCATGATCGCTTCCTATACTTACTATATGGTGTTGAATAGTACACCCACGTCTCGTTACCAGTAATAATCTCTGTTAAGCGTCTAGAATCGCAGTTCTCATAAGTTTCCAAGAGTTTCTTGGCAATATTCAGTCGTGCCAACCTTTGATTCTCACTGAGCTTATGCGGGACCTATTTCCCACAAATCGATCGGTAGCCAAGCTCAGTTTTCAGAATTGTATGAATAGCTCCCGATGAAATCTCCATACTTTGTTCTAACTGATTGATAGTAATGCACTTGTCTTCCATGACCATACTTTGAATGAGTGCGATATTCTCTGAAGTGGTGGCGGATACCGGTCTTCCAGATCGAGGCAAATCGGTGACATAAGTATCACCAGATCTAAAACGGGCAGCTTACCGCTCTACAGTATATTTGGAACGGCAATCCACGCACAATATCTCCTGCAACTTGCTGAAGATCTGTACGGGCTGGATCTTGAGTATTGTGCGGAACTCTATGTAACCTCGCCATTTGAGGTTGAAATCATTATCCTTTGAAGCCATAAATTCAACAATGGGTATAAATTGACTACATGTAACAATCTCAAAAATTCATAATTTGTATTGTATAAGCTTGAAACTTTCAGTATATGGAGTTTAACTATATGTGTTTATAATATATGAAAGTTAGATATATTACTTGACTAATTCCTAAGATATATCATGTCCCGCAAGACTTATTGAACGCCCTGGTAAAACCCCAATAGCCAAAATTCAGCGGAAATAAATAAAGTTGTTGAAGTTATAGACTACTGGAAATATTTCCCCAAAATAAACCACTATGCACGAGACATACCCACTTTGGGTCTTTTCTTATGGATTCCATGTTAAAAGACCGTCTAATGCGTTCACCCTGGCGAAACTTATCTTTCTCTTCCCTTTTATACCTTTTTCTTTTGAAATACGGGATTTGACGATGTGGGAATCTCCTAAATTTATCACACAAAGTGTTAAACAATACAGTAGAACTCGGTTAAGACGTACTAGCTTGGGAAACAATAAAAAATAGGTAATAACCGAGGTACGTCTTCGAGGTACGTCTTATCCGAGTACATAAATGAAAAGGTACTACAAAAGTACGTCTTATCCGAGGTGCGTAGAAATTGTTGTACGTATTACTTATCAGAATACAGCATAAACGTTTCCGTGTATAAAGTGTAAACTATCTCTTACAATCAATAAATATTTCTTTTTGAGTAATAAATACGGATTATCAAAGATAGGTTGCTTATTTCCTAGAGTAATATGAGAAAATTATTCGCACTAGCACAAGGCTTATTGACTAGTGTAAAAATCGGAAAGTGAACTTTGCTTCACACTACAAGTATAGATTAGTTCTTCCATCTCGTTAATAGCATTGAGAAGACAGCTTTTGGAATTACAGGTCACGTAGCGCTTAACAATCTTGAGAGCATCATAATATTCTGACACGCTTGGGAACACAATAGTATTATCATCCTCATCATATTCTATTACACATGGTTCTTCAGTAACGTCACCCTGAACCATTGCTGTAATTTCAATATCTGTAAGAATGCCACAAATAGGGACGTCATTGTCAATAATAGCATATTCTTCAAATGAACCTTCAACATTAATTTCACGGCTCTTCAATTCCTCATATGTAATACTTTCAGGCCCTTCTTCTGAGACAATTGATATTTCTGCAGTATTTATCCAAGACTAAGGCTACAATGATGAAAGCAATTTTGAATGGTCGTGGCTGTACTTGTCCCATGAAACCTCCAGCCACTGCATAGAAACAAGAACTGTTATTTTCAGTTCTTCCTTAGCATCCATCGATGAAAGTAGCTTCTTTACTAATTGGTGTCGATAATGAACTTTCAGGGATTGTATAATGCCTTGATCACAAGCCTGTAACTTTGCAGTGGTGTTTGGCGGCAGAAATTTGATAGAAATGTTAGAAAGCTCAAGATTACGAGGGTGTGCGGGACAATTGTCTATTATGTGTAGGACAGAACGTTTCGTGGATACAATTTTTCTGTTCCACTTTTCGAGCTATTGCTGGAAGAAATTTCCCGTCATCCAAGCTTTCGCATTAGAAATATAGTCTAAAGGTAACGATCTAATACCCGCAAAACACCTTGGTGACTTAGATTTTCCAATGACTAGAAGTGGAAGCTTTTCACTAGCCATAATGGCCTCAACAAGCACTGTAAGACGGTCCTTCTGTTTCTTACTACCACTACACTTTTCTCCTTTGAAAGTCAACGTCTTCTCTGGCCGTAACTTGTAAAATAGCGCAGTTTCATCTACGTTGTAGATATTTTCTGGTGTATATTTCAAGAGCAATTCTGGCAGAGTGATATCCAACCAAGGGCGAATGCTCTCCTCTGAAACTGATTTCTCTTCACCAGAAATTTGTTTCATCCCTATAGAATGTCTTCTCTTCCACCTATCGATGAAACCTGTATTGGCTTTAAAAGTTGAAACATTCATGGCAGTAGCAAAGAACTGGGACTTTTCCATCAGTATTTTCCCGGTTATAGGAATATTACAATTTCTTGCCTGCTTAAACCATTCTAGTAATGCTGTATCCACTTGAGTGAAATCCGATGATCAGATCCGCTTACAGTCAACACTGATTTCAGACGAGTCATAGCTACGTTTGAGAGTTTCCCTATTTTTCCAAATTGAATTCACCGTCGACTTTGAGATATTTAGTCTTTTGCAGACGCTTGTTTGCGGTTCACCATTCTCTATCCTAGTAATAAGGTCTATTCTTTGTCGAATTGTGAGAGATTTCTTTGAATTCGTAGCCATAATTAATGCAATCTATACGTACTGAAAATAATATTCTAAATTGTCAGTATTATCATGCAAATTTGATTTGACATTTGGTTAAGCCTATCCCTAAATGAGGATGCGTTTTTATAAATAACTAAGGTACGTGTAGGAACATACGAATTGTATTTTTGTTCGTTGAGTACGAATTAAACAAGTACGTATTAACCGAGTACGTCTTAACCGAGTACGAATTATCCGAGTACGTATTAACCGAGTACGTCATAATCGAGTCATCATAAATTACGATTCCTTACTAGTGCAAATTAGTATACAAATAGCTCACGATAAGATAAAAATCATGTTATGATTCGATTATTAAAGGATATATACTGTACGTATACGAGTATATTATACTACTTTTGAGTATGAATTAACCAAGTACGAATTATCCGAGTACGTATTAACCGAGTACGAATGTTCCGAATACGTATTAACCGAGTACGATTCAATACATTTTGTCCTTTTGGGAAGAATAATTTAGTACGTCTTATCCGATTGTACTTCTTAACCGAGTACGTCTTAACCGAATCATTTATAATGGATTAGATAGGAGAAAATTTCGGTTATTTGAGACAAGTACGTCTTATCCGAGTTCTACTGTATGTTTTAAGGCTAAGGCACCCCCCCTGTTTACTCAAATAATATGGACTCAAAGATACTGCTCCAGAACGTTTCAGCTTGATCGCGTTTGTGACCTAAAATACAAGCATTTGGGAACCTCTGAGGTCCGTATATCGCTGGCACATCGGAAACCAACCTAGTAAAATAGGACCCCTTACAAATTTCTCACAATAGCTATAATACGCCATTGATTGCTCGTTGGCCCAAATTTCTTATTGTATTCGTAGTCAGGCACTTATACCGGCCTCAGGCTATTTCAGTTAGTAGCTATATGATCCCGGGATAGTATGGATAGCACAGAATATATGAAGCATATAGATATACACTATGAGTGATGTATTTCGGAGTCTACCTTAACGCACCCCCGCATCTAGACGTCTGCATTTTCCGGGGCCGTCACGTCACGTCATGTCTGGAAAAAATAAGCACGCCCAGGTTATAAGAATATGAATGTGTTCAAACATTACGTAACGCTACAAAGAGAGGTGGTGGTATGTAGAGGAGATGTGACAAGCCCCTTTTATCTGTATTACCAAACCCCTTAGAGAAAGTTAGCGGACTTGGTGTGTTATCATTAGACTGATCAAGAAAAAGATGGAATTCATATTTTTAGGGAGACTTAGGCCGGACGTCCCGCTGAACTTGAGACAGTTGGGTGGACATATAATATAAAGTCGAATATGCATGTTTAGTATGTACAGGATGACACATAAATACTGTTACAAATATAAAAGGGCTGAAAACAAAAACTATTGGAGCGATCGTTCTAATATTCTAAATTATGTTTAGATATACTATAGGGTTGAAAATTAAAAAAGTATTACTCAAATATATCACCTTTTGCCTTAATGCAGCTCTTCAGACGGACGATGAAGGAGTCTACACTGGCACACACATGCTCATCCGGAATCTTTGACCATTCGCTTAATAATGTACTCTTAAGAACCTCAACTGAACGATGGGGTGTAGCGTAAACCCTCTCCTCCAATATGGACCATATAGAGAAGTCGAAGGTGTTAAGGTCTGGCGAACAAGGTGGCCACTCTTCGGAAGAAATGACCCCCGGAAAATTGGCCTTGCACCACTTTTGAGTGGCTTTAGCCTTGTGAGCTGGGGCAGAATCTTGCTGGAATAACCATAGGTCGTTTCCAAAATGTGACTGTGTCCAAGGCTTCAAAACATTCTCAAGAATTGATTCCCGATAAACCGATTAGTTGATTTTCACACCCTGGGGGATAAATATCAAAGGTGTCCGGCCAGTTCCAGTAACCCCGACCCATACTATCACTGAAGCTGGTTTCTGCGTTCTAGAGACCCGGAAAGTAAACTCAGGAGAAGTACTCTTATCGGTGGCTAAAATCCTATGATTTTGCTTGTTTAGGACCTGCTGAACAGTAAATAATTTCTCATCAGAGAAAGGATCTGCTTGTGTCGACCATTGGTGAAACGTGAAAACATAGCCTTGCACCTTTCCAACCTCATACTTTCATTTTTGGCTGTGAAGAGTTGTCTTATTTTCATTTTGTACGCTTTCATGCCCAAATCATTACAAACAAGCCTCCACATCGATTCCCTGTTTGTATTTGTTTCAATGGCCATTTTTCGGATACTTCGGGCGGGATTTCGTTTAATCAGTTGTAGCAGCCTCCTGGTCAAAGAAATTGTCCGTGCAGTATGTAGACGGCCAGGTCGTGGTCGGTCTAACACGTCACCTGTATCAGCAAACCGTGACAAAGTTCGCGAAATAAACATCCTATTCTAACTGAGCAAAGAGGCAATTTCACTTCTGCATTTTCCTACCTTGAGTAACTCAATAACAGCTGAACGACGAGTCTCTATTACAAATTGTTGAAATTATAAGACTTCTAAGTGAGATATAGCTGGTGTGATTTATTGAGATAAAATAGATATGTAGTACAATATATTGGATCAGTTTCAACGCTATTGAATGATATTCATTTACAATATGGTACGTAGTTTTAAAATTTGTAACAGTATTTATGTGTCACCCTGTAGATAGAGATAGAAGGAGTGTTGCATAACGTTGAATCGGAAATTTCTTAATGTAGCGACAATATTGGTTGTGAATTGATGTATACTCACAATAAGTGAAGAGAATTTACCACTATTCTTGAATTCGTTACGATCGTGACGTGGCAAGTTTTTGGGATCTAACCTTGGTCTCCTTGAGTGTTGGATGGTGTGTATTGGGTTTCAATTGCTTGATACTAACCATGAGATGTACTTTTTCCAAAATCTCTTGAAGTTGACATTAAGGGTGAAACTTTCTTTAAAGTCGTAGTATCATATATGGAAGAGAAAGCCATTCATTCGGATAATAGAATTGCTGTTGCAACTGATGGGGCACCAGCAATGACAGGTCGTTATCGTGGTTTCATTGCATTTATGAAGAATGCTGTTCCAGAAATATTTACTATCCACTGCATTGTCCATCGTCAACATCTAGTTGAGTGGAGTTCTTCATGGGTCACTCAATTTTGTTATTATGGTTGTAAACAGGATCAAGAGCCGCTCCTTGAGTAATTGTATGTTCAGAGAATTATGCCATGAAAATGGTGACGATTTTGACTGTTTACTACAACATACAGAAGTGAGATGGTTGTCTAAAGGAAAATGTTTGAAAAGAGTATCTGAGCTTTTCAAAACAATCGTCGGGTTTTAGAAGAGCATGATAATCATCTATCTGGCAAACTCAAAGCAGTTGATCAAGACATTTTCTATATGACAAATATTTTCGAGAAACTGAATAATGTCAATCTACAATTGCAGGGAGAAAAAAATGGTCTCATTTGATGCAAGAGCGTAATCCTGTCATTTATTGACAAATTCTCTTTGTACATGCAAAGTCTCAGCCGTCTTGAAATTATACAGTTTCTAACACATGAAAAGTGCAAGAAAGCATTACCAATGATAATCTGATAGTATATACAAAGCACATAAAAGCTATGCAACAGGATATGCTCGATCGCTTCCGTGATTTGATCAATTATGTCGATCCGTGGATTTAGATCCATTCTCAATAGAATCAAGTTCTGTCGATATATTAATCCAAGAGGAAATTACTGATATAAAGTACGACATGGATGCAGTAAACACAGATTTAAAAAATGGTGGTTATCTTGGGTTATGGATTCATCCTGATCTATAGCGAAAAATCAAGTGATGTGGCAGAAGGTTAAGTTGTTGCTGATTGCATTCCCAATTTCATACCTCGTTGAAAAGGGGTTCAGCAAAGTAAATAGCCTTTTGACAGATAAAGAAATAAACTAAATGTTCCAACAGGTGGCGATTTACGCCTATCTCTGACTAAATTTAATCCTAACGTAGAAAAGTTATGTAAACGACATCAAGCACAGCAATCTCATTGATTGTCAACATAACTTATATGTTACAATTATTTGTGTTTTGTCGTAGCTAATTAATTTTATTGAATCGTATAGAATGTAAAGTCGAATGGTTGAAATTAACAAAGGGGGGCGATTTACATACGAATTTGGAAAGGGGGGCGAATGACAAAAAAGGTTGGGAACCACTGCTATATCGGATATTCATAATAGTATCTTGTTTCAATAACGAATACTAGTACCTAGGAAACGCATTAGTCATTGAAGAATCGTATCTCAATCTTGTATGGAGCATAAAATTGATATTCGGACATGTTGTATAGGAATGTGATATATTATGTCAACTACAAAACTGAATAAATAGTTAAATCTAAATTAGTGTATAACAAATTATTTCACATAATTTATAGCCATACAAAGCTGTAAATTTAACTTACACTTCATCAAGTAAATGAAATATTTCTGGATACTAAAACAGGGCAATCGAAATGCTAAAGTAGATGTCAATTTGGCAAGTAGAATAATTGGAGAAAACTTGAAATCGACTCACAATTACCAACGTTCTCAATATATGTGAAGAACCACCATTTGAGGTGTACTTGGCTTAGATAACTAATGCACCACGATCAGTCCAAAAATAACACAGCCTACAAAATGTTATATTCCAGTTTATATTTTGATCACTGATTTGGACTAATTTAGGTGCGCTGATTCTGAATATCAATTCAGTTTTACTTATCACGTCAGGTTTTTTCACAACCATATAGCTACATTTTCAGAAAATTTCGATATTTGTCAAAAATTCATCATGAATACATATTACAACAATAACATCATGTACATAGTATATATATTCAAATAGTCTTATTTGCTTCTTGGTCTTTAACTAGTCTGTTATTCTTTTTGTTGATATGTCGAAAAGAAAGCATTTCAATTCTCCAGACATTTTTTGTTATATTTGTGGTTTCTATACTCCGGAACCTCAGATGCAGAATATTACTGAATTTGTGAATAGAGCTTACCGTGCGTATTTCAAAGTTAAGCTGGGCGACCAGGACAAAAGTTGGGCACCTCACAATGTCTGTAAATCTTGTGTAGAATTATTGAGGTCTTGGAGTAAGGGTAAAGAGAAACACCTCCCTTTCGGAATTCCTATGATTTGAAGAGAATCAAAAATCATTTTGTTGATTGTTATTTCTGTATGGTAAATGTTATGGGCTGCAAAAGGAGTGGCAGACACCTGTTGAATTACCCAAATTTAGAATCTGCTATTCGACCAGTCCCTCATTGTAGTGATCTACCTGTACCAATATTCACAGAGTTTCTCGGACTCTATGTGATGATGATGGTGCCAATTCGGAAGAAGTCAATGATCATGACTGTGAATATGGTGTTGATTTCAAGGTCCCTCCTCGGAGCCTTCTCTCTTTAACCAAGCGGAATTGAATGATTTAATTTGTGACCTTGACCTCTCGAAAGAATCTTCTGAGTTGCTTTCATATAGATTGAAAGAAAAGAATCTACTCCATTAAGGACCAAAGGTAACATTATATGGTTACAGAGAGCAAGAGTTTCAACAGTATTTCTGCGAAAAGAATGGTTTGATGTTTTGTCCAAATGTTGAGGGTATTCTACTGGCAATGGGAGTTCCGAACTACAATCCAAGTGACTGGAGGCTGTTTATTGACAGCTCCAAAATGAGCATAATGGAAATACATTCGGTTCAATTCCAATAGGATATAGCTAAACTCAAAGAGGAGTACAATAATGTGAAAGAGATATTAGAGATAATTAACTACTCTGCACATGATTGGGTCATCTATGTTGATCTCAAAATGGTCAACTTTCTATTAGGACAACAATCTGGGTTCACTAAGTACCCCTGTTTTCTTTGTTATTGGGACAGTAGAGATGGGAACCAGGATTGGATAAGGGAAAAGTGGCCTCTGAGAGAATGTTTGAAAGTTGGGGACAAAAATGTAATTAATAACCCTCGGGTACAAACAAATAAACAATTCTACCTCCTCTCCACATTAAGCTCGTTTTAATGAAGCAATTCATCAAAGCACTGGATAAAGACAGATATTGTTTCAAGTATATCTGAAATTATTTTCCAGAAATCAGTGAAGAGAAGATAAAGGCAGGGATATTTGAAAGGTCCACAGATTCGCAAGTTACTTAGGGATAACAGCTTCAAAGATTCAATGAACGAGGAAGAGAAGAGAGCGTGGCAGGCTTTCTCCAATGTCGTTTCTATTTTCCTTGGTAATAAAAGGCATCCAACTACAAAGAACTGGTCACATAGTTAGTCGACAGCTATCATGCTCTTGGCTGTAATATGAGTATTAAAATTCATTATTTGAGAGACCATCTTGATAGATTTCCGGATAATCTAGGTGATATGAGTGAAGAACAAGGTGAACGATTCCATTAAGACATAAAAGTGATGAAACAGCGATATCAAGGAAGATGGAACAGACATATGATGGCAGATTACTGTTGGTGCCTAAAAAGAGATTGTCCTAACGAACAACATTCAAGAAAGTCAAACAAGAGAAAATTTTTAGATTGAATAGTGCTCTTATTACATGTTTATAGTATCACTTTCTTCCATTCATATTAGTAACAATTATATCATTATTCTTAGTGAATGAAATATTGATATTTTCAGAAATTTAATTGGATCCAATCTAACATATAAGGGTTGAAACCAATTTTGTTCTATAAATGTAGTAATAGGATTGTGAGATAACTTGACATATTAGGGAGAAACTGACTAAATAATCGAAATCAGCAACACAGAATTAGTATATATCAGTTGACAAAATCAATACAGCTAAAAAGTGTAGGCCTGTGTAATCTTGAAAAAATATTTCTCAAGTTTCAGGACTATATTACAAGAACTGAAACTCCAGCCCAAAGTTTGCCAGTTTGTCTCTAATTCGTGATTTTCGTACAACTCTAATACCTCAATTCCCTTTTTACCCATCAGTATCAAATCCAATTGGAGTAACAGTTAATTACATTGACCATATAGTAATTCTTTAGAGATGTAGCATCACACTCTATACAATTTATTGAAGAACCCCTGAGGTACCCGCTCAACTTTATGGCTAAACATGGTGTAGATGGGTCGGGAGGTCTCAGTGTCCAATCTTAGATCTCAAACAGCTTGTGATCGTTCACATTTTCTCTTGTTTATTGTTTCACCTCTTGAATTGAAGATTGCCAAGGAAATTTTATCTAGTCTAATCAATACCCAATTTCTAGAACCAAGAGTATAGAATGGAATGTTGGTATTATTTTGGTTTCGCTGAACTTCGCTGGACAAATATTTGTAGAATCGTTTTATTAGATAGTCTCTCGTACGTGTAATATCCTGAATAGTGCGAGAAATTGCGAGAAACTGTTGTTCACAACAAAACACCTTCGCATGTTTCATATTATATAACCTATAATTATGCTGTATCATCACAAATTTTAAGTATAGAAAATTAATGAAATTCACATAAATTGGGTTTGAGCTGTAAAAGTAACATTAGAACTACACCCAGTATAAGTTTGATAGTATTTGAAAGTTGAAATTAAATTTATAGGAATTTAAGTTGAGTGAACAAAACTATGATTTCAAAATGCCCGAACATTAACAAATTTGGTGAGACTTTGAGATAGTACAATACTCATGTAAGTTGATAAAGATAAAAAGTAGTTCTAGATTTGGATACACCTGCATATTTCTAATCATTCTCAATATATACATTGACAAGATTTAGATATTAAAATTTCCCCTCCTAGAAGCGAATAACCAACTGCGCTCGTGCTTGTTTCATCAGCACCAGAAAAACATTTTGAAATTCCTTTTCTTTCAAGCACATCTTTGATTAATATCCCCGAGCACTTGCTTATACCATATATGTTGGATACTAGTCATATGCCATCCAGTCCAACCACATCAACTCGGAATAAATTTGGACTTAATGTCACATAGGGTCCTTAAGAAGTTCCAATGTTAGATTTGCCAGTAATAGAGCCTGAGTTACCAGTCCCCAATTGTACTTAACTTTCGTATACTCCACCCTAGAGTAAACAATCAAATCTTGCAAATGCGATGTATCCATGGTAACTGTATAGGTTTAGTGCAGTGGCTCTCAACCAGGGGGATATCCCCCATTGGGGGGGATTGCAATACCGAAGAAGGGGGATGAACGCAGGAGGGGGATAGAGGGGATACATATCCGGAGAGAACAATCTATACTTGGGGTGTGCGTAAATAATCTAGTCAGAGGAGGCTCCTCGCTACCGCTACTTAGTATTTATCTTTGTATTCAATTTCTCGCTCTTTTAAAAACCCATTTGCATATTAAGTCGATAAAGTTAGTACTCAGATATAATTATTGTTAATACTTTGTAAGGATTCGAAAAGATGGCAAGCTTTGCGATTAGAAAAGATACTTCATAGGATGCCAAAGTACAACATTTCAAATCGGTAGACTGAGTAAAGAGAGAAAAATATTTTTGTTGATTCAAATAGACTTTCTTTTTCTGCAAAAAGTACTCTATTGGCTGCCCCACCTCTGTGGGATGTTTTGAAAATTGATGCGCTTTTAAATGATTAGGCCTCATAGAAACATTCGCCAAGCGTACATGGCAGGTCAAGCAAAGAGGTTTTAATTCGTCTGGACTAGAAATGAATCCAAACTGCAGATAAGAGGGATCATAATGTCGACTTCTGAATTTGCATTTGGTCGGACATAATCTTCTGATTGTATAATAAAGTCTTGCAATGATGGGATTGAAAATTAATTAATGTAGATTAGTTCTATGTTATATTCATGTAAATTTTAAAATTAAAATTGTATCGATCAATAGGATGCCATATTATTCATATTATTGGAATCACACATCGATAACGTATTCACAATCGAATACATAGTATTTATTGTCATACAAAAGCAATTTATATTTGTCAGATGCATAAAAAACCTCACACAGATGCAGAAACTCTAATCAAACCTTCGCTGTTGGCTTGTGCCAAGCATGTTCTGGGAAGTGCGGCAGCTGAGAAACTAGACAAAATCCCGTTACCTAATGATACAGTAAAAAGGAGGATTAGTGAAATTTCACAGAAATTAGAAGATAAATTGGTTCGGCTTATAAAGGATATTCCTATCTGCATTCAATTAGATGAGTCAACATTTGGAGCAGAATCTACTCTTATTGTCTGTATGCGCTTCATCGATAACGATTACATAAACGAAGAATTGCTTTTCGTTGATTATTTTAAAGGTCGTTGTACTGGACAAGATATCTTCAAGATGGTTAGATCCTATTTTGACTCACATCAGATTAGTTTAAGCCAAGTTGTTAGTGTTAATACAGATGGAGCTCGAAATATGACTGGTAGAGATACTGGATTCTGGGGATGTTTAAAAAGGGAAGTACCGCAGTGCAGTTTTATCCATTGGATGCTTCATAAACAGGCGTTAGCTGCTAAAAATCTCCAGTCTGAACTTCATGAAACACTTAACCTTGTCATCAAAGTTGTGAACTTTGTCAAATCAAGTCCTTTGAACGAACGTATACCAAGAAAACTATGTGGAGATTCGGAAGCAGAACACGACGTCTTCCTTTTCCACACAGAAGTTCGCTGGCTTAGTAGAGGAAAAGCTCTTGAACGAGTATATTCTATTTATGATCAGTTAGGGTGAATTTCTAGACCAGAAACATTTCTTCGAGACAGAAGAGTTTACATCCATCCATCTATTTCAAACTGAAATTAGCTTATCTTACTGAAATCTTCTCTTACTATAACCTGAGTAATCTTAGGTTGCAGGGAGATGGGATTTTTCTTCAAGCGGCTATAGAAAATGTGACTACATTTCAAAATAAGTTGAAATTCTTTCGTTTATTATACTGAGCAACCAATGGAACATGTTCCCACTTGTAGAAGCAATTCTTTCTCTTTCAGCACATCTTGAAGTTAAATTTACTCCCCTTGTCGAAGAACATTTGATGAATCTAGTTACTGATTTTCCAATCGATTTTCGGACGTTCCATCAATCCCTAAATACCTGCTAACCCCGATGGATATGTCACTGGAAGATATGATGGACTTAGATGACATCCTAGTAGACGAGTTGTTATATTTAGAGGCAAATGAGGAGGCAAAAGCTAAATATTCTTGTGCTAACAAAACGAAGTTCTGGTTTTTAGTGAAGGGGATAGCCCAAATCTTTTTAAAACAGCTAAAATATTGCTTTTGCTTCCATTTCCAACAACATATTTTTGTGAGAAACGTTTTCTTCAGCAAATTTTCCTCGGTCAAAACACCGCAGGCGGCTTGACTTCAGGGAAGATTTAAGGATATCAGCATCAAGTTATAGTCCAGATATTGAAATATTGGTACAACTATAGAATTGCACCCCTCGAACTTTTCATCCGAAATGTAAAGCGCACTTATTCTAGCCTGATCGTACTCGCTAAGTGATGAAGATTCCACTTTAAAATGTTCAAATCGGTGCACAATTGAAAAAGTTAGAGCTAAATTACACTACTAAGCCAAAATCTATGGGCGAAATTGTATTAGTCATCAAATCAATTTATACTGATTCTAGTTACTATCTATAGCCATAGCAATGTGCCTTCTAACATCATTACATAGTGACTTACATTATTGAGAATCCTGAACAGGAATGCCAATTACAAAATAACAAGCAATCATAATTATTACCAATACTTCAGAACAATGCTGTCAATTATCAAAACGTAAGAGTGCAAAATGAAGCTAACTAGTTCATGATTAGTATTGTAATTCTAATAACTTAGTTATATAATGTTGTTTGCAACACTGCAACAACTTGCAGCCTGTTAACAGGCCTACGAGAGGGTGGGGCAGTCGGGGTCAAATTCGACAGGTGTCACTATCTTCGTACATTGTGAGAATATAGTTATCAGAATGTTGTGTTAGAAAATAAAGCATTTGATCGTAATAATTATGGTGAGAGCATACGTACTTGTAATCATCCTATCTTCTTGTTGTTGTTTATCACTCACTAATGTAAGTTACCATTGCAAAAAGGGTATTGTTTGCAAGTATGATGAGTATATCTATCATTGATAATTCTCAGGAAATTGTTTTATTATTCAAACATAGGTTATAGAAATAACGAGAAACCTTCGGGATCCTAAGATTCCACCCCAGGATTGTGATTTGAGAAATAATCCCCTGTGTACAACAATTCTTGGATCCCGGGATTGTAGCCCCTAATTGTAATATTGAGATATTGAGTTTGAAAAATCACACATATAATCTAAACTTACTATTACTTATTGTTATCACTTAACTATAATTTGAACACATATTAGCTAAACAACAGGATAAGCATTTCTTATTGATTTTACAATGTTGTTAAATTTGTTCTCTTTGTTCCTTCTCCTCCAACATGATTCAATCTGGTGTGTTTCTAAAAGATCAGGATTCGTTGTTTGCCCCTTTCTCAATCTCTTCTTCACGCTTCCCCAAGAACTTTCTATCCCTTGAGTATGCACTCCTGTGTGAGGATCCACAAAATTCTGAGAGTGATTGATTGTGTGATGAACATAAGTAGTGTCTTGTAGGATGGCATATGAAGCCCACTCATCAGAGTGTATCGTAGTTCCAGGTAGAATATATTGTTGGATTATTGGAAGCAGAGTTGCAATAGTACGGTTAGTCACAACTACCATGACAGCTTTATTAGTACCCGTTCGAACATGCCAAATACTCATTTACCAGTTAGAACCCTCCCACGACTGTATTTCCGCTTTCTGAATTTGGACTCGTCTATCTCGACAATCGTACCAGATCCTCCGATCGGTTCGGGGTTAACAATGAGATCTTCAATACAGACATCTTTCATGAAGTTCTTCAAATCTACAACTGTGTTTGGACTCCAGTCTACTGTTTCTCCAAGAACATGTGCGCCTGTATATCTTCCGACCAGTAGTACAGAAACTTGAGCATTTTAGGAAGGGGTATATTAGAAGCCTCAAAAATGAACCGTGTCGAATGGAACAAGTCTTCTTACAACCTGCAACAGGGCATCTCCAGATTTAGCCTGGATGCCGAGGATATGGCCCTTCACGCATCAACTCCCCACACTAGCCAACAGGCCACACTTCCTGAACCAAGTTAGTGTCGCGTTATCAAATTGTGCCGTCAGAATTACTTCATCAATTTTCAAATTTGCTAAGATACCAGGAACTATATACCATAACAGTTGTGCGTTCATTTCTCAATTACTTATGCATTCTGCCTTTCGTGTATATATATTGAGTATCATAACCTTAGCAACAATACAAGATGTTTGGAATTGATTAATTATGTATTTGTTTATAATACCACAACAACGATAATGCAGTTAAACGACTACCAATTTGCATACCTATAACTATTTATAATAATTTTGGTTAATGGTACGCCATATTGATATCTTTAGAGCATGTTAGTTAAGATATTTTAGATTGCAATTAGGAATGTGTTCAATTTGGAAATGGAAATAATGATTACAGTATAAACCGCTTTAATCTAACAATTTATTGATAACAGAAAAGGGTTAGAAAAATCCAATAGTTAGAATAACCCGCTGTTAGAAAAAAACGGTTTCGAGTGTATCTAGAAGTAGTACAAATATTGTTTTGTATTATCACAACAAACCGAGAAGGGAAAAGTATTTCGATAATGTAGAGGAGATTAGTCGAGGAATCAGAATACTATTACTTCAGTGCAATACAAAATATGAGCCATTCTAAACCTCCGTAATTAATTCAAGCTGAACGAACCTGTTTCTATTTACCATTGTCTGAACATTTATAGATTTTGCTAATCCAAAAAAGGATATTAAATTAAATGCCTTCTCAACCCCTAAGTCCTAAAGATTTATAATTTGAAGGTTGGTGGCAAATCATTTAAAGCATTGGATGAGAGTCACAACATAAATTTCTTAATACATATACATTTCAAGGTGACCGCAAAATAAGATGAAAATTAAAAGCCATATACGTTCGTTTGCTTGTTTTCTATAACAGATCAATTCTATGTTTATTTGAATAGTATATTTGGTCAACAATTATCAATACAATACATAATTATTAAAGTTATGCAGTGATAACACTGGGCAACATCAAATTTATTCCTCAAATGAAAATATATTACCTAGACTAACTTTGGGATGCTGATTCCAAATCTGAAATCAGAATTGGTCTATCACGTCAGGATTTCAAGATACGAAAATTCACGAAATTCAGATTTTGAATTGATTGGCACTATATTATAAGGTACTATACAGTACAAGTTAGGCCTATTGTATAATTTTCTTTCCCAGCGAATTGTTGGTCAACAATGCATATTATGTACGGTTAATATTAACATTATTCTGTAAATGTAATGTTCTATCTTTTGACAATTAATGCATTCTTGAGTGTTCTTGGCCATGGCTATAAGGAGGGGTTATTTAGCCTACTTGCGGGTGGATTGTAGACTGTATCGATAAACCAACAACATTACTGTTTTGCAGAATTTTTAGTTTGTAACTGATTGTGTATTTAAGCTTTTTGTTTACAATGAATACGAGCAGAAGACAATGCACGAACCACCCAGATAACTTCTGCTATATTTGTGGAAAATTTACGCCGAAGCCCCAGCGAAGAAATATTGCCAATCGTGTCAAGATTGGCTACAAGTATTACTTTGGTTGCAAAGTTGGTGACCAAGACAAGAACTGGGCACCTCACATCTGCTGTACCGTCTGCTATGCTAGTCTAATCCAATGGCTTAATGGAAAGAAGAAATCCATGCCATTTGCGGTACCTATGATTTGGCGAGAACCTAAAAACCATACGTCGGATTGTTATTTTTGCACAACAAATATTGCTGGATTTTCGACCTCTATACCGTGATGGAATCGCGGTATAGAGGTCGATTTAACCCAAACATGATGGGGGACTACTGTTGGTTTCTCCAGCGTGAAACTGACACTGAACATGCCCGAAAGAGCAAGTGTATAAAGCACTTTTGAGAGGATACAATGTTATTTTTGTCTGGTTTAATCATCCTGGGTTGTGTTAAATTGTGCAAAATGATAATTCTGTTATTTTCACTAGCAATCACTGTGTTTATTACATGTAATGTTTTGTTCTGCACAGCCAAAATTAGCCAAAATGACAATTACGGGTTGTTGTGTGCATATGTCGTATCTCAAAAACGTGACGTGTTTGAAGAAATCTAAGGGCAGATTTGGATTCAACATGGCCATATTAGTCTAGGTAAACTTGAAACGAGCAAGGAATAAAAAATAAGTTGTAAAATGTTGTCCAGTGTAATCATCAACATGTATTTGCATTGTGATAGTGTTGAATTATTACTCATGGTATGCTTGTATATCATCATCATCATCATCATCATCGTCATGGTAATCGCCATAACGAAAAGAACATGCACATAGTATAAGCAATCTGTAATTCTTAAATTCTAAGTTGTTTAATACGTCTTTCAATGAAGACCTATTACATATAATACGTATTATACGTTCAATCTACGATTTTTAGTGACGCATTTTCTATTAGGGTGATTTCTGCAATAAATATTTCGCATCAAAATCGTGAGTCTCGAATTGTTAATGAGAAATCTCAACATAGTTGACCAAATTATATAATTCTTGTCATAATGTGACTTATACTAGTCTAACAGTGTCGCAATCTCATATTCTAGATTAACCTAGACGTGTAATGAGTTAAAATTGATTGCGTATAACGTATTATACGTTTAATGCATATTATACAACTTAGCTTAAATTAGTATGGTTTTGGCTTCCTTCAATATAAATGAAAATTAGTGTAGCTTTCTCAATTCTTGGCCGATAGTTGCGCTATTTTCACCTATCCACATCTTCATTAAAACAAATTTTCATCAAGGTGTGCATTACTATAGTTGTACCAATTTTAGAATCAGAATGCGGCCCTCGCAGAAAAAGTTTGCTCACCCCTGGTTTATTCCCCTACTCACTTTAATTTTATCTGTCTTACAGTGTATTCTCTTACTCACCTTTAGATGTAACTCTGTCTAACAGTATTATTTACATCTCACTTTTTAATATATCTCGTCTTACAGTGTATTCCCTTATTCAATTTTCATTTGAAATGATTCCAACATGTTTTGATTAATTTTTTCCACTGTTGGGTGCTGATTAATTCTATCCACGTGTCTTTGTTTCTCAATTTCAATTTGTGTTTCAATTATAGTTCAGGGACGTGTTATTTGGCCAATAGATATTGTACATAACAATACATGTTATTTTTCAATAGCATTATGAGTATATTTCATATATGCTTGGACATTGAATACAGATAGGTTTTGGTTCAGTCCTTCCCTTGCTCCCCAATTCACCTACAATTGATGATATTTCGGCTAGTGTAATGCACATTGAATATTTAAAATTGTGAAAATGAAGCTACGTAATGTCTTTTCATAATCATCAATCTATGTAGATATTCATTACTGAAAATGAATTGGGTCGAAGTGCCTGACCATCACATGTCAAATGGTGGTTAATGTATGTCTAATTGTAGATTCAATCCCTGATATCAATTTGATTCTTCATACTCTGCTATTACAATAGTAAAACTGAAAGACTGAGACTGTGCCAGAGTTCATCGATCATGTGTCTTTCATTTACACTGGATCCAATGCACATGAGCATCATTTGTACTTCATAGAATCTTCTTATATCCGGCATGTTCTTATAGCTGACATATCGACATGTGGTGAGGAAATTGGATATTACTTATCAATGGCGCCAAGTTTGGGGGAACAAATTCAAACCTGGTAGAGGGGGGCTCAGACCTCTCCAGTTAACTAAACTTGCCCCCAATGTCGCTGATACGAACACCATCTAGGAGTAGCAAAATATTTCACCAAAGATATGTCCTAGAGATATATATATATATACATGAGTATATGAAGACCGTTTTCAAGCAATGGTTCTTATAAGTGTTATTCACTTCCTCAGGCTATGTTCTTATACCAGATATACATTCTAGGGGTAACCGGTTTATAGTATAATGTTCTTAAATACTGCAATAATTCAATGGAGTTCAAAAGATTTGGCTGAGAGAGCTAGAGTAATTGTTTAGGTACAATTGGAGAATCTTACACCCCCGACTTTTTAATGAGGTCAAAAATCCCTATATGTACCGTTCAAGAACTCGTTGAGAGAAGTTGATAGAGCGAAAGAAATCCAAAATCGGATTCAAATTGACAAAGTTAGGAAAAAACTCCCAAGCCAAATCCTATGGGGAGAATTGTATTACTCACTATAGTCAATTTGTATTGATTTATACATTACAACTACCATAGGAATGCGCATACTGTTGATATTGCGGTTATGCACGCTTGTTACTCTACTCTTTCATGTTCATTTGTTTGCTATTCAGTGTATTTCACTGCAGGTAATTCTTGTTACTTTAAAAGAAAGCTAGTTATTACATAATTCTGTCTGCAACACTAAATATACAATGCAACATTTCATTTCATATTTTATACTATGGTACCTCGATAATTCGATCTAGTTAATCGAATTCCCGATATGACACATATATTTGCATATATTCTGTTTCCTAAAATGGTAGTTTAATTTGTATTCCTCCGGCCAAAGCAAACCAATTTTGATCGTTCGTTTGTGTTCGTATCAATGTTAGAAACAATTCATGTACTATTTAATCGCATAGTTATGATCCAGCTTCTCTCCAGGTGCGTTAGTAATGCTGGAACCAAGTTTTCATGGGTTTCTACTTATGATAGTGGACAGAATATTAAATATATGACACCCCATGGCTGGATATAATACTATGGGTAGTAGTTATATTTGGAGTAACTAATTAGTATTGAGCTTTCTATACACTACTTTAGCTACAAATCTACAATATAACAAGTACTGCTATAAAAGAAACACCAAAGCAGAAGTATGGTACAGTTGGACAACTGGATATTGTTTCCTTATTTCCATGATAAGGTTGGAGAAACTAGCTTCTCCAAATTTCTTCTGCCAACAAACTTCAGATAAGTTGGTATCTAATAGTATGGGGTTAGTAGTCATGCAATTCCTCTGCCGTTTCTTCGCACTACCCCATGTACTCTCAACTGTTTGCGTATGTACACCTGTAGTAGGGTCAACAAAATTGAGACTATGGTTGACGGTGAGATGCTGAAAACTTGCAGTGGGGATAGAATTACACGATGCCCATTCATCAGAAAGTATGGCAGTGCCCGGAAAAATATATCTCTGGATGAGAGGGACTAATGTTGCAGCCGACCTGTCTTGAACAGGTATCATAAAGACATCTTTTGTCTCTCCATCTATTCCTCCAAATGCCCATTGACCTGATAGCATACGACCTCTTGAATACTTTCGATGTCCAAACTTTGATTCATCTATTTCTACAATATGCCCAGGCCCTTCAGTTTGTTGAGGATTGACTAAAAATTCCTCAACACATAGGTCTCTTTGGAAGTTCTTCCAGTCTGTTATAGTATGTTCTCCCCACCCCAGATTCTTGTGTAAAAAGGCAGTAGTTTACAGATTATCGGCCCAGAAATAGAGAAATTCTACCAACTCAGGGAACGGTATATGAGCACCTTCAAAGAATGAGCCAATCCTCATCGAAGCGAATTTCTTCCATGACTTTTCCGGGCACCTCCACCCCTTTCATCTGCAATACCTGAAAATGTTCCGGGTCGCATAATTCTACCGCATTTGCACATCATCCCGTAGCTAAAAGTCCGTTACTTTTGAGCCATGCTATACAAGTATCTTTATCAATAGTGATATTACGAAAAAGTTTTTTAAGGTCATTTCTTCAATAACTGGAAATATTGTAGGAACCAGCAAAGGTTGAAACGATGGAGCAACTGCCATTAAGGATTTTATAATAGAAATATCACAACTCGAATAATTAGGATTTGTTAGCTATATTTCCCTGATATTCCTTTTATACTTGACTTAAGATTGATCGAAATACATTGTATGATCGTTTGGAATGTATTCTTTAATTATAGGTAATAATTACATGTGGTTTGCATGCCACTTTACTAAACTATTTGTTGTTCAACTCAATAACCAGACAAACAGCATTCCAATTATACTAAATTTTGTATGTAATAGATACTGGTATAACTATGAACGCATCAACAAATCTATACAATAGAAATTACATCTGAAACCACATATTTTTACCACACTTCTCATGTTTAATCTCAAGCATATATACCATATTTTAGGTGATTGTTGGTTGTAAAGTAAATTTATGTAAATAATCCCATAATCAAATAAATTTCTCATTCGGATCGTTATATTGTCTTCCGATAACAATAACTAGTTAATAGAATTTGATTTGGCCATATTAATCCCAAATTAGGCGATGTACCTAGTACGTAGCTTATTACAATTTCCTAAATCAAGAGAAAATCGTCTTGAGTGAGTTACTAATTTTCACTCGATAACCTAAATTTGTCCTAATTAAGGGGAGTTTACTGTCTAATAATACTGGCATTGTAGGGACACAGGAATCACAAACTTACTGTTGCAGCATTCATCACATCTCACCATTAATATAAATTAGCAATTATTGATTCGGAGCGACCGCCGAACCTGTTACACCACCTCATAAGGCCCTGTACTGTAAACTTCCGTTATAAGCTAACATCAATTATATAGCTAAACTCACGCTATAACAAAGTGATTCACAAACCCCTATAGCTTGAAAGTATTGATCTTACTCCGCATATATCCTAATGCTGCAGATCACGAAATGTAACCGGGTTCGTACCGGTCCAGAACATTTCGTTATAATGAGTGTGTTGCAGTACAAACTGATTACACTTGCTCAAGTTTATCTATAATAGACATTTGACCCCACACATTTGCTTCAGGCAAGAAATACCACCCGTATTATATTAGCTATCCAAAACTTGATACTTTTGCTCTGCACTGGCTAAACATTATCAGGGTATTACAGGGCAAGTGTCAACCCCATACTTGCCAACATGAGTGAAGATACTGGACTACAAAATAGAGGGACAATTAAGGGTTTTGTCAAGTTTTGGCTGGACATTAGCATCATTGGCAGTCAACACATATTCGGGGCGAGTAATCGTGGTGTCCCGCCAACCAACGGAACAGTTGGCAAGTATGGCACGTTTGAACGACTTCATATACAGGATGCAATTTAGTTGCAAGCATAATATGAAATGAAATGTTGCATTGTATATTTAGTGTTGCAGACAGAATTATGTGATAACTAGCTTTCCTTTAAAGTAACAAGAATTACCTGCAGTGAAATACACTGAATAGCAAACAAATGAACATGAAAGAGTAGAGTAACAAGCGTGCATAACCGCAATATCAACAGTATGCGCATTCCTATGGTAGTTGTAATGTATAAATCAATACAAATTGACTATAGTGAGTAATACAATTTTCCCCATAGGATTTGGCTTAGGAAGTAAATTTTTCCTAACTTTGTCAATTTGAATCCGATTTTGGATTTCTTTCGCTCTATCAACTTCTCTCAACGAGTTCTTGAACGATACATATAGGGATTTTTGACCTCATTAAAAAGTTGGGGTGTAAGATTCTGCAATTGTACCATTGTTTGTTATGTTAGAACCAGACTTTTGATAGTTATTAAACAACCATCTGTAAATTATGACATTGGATCCGACTCAAAATGGTTACCTTACGTTGTATCGATAATTTCTGCGAAATCTATAAATGACTACTTCATTGTAAATTGTGCAAGAGCTCCAGTATGGAAATTTCATACTATATTTCCCTTAAGTTATCATATTTGTTAATATGGTTGATGTCGGTTATGAATATGGTCAGGGGTTTCCAAGGTTACCTATATGAATGGAATTTCAATTCTAAATCTAATCACATAGGATTTCTGTAGGAATCCATATGCCTTTTCCTATATAACTTTCACAAAAGCTGACGAATTTTAATGGAACATGTCTAGTTCACTAACACTACGTAACAAATTTTTATGAAATCTTTGTTTGGCTTGATATTTTGATTGTTTATGGATAATTTTGAGGCGCTGATTCCGAAAATGCAATTAGTTTTTTTCTATCATTGATCGTTAACTTTCAGGAACCCTATTTATATGAGCAGGTTACACGCTTAGCCAACCAAGCAAAAACGTACGTCACAATCAAAATCTTTTGTGCTATAACAATAAAGATAACAAACATTTTGCACTCCCTTCACTGTCTCTTGTCTTTTTAAGCTCTGGGAGACACTCAAAGTGTCTGCAAATGCACAGCTTAAACAGCATCAGAATTCCACGCTGGGGTAGGATTGCAAAACTTAGAAATTTTGTTCTTGTGTATAGTTTATTTGCTATCCAGTGCCTTCACTTGGAAAGTATTTACTTATATTAAGACTATAAGCTACCAGCAGCTAGTATAAGCATAAGTAGAACTGCCTTTAGCAGAGAAGGCAGAAACAACTTGCTGGTTGTTCTTACGTTGAGTTAGTGTTTTCAAAATTAGAAATTGCAATGGCTAGTAGACAATGCAAAAATTCACCTGACTCATTTTGCTATGTTTGTGGATATTATGTTGGTGACAAATATGTTTCGAATAAAATATCAAAAGAAGCCAAGTATTAGGAAGCATACAGACTGTATTTTGCGATGTCCATTGGGGACCAGGCAAAGGTCTGGGCCCCACATGTAATTTGTGGCAGCTGTCGATCTAATCTTGAAGGTTGATTGAGGGGTTCCGCTAGAGTATGCCATTTCCTATTCCAAGAGTTTGGAGAGAGCCACAAAACCATCATGATGATTGTTACTTTTGTATGATAAATATTGCTTAGTACCGCAATGTTAAGGGAAGAAGAGCACTGACTTAGCCAAGTATACCTTCATCCATTGCACCTGTTCCTCACAGTGAAACTTTACCAGTTCCAAAACCACCAGCAAATGTAAGTGGTTTTATGTTTTATAATATTAGGCTAAGCTAACACATATGCTGTAAGGGTGACCCACAATCTGCATCTTATGTTCTATTCTTGTCATTTGATTTGGAGTTTAATACTGAATGTGAAGACTCGATATAAAGTGAAACTTCGGACGCTGAGGAGGAGTATCTCCAATCAACAAGTGCAGATCGTCATTATCCTTCTAAGAGAGAATTAGGTGACTTAATACAAGATCTGCAACCAACAAAATCTGCAGCTGAGCTATTGACGTCAAGTTTTTAGCGAGTGGAATTTGCTGCGTGATGATTGCGAAATAACTGCTTAGGGAGGAGGCACTTGGACTACTCTGTTTACTTTGATGTAATACAGGATCTGTGCTATTGCAAATATGTGAATAGTTTGTTGGTTGCTGTTGGAATTGAACATGACCCTTCTCAGTGGCGACTTTTTATTGACAGTTACACTAAAAGTCTTAAAGGAGATTTACTTCATAATGGAAACAAATATCCGTTAATTCCACTTGCTTATTCAATACAAATAAAAGAAGACTATGAAAATGTCAAGCAACTACTGCTTAAAATAAACTATGCTGAATTTAACTGGCAGCTCTGTGGTGATTTTAAGATGTTGGGGTTTTTGTTGGGACTGCAGGGTGGTTACACCAAATACTCATGTTTTCTTTGTTTGTGGAACTGCAGAGCTGATGGAGAGCACTACAAGAAGATTCAATGGCCGCCAAGAAAAGAATTAATGCCAGGAAAGTACAATGTCATCAAAGAGCCACTTGTAAGCCAAGAAAAAGTTTTACTACCACCTCTTCATATAAAACTAGGTTTAGTGAAGCAATTTGTTAAAGCATTGGATTTTGAACGAGAAGCTTTTCAAGAAATCCGTGCAATGTTTTCAAAATTACCAGAGCTAAACTAAAAGGAGGAATATTTGTCAGTCCCCAAATAACCACCATGTTAAAGTCAAGAGCCCTGGAGGATAAAATTACCGAAACAGAAAGAAAAGCATAGCAAGCATTTCGAGATGCAGTTAATGGCTTTTTAGGAAATAACAAAGAGCCTAATTATGAAGAGATAGTGAATACTCTGATCTACCAAAAGATGGGATGTCGCATGCCGTTGGAACTTCATTTTCTATGCTCTCATCTTTACTTATTTCAAGAAAATTTGGAGGATTTCAGTGAGGAACATGGTGAGAGATTTCACCAGGATATTCAGCTAATGGAAAGACGGTATCAAGGCCGCTGGGACAGTACAATGATGGGCGATTACATGTGGTTTTTGATAAGGGAGGACATTTCTGGTCACAAAAGAAAAGCTCGTTCAACAGTTCTTTTTTGAAGTATTTTACTCTCTAACATGAGTGCGTTTTGTTTTCTTTAAGACTTGTAATCAACAATGTACTGTTTGGTAGTGATTTTCATGTTCAAATAAACTTATCAACACATCACTACGTGTTTAAATCCATTACAAGAGCTGTAGGTAAATTTACATATAATGAACAACACAACTTGTTCGGAAAAAGTAAAAGTGTAAATACGTCAAAAAGCATTGATGATATGGAAAAACTAACACGATTTTTGAATTCAGTGACCCAAATAACATAAGGGGACATCAAAAATTGTGTTACGTAGTGGAATGGAGGGAATCCACTAACGGAATTATATTGGAAGGGAAGAATTAGTGTATTCATCTCATGAGAATGATGGTGGCTTAGTAGAGAGAATACATTGTAATTCCCGTGGGTTATCCAAATTCTGAACTGCCCATTCCCACAACAACGTTGGGAATTGCGTATTAGGATATTTTCAACGTTTAATGTCGCTCATATAATGATATACAAATGGCTACCACTATCATTCCATATGTGTCGGAACTGAATCCGCTAGGGTGACCACTGTCGCTCCACTTTGTTACAGAGACAATGTTAACACAATGGAGATATAACGGCTGAGCTGTTACAATTTCAATTACCATAATGACAAAGGCTGCACAACTTTTTGGTGAGCTTCCCACAATACTGCAGGGCAATCGTAGAAGTACCGGGGTTATATAATTATAAGTATATACGTGAAACGATATTTTATTTAATTCGAAATCAATGAGCATATGATGGAAGGGCTAAGTATAATGTAACTTTCCTGACTTTATGACTGCAAAATGATTTATAAACGTGACATATATGTAGCAGGGGGTAGAGACCTCAGAGTGTATATAGTTGTATAGTATTTGTCTCCTATTTGTAATTGCTCCAAAATTGCACATTCATCAAGTAACTTTGCTTGTCCTTGACATCAAGCACAAGAAATATTTCACTTAATAGCAAGTTCGGGTATTAGCAAATAAATTCTTGCAAAATACGACTTGTGTGCATTAGGATAATTATGGGTTACATAATGTGAAGGACAAGCAGATGTGATAAAACAAAAATGAAACCTAAAATGGCAAAATCAAATAAATCATCAGGACTAATGTAGAATGTCCCTGAAGAGGAATTTTCCAATGGCCATATAAGGACACCAACCAATAATCAAACAATTTTAGGACTACTTATTCCATATTGAATAGACACAAATATGCACCTTCAGTTACTATATATAGAGGCCAGCTGGTAGACATGTCTACAATATTCTTTGTAAACAATATCCCCCGTTTAAATTTACATTTAAACATTATTTAATAAATATATCTATAAACAGATGGCTACTCAACGCAATCGGCCAACATACTCGGGAGAACTTCTAGGAGATGAAGGAGCCATCAATACTAACGACCTTTCTCTACAGTTGACCGAAATACAGGCTTGCCATCATTCCTATGATGAAAATTTAGCTATGCCTAGCGATGATGATGATGATGAATTGTATGGCTTTCTTTAAACTCATCTCATTTCTCCAACTAGACTCTATCCTACCAACTTCACGCATCCCCTATATTCCTCTTGCTAACCCAACTTCTTAACTAACATTCTCATTATCACAACTCTATATTAAATCCACCACTTCATCACAGTATTCTGACACGAATATTGAAACAGAGAATTATACGGATCTCAATCAGTCAGAATACCATTGTCAACAGAACAAACTTCCGACACACGTACACCTATCAGGGGAAAGTGTTCATCCAGCCTAGCGGAATGAACATATTCCATTTCCCCTACATCAAACTGCAATCATAGCATAATCGATTTGAAGAGTTATTCACGATGGCGCACTTCATAAACAATGAGCAAATGAACCCATCCTTAAACACTTCAGAAGGCTTTGGAGAGAAACTTGGTACACTTCTTCTCATAGTCAAAAATATTGTCAAATCAGTTTCAACCAGCTAGATCACTCTACATTGACGAGATCATTGTCAAATTCTATGGCATATGTGTACTGCAGCAGTATATCAAACTGAAGCGAACAAAATATGGTGTCAAAATCTGATCCATCTGTTGTGCAAGTTACGATTACAGTCTACCCCATACCTACAGGGTGTAACAAAGTGTTGTCCCCTTCGATTGCCAGAAGCATCTCTGAGAAATAACTACACAATGTCAACTTTCATTTGTTTATATAATCACCTCCCATTTCCAAAACAACTTTAACTCTGTTTGGCATGCTGGCTACTAAATTTTCCAAAATATCGGGAGTAATGTCTTGCCATGCTAATTTCACGGTTTCAATTAACTGATTTCGATTTGTCATCTGACTCTTCTCATTAACTCTCTCTTTCAATATAGCCCAAAGGTTTTCAATTGGGTTCAGGTCCGGTGAATTCCCTGGCCAGTCACCTTTCTCCCAAAACCCGTTTAGACTATCTCGGCATCACTTCTGAGTTATTTTGGCAGGGTGGACAGGAGCACCATCTTGCATAAAGTTGAAATCGGACATGTTTCCAAACATTGGCCGCTCTGAAATAAGTCCCATATTTTCTGTACGGTTGATGGCATCTCTACAAGTCTTGGTTAATATTTCATCCCTGTAATATGGCGAGTTTAAAGTCTGTCCTTGTGGAATTATATGGAGCTCAGATAATGCTTGATGCGACATAAGTCCCCAGACATGAATTTTTTGAGGAAATTTCACCGACCAAATGCGAGGAACATCTTTAGTTATTTTAGCCCGAACACGATCATTATGCCGTTTGGGTGTTGCATACAGTTCAAAGGGAGACTCATCAGACCAAAGAACTTTTTTCCAATCTTCCACGCCCCAATTTTGATGTTTCTTGGCAAAATTCAGTCTGTCCTGGATGTTTTTTGCCGATAAACGGGGGGTCTTTTGCCTCATGAACGCTGATGCACCAATTGAATTGGTCAAATAGCGATAAACTGTCATGTGAGAGACAGGGTCGTTACTTGAATTCAATCTCTTTGCGATCTTGCGAGTTTGATTGCCTTCTTTTAGTCAAAGTTTTGGAGATAATGATTTCATTGACCCGATTCAAAATTGGCGGTCTGCCAGAACGGGTCTTGGTTTCCAGGGTCATTCCTTTTTTATACGCACTCCACCACCTCCTGACAGATCTCACTGAAACGTCTAGTTCGAGAGCTGCGTTTTGCTGTGAAAGACAACTCCTTAACATACCTACTGCTTGAGAACGAACCTCTAACCCGTGGTCGCGGACATCCATTCCGAACAGAGAAAATGATTTTACGAAATCCAAGTAAAAAGAAAGAGATAATAAATAATATTAATCAAACTGCGATAGAAATAGTCAAAACCTATTATGGTAATAGCTAGAAAGAGTAAGTCAGATGCAATAGTCAAGGTTCAG
Organism: Oopsacas minuta; assembly: GCA_024704765.1. Taxonomy (NCBI): domain Eukaryota; kingdom Metazoa; phylum Porifera; class Hexactinellida; order Lyssacinosida; family Leucopsacidae; genus Oopsacas; species Oopsacas minuta. The sequence continues at coordinate 180,634 of JAKMXF010000306.1, forward strand.
TTTTATATACTCAATCAATGACAAAAAGAAAGGGGACAAGACTTTTGTTACACCCTGTACACTTAAGATCCACTGTAGATTCTGTTAGTGGACGTGATGTGGTCTTACAGCTAGCCAACCAATACTTTGATGAAGGCTATAAAATTTATTGTGATAGATTCTTCTCCTATCTTGACCTGGCGGCCTACCTAAGATCACGAGGAACTGGAAAAGTTGTAACTTCATCTATCAAAAGACTGACATCTGATCTAGAATATCTAGTCACAAATATGCATCTTCTCAATTGGCATCTGAATGGTTCATTTTCCAGGTTAGAATGTAGCACAAGCCTGCGAGCCGTCTGTCTCCTCGTATGGAATGACAAGAAGTATAGAACGGAGGATAAGAAAGTAGTATTCATTGCGAACTGTATCCTAGCAATTCCAACCTCACATGATAAACCATTTCATCACAAGAATATTCGTGACCTCGAATTACAATACAAAAGAAAGCCTATGCCAATTCCACCCATACTGAAGGCTTATAATTATCACATGGTAGGCGTAGATAAGCATGACCGCATGATAAGACACCTCGCTATTCAGCTCACGTCTAAGGCAACTTTCCCTCAAGAAAATACAAAATATCTGCCTTCGATCTAGTCCTTCAATTACAACAGTCCACAGATGCTATTATTCAGTTTCAGGTGCAACCAATTGTCAAAATTACTGATCTCAAGCCAAATTTCCAAAGTGATATTGCCTCATTTGTAAAATAGCAGTCACACAGCTTGATTAGCCTGTCAACAGCCTTACTGTAATGATTTTGGAAGAGAACATCTGAGGTAACTCTGATATAGAATGCTAAAAATGAAACTATCCATCTGAGTGATGTAGAGATTCGACCAATTCTACCCCCTTAAGTAGTAACCAGTCAACCAGACAATCTATCTGGACATATAACATCAACTCGATGCGTTTGATCTCATAGAGGAAGTAATAGAAACAATTCAACTGGACGAGTTGCGGTGATTTGATGAAACTCCAGACCTGTAATGGTGCGTACTCTGAGGCTGAATGTTTAGTTATATTTGATAACAAGGAGACATTTACTTGTATAAACGCACTACAATGTCTACAGTTTATACCTCCTAGTTCCTTCTAAAATGGATTCCTGTTAATGTTTTCGAGTCTGATCATTCTGTATTTTGTGACTTTTATTTGTGAGTTTATCTATCCTTCTATTTCTCAAAAGCAACTCTACTACGTGATCTACTTATGTGATAATTGTTATGACACCTTCAAACTATATCCATTATCCACTGTTATATGCAATACATTCCACATGTATTTACTTGTTGCAAATAGTTTCTTGAATTTAGTGAACAAATTATCTAAAATTGCAACATAACTGACACACTAGAAGTTTGCCAGTGTACACATTATCTCTCAAATGTCAAATAAATAAATCGAGGTTTTTATGCTTGTCTTCATTAGTATGAGTGTAACAAACAATCATAATAGCACCCACTTTACTGACTACACATTCGCATTTCAATACAACAGACATTAGGTATGTACAAATACAATGCTACTTATGTGAAGGTATGTTATCTCTAAACAGATCTATGTTTACCAGGTGTACTCTAATTATTCTAACTTCCTCACTTGGAAGTATATTGTAGACCAGCAGCCAAAAATAATACGCACTGTTCCAGTATAGCCAGGGTAGCAGCATGGGGACTTTACAATCTAAAGAACACATTAATAGCACTAGCCAAAGCCAGAAAGCCTATGCAACTATTCGATGTAGCGGTGGTCAATACCCACTTAGAGAAGAGATTTCTCAAAATCATCACCTCGACTCGATCTTCGAACAATTATTGGGCTTTCTCCTGCCTGACCAACTATCCCTGATATTATTTACGCATACTGTCCAGCAGTACCGAAGAGACCACCAACATTTGCAGCCCTATGCAAAATCACTTTCTTAAATACAATGAAGCAAAGATCGAAATGCACGTTGAAGGCTTGCCATCCTAATACCTAAGTCACCCTATTCTTCAGATGATGTCACCAACCCTACCTTGACCCCGTCAATTGTATTTCATACAAGATATTTGTGGAATGCTAATGAAGGAACTCTGCACCAACACAGATACTTCTGTTCACTCGCATACATCTATACTTGTGATAACAAGGTTATCTTTAGAAATGGTTCTCCTTGGTCCACTCAGCATGAACTCTTGCTACTTCGGGTTACTCCCACTTGTCTAGGTAGATACAGGAAAGATACGACTGGCTATATCTCACTTATTATCTTATTGCCTGTATTAGCGTCTGTTTCTATCCTTGTCCTTATGTATGTAGTCAAGTTTTATATAGAAATTCATATGCCTTGTCACTATGTAATTATTCATGGAATATTAACCTATTTATCACATTCTAACCTCCGTTGGTTTTGGTTATCTAATTATACAATTTTGGACTGTCCTCATAGTACCAATAATAGTAGTGGTTGGGCAACAAAGGATTGAACAAAGTTTTCGGTTATCAGTTACTAATGTGTTTTGCGGATGTTTACATATATCAAGCGGTGGTTATATACATTTACCAGCCTGTTGCCAGAGATATTTCCTTTGTTTATTGATCAATTTGACCAAACTTGGCCAACCAATTATCCTTAGCAAACTTGAACAATTTATTTGATTTAATATGGAGAAAATATGTTCAATTACCATTGTACGTATTTTCTCATTTGTAACTATAGCCCATCAGTGTTTGAAAACTCTGATTGCCAATAATTTTGGTTTAATTTTGACTAGATTCGCAATAAATATACAGTCAAGGGACAAAAGTATTCTACCACACAAATATATTGTCATACATTGTATACTCTTTCTCGCTCCTATATATTGTGTAGTCTATATTCGTAGCTGCAATCCAGTAATTTACATATAATAACATATCTTTTTCAGGAATTAAAAAAAAATTTCGATTTACACTTTTTGAAGGTGTTAATTATAATAATTATTAGATAATTATTGATAATCAAATTATGTGGTAATTCAAAACCTATTAGGAATCTATGATTTCTGACTCGATATTTGAAATCTACGTATGCGAGTTACCCCAGATTAAAATTTCCTAAGGGATTAAACAATTTTTACCAAAGTTATAGAAGAATTTAAATTTGTGCCACTTATCCCACTTTATGTAAAAAGTGGTACAGGTGGCAGGAAAAGCGCCACTACAAAGAAGTCAACTAGGATTAGGAGGAATAAGTCAAAGTTATATTTTCGAATGATATGACTATGTTAACCCTTGAATTACAAAATAACCTCTTGGACAGCGGCCACTTTTGTCATCTTGTGCAAAAGATGGTAGAAATGGTACAAATTGAAATTCTTCTATAATTTTGGCAAAAATTGTTCAATCCCATTGAAAATTTTAATCTGGGGTGACTTGGCTATGTAGAATTCATATATCAAGTCAGAAATTATACATTCTTGATAGGCTTTGAATTACCACATATATTGACTATCAATGATTAACTAATGATTATTAATTATTAACACCTTCAAAAAGTGTAAATCGAAAGTTTTTTTTGAAATTCTTAAAAGCATATGTTATTCTATGCAAATTACTAGATTGCAGCTACGAATATAGACTACACAACATATAGGAGCCGGAAAGAGTGTACAATTTATGACAGTATATTTATGTGGTCTAATATTTTTTGTCCCTTGACTGTATCTCTGTAAGGCCCCAAGCGTTGTTTGCCATTGTGAAATGCTGTTATCTGCAGTAATAATCCAATGGGTCGTTTAGGTTTGTCAAATTGAGACTTACAAGACTACCAAATGTATATGGATATTCGAAATACACATCAACTTTTCAATGTATTATTATACATATTTCGTGACAAGTTTTACCATTGCACACTCAAATAAAGCTTAGAATTGCACCATTCTCCTCTCCATGTTCGTTTACAGATTCTCAAAACAACATTCTTATAGTTGAGTTTCTTGTGCAGTTTTTAACTTCCTCTTTCTTAGATTCCATGTTCCACAAATTATTCTTGGTACAATACATCAACCTATAATAGGGTATATTTTACATACGGAATACTGATTTTGGAAATTTAAGGATGAAATTTATACAATGTATTAAATTTCAAAGGATGAAATTTTACTAAATGTATGTTTGGTAGACACAAATTTTGCCACTTTCTGTATTAAATAGAAAATAATGGTGGTAATTTGTTGTTCTACAAATATACACTACATTCTTTCGAGCAAAAACGCTTAAATTTTGAAATATTTAGTTACCCTTTAAATTCCATGGTCTGGTCACATATCCCTGGTCCATTTTCTAAGCCTAACCTATTTTACGTTAGGTCACGTTATATTATATAGCACGTATCTATATATCCCGGGAAAAACTAAGCCATTCATTGGTTCATAATAATCCGAGAAAAGGCAGTTTTCATCTGAGGTAATCAACATTGAAGTTGAAATACCTATGACTTCATAAATTAAACTTGATTTTTCCAGAAAAGTGTTATTTTGTTAGAAAATATAATATTCACGTATATACACAAAAGACATATATATAAATGTAACAAGCACCATTTCTCAAAGGTTTGATAGGACTTGCTTGTGGGGCACAGTGCCCCAAATCATAAGTTATGGGTTGAATTTTAGTTTCTAAATTTCAAAATGGCTGAATTTCAATTAATTTTTTTTTGAATTTTTACTCAAACAGGATTTTTCGACAACATTCGCTATGAGGTTATTGTCACCTTTTTAGATTTTTGATAAATTACATTATTAATTACTGCTCAGCCAAACACATGAGAAAAGCTTAGTTATATCAGATGCGATGAAAACAGCCAGGAAATCGGGTAATCCTGACTTTTTCATTACAATTATATGTAATCCGCATTGAGAGGAGTTTAAGTCTGCACTCCAATGAAATCAAAAGCTGAGTGATCGTCCTGATTTAATTGTCGAGTGTTTAATATGAAGATAAAGCTTAATTGAGAATTTGATGAGTGGTCACGTATTGGGCAATCCGAACGGTTATGTTTATACGATCCAATTCCCAACAGGTAGTCTACCTCACGCTCAGTGGTGGTCTTAGGAGAGAGGGGCATATAGGGCAAATTCCCCGGATTCCGTAACCTCTGCCCATGCCCCATGATATTATGAATAGATTTCCTTGTGGCTGGCCTCAGATTATATTACACCGGTTGATTCAGTTAATCTGAACGCAGGATTGGAATACAATTTTTAGAACAACTAGTCAATACGAACCTAAGAAGTCACTTTCCTCTTGGCCAATGTCTCATTCTATGCATTGGTGCCTAAAATAATTAGTCTTCTTTCTCAATCATTTGTTATTCGTTATGTTTCGATTTAATTAACTTTTTAGTAGAATTTCAACATAGTTATAGTTCCCTAACATACTTCCGTTTTGAGCATCGGACTTGAATTCTACTTCATTGTTTACATCTAAGTAGCCTGTGGGAGCTAATTTCCAAGACAATTTTGAAATAGTGCCTAAAGTTGTGGTAATATGATTAATCTTCTGGTAAATACGTGCATTGTGTATATCTATACCAGGGTATCCAACCCGCGGGCCGCATGCGGCCCGCGTATTTCTTTGGTGCGGCTTGCCAGCTAACTTTGTCATTGTGCTGTACTTTTTTCGGGATGCTGCATCAATCCGAATTTTGAATGGTTTTAATATAGTTGGGTTTCTGGTTTATTATTATTAGTAAAGTCTAATTTCCACTACCTATATTTTATCTATTCCTGTGGCTAGTTATATTTTTTGGATTCCATACACATCAGACTACGGTTTTACTAGTTCTAGAATCTAGAATTATATTATATTTATATATATATGCCACTTTCTTTACACAATTACTTTTCAAATTGATATAATAATATAATACACCTCTAAGATACCTTCGCTATGGAATCCATTTCTAACAAGAAAAGAAAAGTAGAAGATGAATTTAGAGTTTTTCAAACTAGATGGACTGAAGGTTATTTCTTTATTGAACTTAAGAACACACCAATTTGTCCCATATGTAATGAATCTATATCTGTTCTAAAGGGATGTAATGTTAAACGCCATTATGAAACTTAGCATCGAAATGAATATATCACCATATAAGGAGAATTTCGGAAAGATAATATATTACAATTGATGAAGAATCTAATCAAACAACATCTAATCTTTAAGAATTTTTAGGACCAATCTGAATCTTCTGTCAAAGCTAGCTATAAAGTTGCGGAAATAATTGCAAAGAAGTCCAAACCATTTTCAGATGGAGAGTTTATTAAAGGGTGTTTGAGGAGTGTTGCTGAAATAATATGTCCAGACAAAACAAAGCAGATTGAAAAGATATGTCTATCTAATCCATAGACTCGTTTAAAGAAGGACTGAATACTCCCATGCTCGGGGTTTTTAACTTGAGTCTGAAGGATTAACTTGAGTCCTGGGCTAAAATGCTTCTAGAAGGGCTAGAGACACGATCTCGGGTCCACATAGGAGATTTTGAGGACGGCGGGTTCAATGGCGCCATTTTCAACACCACCTGCGGTCATATTAAAGGTCAAATGGGTGAATTTTGGTAATTTTTGCCCTTGTTTTTGTCTAACAAATAAAGGTGAGAGATGGCTGATTGTAATGAGACGCAGTAGTGTATAGCAGCACAAATTTGATATTTATTGTCATATACAGTAGAACTCGGTTAGCATGTACCCTGGATAAGACGTGTTTCGGCTTAGTACGTACTAAATTTTATGAACCAAAATTCATTATTACATAGGATTCTATGTAAATACAACTCGGATAGTACGTACTTTTTTAGACTTCCCGAGGGGGGACTTCTTATCCGAGTTCTACTGTATGTAATTACATTATATGCATATCACAACACTATGTCTATTACAACATTGTCTATGCCCATCGTTAGTTAGAGAGCTTGTCTTGCCTTCTGAGTCATCCCAAAGACTTTTCTTTGTCACTTACATTGAGGACATGAGCTCTCAATAGAATGTTAGCTAAAGTAGTACATGCAGCCTTATTACCTGCTAAAGGTGCATCTACAAAGGATAATAGCTCAGCAAAATGAAAGCGGCAACGCATTTTAGTCTGGTCATGCAAATTATAGGCATTGTGTACAAAAAAGACGGTTGACATAGTCGGCACACTCAGTCCACCTCTATTCAAATTATCTAGGAACTCAGATGACACCTCGTTACCATCTTCATCACCAATGATCTCCTCCATACTAGTGCTATCACCAAATTTATAAACAAGGTATCCGGCCAAATAAACAACTTTATGCTTAAGGGTATCATCAGACCTCAAGAGTTCTTGAGTGTCTTGAGGAGTGATCTCGTAAATGAATTCACTTCGCTCAGCTGGATTTTCGGAAGTTGTACAATTCTTGTCACAATCATGCACACGAGAACTCGATTCTACCATAATGTCATGCTTACTGAGTGTTTGCAAGTTTACAATTTTAGCTGCAGCCATAATGTCAACTACGTCAATGTAAAAGTTTCCTCCTCTTCTTTGTCTGGCTTGGCCGAAAACTTTTCAAAGGCTTCATCCGCGAATATAGCAGGAAGAACGTAGTCAAAGTCCTTGTCCGCCAGAAGCAATTTGGCAGCATCCACATTATTACGTGTGGACACAGTGAAGGCTTCAGCAGTTTGCTTAGTTAGCTTCAGCTTACGACCACCACCTCCTTGCCATGCGCAGGTAGATATAATTTGGCAGGCCTCCTCCAGCCTAGTGAAACTTGTACAGTCTGCTGTCCAAGGCTGTCTGGATTCGTCGCGAAGACGGATAGCTGAGAAACGGTCTTTCACATTCATTATCTTGAACCACTCACTCATTGCCTGGGTGAGAATGATGGTGCCTTCGCTGATGCCCAGTGAACCCTTGAACGTCTTCAAGGCAGCGACAGTCTTGTTATTGAACACTTGACATACCAATGGTACGCTCTGACGTTGAAGGGGCTTGGGGAAAACAGCAGTGTGTGTCAGCTTGGTTAAACGAATAGGAGTAGCTCGGTCGATCTCATAAAGCTTCTGAATATCACTCCAGTAGGCTTTGTACTCATTGCCATCTACGACAAATGAGAGTGTCTTGCTATCAACAGTAATCCAGTTGTTGCGTATATTTTTGAAGATGTGCAAGTAGTCGTACACTAAGAACATAGATTGTTCTTGAATCGATAGCACTTGACAACTTCCAGGTCCTCCAAGCTTTGAATGAACACTGCGGTTGGTATTGCAATTGTCACATATTAAAGAAATCACAGTACCGCCAGCACCAACTACAGCTGAACCAGCTTCAATAAGGAGTTCTTTCAGCTGATCCGAAGTTAGTTTTTGCAGGGCAAAACGCGTTGAATATAGCGTGGACCACCAAAATGGCAGGCAACTTCAACCACCATAGCATATGAAGCAAGCATTTCATGGTCACCACCCGCTGCAGTATTTTGAGAGTATCCTAGAACATGCCCTCCGAAAAATCGCAATGTCTCGACCAGCTTTACCTCGTGAAACATTAAATTTACCAAACGCTGCTGTGGCTTAAGCTGGTCGAACAAAGTTTTGAGGTTGGAGTCCTGCAGACTCCTAGCAAGCATCTGTTTTACCTTTTCTGTTGATGGCAGAATGATTAAGCCGGATCGGCGAATCATTTTGTATGCACTAGGTGATAAGTTGTGAAGCTGCACTGCGAAAATCATAGTATCAATGTCAAATCGGCGTCCATCAGGAGGTGTGAATATAAGGCACAGCTGCGACAGAAGGAAGGTGGAATGAGCAAGCTCGTGCGCCTCAGTCATCTTGCAGAGCTGGCTTATTGCGTGCTCAAGAATTTCTTGGCTTGTGTACTCATAGGCGTTTACCTGGTCAGTTATGTATCCAATCTGGGACCATTTCGAGAGTAAGCTGTTCTTCTGCAAAGGAAATAGTCGCTTGGACACCTCAATACCATCTTTTTCAACTCTATTCAAGAATAGGAATCCAAATGGTGAACTGACTTGTTGGAAATGAAAGAATTGCTTGACAGTTTGTCCAGTAGCGTCAGTTCTTGATAGGTACAGGTTTTTCTGGTCTTTTATGAAGTTAAAGCCAGGAAAATAGGAGCTCATTTTGGCGGAGAAGTGGTCGAAATCTTGGATCTTGTCTGCAGCCTCATAAGCTGCCTGCACTTTCTTAGCTCTTGATTCTGATGTAGATGATGTTGGGCGTGGAGCTGAGGTGACCTGCTTCAAAACTGATTTCGGTACTCCAGGAAATATTGATGGCGGTTCTTTTGGTCGCTTTCCACCCTTTACTGACACCCGTTCACAATTGAAATGTCTCTCACAAATATATATCTTCTTCAAGCGCCTCAAGCTTTCGTTTTCATTCGACATTGCCAATATCCATCTCTCCCTCTCCACAGGATCTTTTGGGAAGGATATGACCCTTAGGTAAGGCGTCCCATCATAGTTTCCTCTACAACCAAAACAGCTGCAACGACGTGGCATATTGTCACAAAAGCTGAAAACAAAACACATTATCATGCATAATCAATATCAATAAACATGCAGACATATTTGCAACAAGAAAAATAAAACATTACCACGCAGCCATTGCACAAAACATGCAAATATCCCAAAAACATAAGGAAAACATAAGGAAATATAGTTGAAAACAGGAAGTTCATATCTGCCAAAGGTCAAAGGGAAATGTGGCCAATACTCTTATTTTAAGCTTCTTGGTTGTGTCTGACCCCCAACCACAGGTTAAATATAGGTTCTAATGCTTTTTCAATTTTTTAATTGGAACCTCACAGACTCAAGTTAAAAACCCCGAGATCGTGACCTTCCAGTCCTTTTTTATAGGAGTCTATGGTATAAACACAATTACAAGGTGAACTTACATGTAGTTTGTTGTGAATGCTGGGAAATAATTGTGATAGTTTTCGCTTTGTGGCGAATATTCCACTAATTTTCTTGACGCTCTACTAAATACATTCTCTATTTGTGTCAGGATTCTTTTCAACAGCGGGAAAACTTTGGGCTGTAAAGTGACAAACCCTGTGCATGTGATATCTTCATTAGGTTTGATTGAATTGAACAGTGGCATAGCCAGGAATAGTTGGAAGGGGGGGCAATTAAAATTATTTATTACACTAAACATAACAAATAACCTAATTACCCATATATTATATTACGCGTATCAATTTATTTTTAATGAATATACTATGAATGATGTCTATCGAAATCTAATCAACACAGCACATACTAAGATAATTGTAATCTCCTATCTGCCATGGATACAAACTTAGAAATGAGGTCTTCATTATCTAGAGAAAGCAGAATTTCTTTCTCTATTGAGCAAAACATCAATGATTCTAGACGATCTTCGCACATTGTAGACCGTAACTTAGTTTTAATCAAAGACAATTTAGAAAAACTTCTTTCTGCATGGGCTGTAGTCACTGGGAGTGTGTATAATATTCGATACATGTAGCGGAGTTCTGTGTATGAATGAGGTAATTCGTTATAAACATCAAGTAAAGGAGTGTCTTGTTGTATAAAATGCCTTGCTAGGTTCCATTCAGCTATAAAACGGTCTGGAGATATTTTTTGTATTGATGAACAAGTTTTAGAAGATTTTCCTCTGCGTCAATGGCTTCAAAATTCCTTGGATCCAAAAATGCAAAATTAATTAATTGATTGGGGAAGCGAGAATTAATCTCAGAAATCATACTATCGACCAATGCTTCGTAAAAGTTTACTCACAAATTATCTTTTGGTGAAAATATTATTCCTGTAGAAGGATTATTATCAACTCTGCAAGAAACTCTTCTTGAACGTTGAGTGCTAAATTCAGTATTGAGGCCTAACTTTATCGCGAAATTCTCTGCTTTACTAAACGCATCTAACCAGACGTTTTCAGTACGTAATCTCTGTAGTTCAATTTTAAAACATGGATCTGTTTGTTTGCCGTTAATAGGTCTATTTGACAACTCTGCAATGTTTCACTTATTATATTGATAGCTAAAAGGATAGGAGTAACTGTGACAAGAGAAATTACAAAGTTGAAAGTAGATATACTCGCTAAAAGGCCAGTAGCTGTACCTCTAGAATTACCATCTGTAGTAGTAGCACAAACATGTTCAATTGTATCCAAAACTGATTTGAATACAACTTCATTTAGTAATCGTTGACAAGAAGACGCCCTGCAATTCCACCTTGTGTCGGATAGACCAACTAAGTGTAAAGGACGTTGATCAGATTGTATCTCTCTCTGTCTCTCAATAAAATAACCATGTCGCTGCGCACTACCTTCAATAAATGTGTATACTAATTCCACTATTCCAAAGAATTTACTTGCTTCAATGTTTCTATGATTACAAACAGAATTCACTAACACTCGATTCAGACTATGGGAATAACAATGAGTGAATAGTGCTAGTGGATTTAACTCGCGAATTCTTGCTTGTACACCTTTGCGGATCCCGGACATGTTGCTTCCTCCGTCATAACCTTGGCCAACTATGTCTTCAACTTGTAATCCAAGACTGTTTAGTTTTTTAATTAGAATATTTGTAATTTCTTCTCCAGTAGTAATAGGATTTTCTAATAAAGCAACAAAACTCTCTGAAATTTTGCCATTTAAAGGGTTCACATATCTGACAATGACAGTAAGCTGTTCTTTATGAGATACATCAGTTGTTTCATCCATCAATACTGCAAAAATACCTGCCTCCTTAATGTAACCAACAATTTTACTTCTGATTTCATTCCCAATAATCGAAATCATTTCATTCTGAATTTGTGGACTAAGGTACATTTGATTCTTATTTGAGTTTGTTAAGTGCTCATTCAAGACATCATCTCCATTGTTTGCCAAAAAATGTACAAATTCAATATATACACCTCTATTATTTGAGATAATACTTTCATCGTGACCACGAAAAGGTAACGAAAGCTTCCCTAAAAGCTTCACAATACTGAATAACTTTCCGATCATTTTTCTGTTTCGAATTATAGCGTGTGATCGATTTGTTTGTTGTTGAGCAACTTCATTTGATATTAGTGTATCAATCGGCTTAGAGCACATGAAAGTTAAATACGATCTTTCAGAATCAGAGTGAGTTTTACTTTGTTCATGTGAATGAAATCCACGATCTTTTTCCAAAGCTTTTTTCCAATTGTCGAAACCGGTTTCTGAAAATGCCTTGTCTGCATGCCCACCAAATAGTGAAGCAGACGAATTAGTGAACAATCTGCAAAAGAAACAGAATGCTCTTTGCTTGCGTAAGCTATATTCTAACCATTTGAATCTAGAATACCATTCAATTCGGAAACATCTTCCTTCATATTTTGATTGTCCTGAAAGAGGTTGTAAAGGACCATGACTTACATAATGCTTAAATATTATGTAATCTTTAGGGGGATCTTCACATGGATCTCTAGACTCAAATTCGATGCAGTTGCATCTTCTTAATCTCTCCATTTGATAAACAAATAAATTTAATCTAATAAAACAATTTTGGAATACCAATGCATAATATAATAGATAAGCAATCTAATGGTAAATCATAATTTATTCCAGTTCCCAGTACTTGGTTGAAATAGGAACACTACTAAAGGCCGGACAAAAACGTTAGTTCACAATAGGAAGGGGGGGGCAAGTGCCCCCCCTTGCCCCCCCGTGGCTACGCCACTGGAATTGAATAAGATATCCAATGTACACATCTTCTGATATATTGAATTTAAGGAATCTTCACTTGCTGATTTTCCATTGGTAAGAAGAGCTATTGCTTTTCGTTCATTTGGTTCCAGCAGAGAGGATTGGAATACTCCTGATATTGGATCTGTATGGCAAAGGAGTTTTATGACTTTCTTAACGTGTATATATTCACTTATAGTCACTAAATTTTATGTCTTAATCGAACTAAATAAAATCAGCCATTTCTTTATGAATAGACTTCAATAGGTCTTCTAATGTATTTCTGTCAAACCCACAGTGGTTTCACCATAGGCCTTAGAGTGAATTTTTCATCATCCCATAAGCTTTCGAAAATGTTACCATTAAATTCACCATAGTCTGAAACCTGGGAATCATAATTTTATTTGTAAAATTCTTATTACTTTGTTATCAAATGTCATGCTTAGTGGATGGTTATAATTGAATTCATTATTCATCTCTATTTTATGTTTACACATAGGCATATAATTCTCTCTATCCAAAAATACTCATTAGAATGACAGCTCTAAGTTTTCACCTATTATTAGTTCAGAATATAATCTTCTCATTATGATAAGAGCTAAGTATTTCACTTTGAATATTTTCTCCATGGTTCAGTTAATTTTGACGTCATATAGTGTGTCCGGACACATTATACCTTGGTTCAATTACCCCTCAAACTCACTGTGGCCAGTCGTGGCCAGGTAATATCAAGTTTTAGGGTGATTTGTCATGATATTATCTGTAATTTAGAACTAAATCCAGCCTCCCGCAACCTCCCGCAACCTCCCGCAAATGAACACCAAGTATTTTTAATAGAGCGGCCCGTTAATTTTAAGAATTTCAGAATATCAGCAATTCATATTATACTACTTTTATTTACCAAATTTCTAGCAAATATTTTAAATTCTAAATGAATAACCAGGAAGCATTTGATTTTCTTCTTTCTCAACCATCAACAAGAACGGCAGTCAATTCTTTCATCCAGATATATGATCTTTCAGATGGCGCATTCTCCTCAATTCAGAGGAGATTCAAAGAATTGAAGTCTGAACATGATGCTTTTAGTAAACGTAATGATCTATCGGTCCAGTTGTGATAGGTTTTTGCAATGTTCTTAAGTGTAAGGAATGTGGAGGAATCGGACACACCTGCAGGCTGAAATGTACAAATTTGCTTCACCAGAGTATCGATCAAGACATACTACGAAGGGCACTCGAAAAGTTTTGTCGTTTGTTATTAAACCACAAGTATTTTCTAATAAAATTATTTTATATATATTTAGACGCATATTATTTACCTACACAACAAATTTCATCAGTTTATCTTTTGTACTTTTCGAATTGCTTGATTTCTAAAAGCTATGGCTTGTATGATTCCTCAACCAGTATCTTACCTCACAAAACGCGATTTTAGAGCGATGATTTTAATTTTGTTCAAACTTGAGAAGAGCCGTTTGGAAATACACGAAACTTTGCAGAAGCACTTCCCAAATATAGCTCCTTGTTTGAGAACAGTAGAGCGATGGTACTCAGAGTTTATTCATGGAAATTTTATTCTTGAAGATGGTCCCCGTACTGGTAGGCCCAGTATTACACACACGGTCGAAAATGTAGAGCTGATGTTGGATGAAGTAACAAAAGACCCTCATGTTACTTACGCTCAGTTAGAACATGAAACCAAATTGTCATCGGGGAGTATAAACGTCATCTTACATAAAGAGCTCGGTCTTAGAAAGTTATGTGCACGTTGGATCCCGCATTCTTTGTCGTCCGATCAGATAAAGTGCCGAGTGGACTTTTGCAAAATTATGCTTAAAAGATTTGTAAATGGAACTTCTAGAGCTGTTTCTGAAATACTCACAGGCGATGAGACATGGATATACCACTATAACCCAGAAACGAAGAGACAATCTAAGGAGTGGGTCGAAGAAGGTGGTTTACCTCCAACAAAGGTCCGGAGAATTAGATCAGTCGGAAAGCAGATGTGGGCGATTTTCTTTAGACGTAGTGGATTTGTTGAAGGAATTGCACTTGAGGATAGGAAGACAGTCACCGCTGATTGGTATACCACAATATGTCTTCCGAAAGTATTCAGTGCTATCGAAAAACAACGTGAGAAGTCAGGTGTCCGAGGAATCCTGCTTCACCACGATAATGCTTCATCACATACACCACTAAGAACTCGTGAGTTTTTAGAGAATTATAGAATCGGAACGCTACCCCACCCACCCTACAGTCCAGATCTAGCCCCTTGCGATTTTTGGTTATTCCCAAAGCTGAAAGATCAACTTCGTGGGAGGAGATTTTTCAGCAATGAAGAGTTGACGGGGCACTTTTCTTAGCAATTGAGGAGATACCCAAAGAATAATGGAAAATGTGCTTTGAAACCTGGTTTAAACGCATGAAAAGGTGTATAGAGTGTCAGGGCGAGTATTTTGAAAAAATGTGACCATATAATATGCAATACCTATTATATAAGTATATAAACGACAAAACTTTTCGAGTGCCCCTCGTATTTAATTCTTTAATATTTGAGTAGCGTCTTGCTTTCTATCTTCAACTTCCATACAAATAGTTTTCGAAAGTGGTCAAAGGCAAGGTACATTGAACCTTGTGGGGACCTCTGTCCGAGGCTATTCAGGCAACGCAATCCCAATCATAGCGAGCCCAGATAATGGAAACGCGACCCGCAACGGCATATCCCCAGTGGCGAAAACGTTAAGTAACTCTGATCCATCTGAAGTGTATTGCGGAAAAGGCGACGCAACTGAGGAGTCCATGCTAGGACAAACACTTGGGTCGCAATAAGGCTACAATAGTTTTATTTAAATTTACAGGGTAATTAACCGTCAGGTATTAAGAACACGCAAATGTCCAAGTCACCCTAAAATTCCAAAATTTCAATTTTTTCGCTTCATACATAAAATTGCTATTGCCGTAATAATATACAGCAAAAAGAAAGTTAAATTGATAATCTAGACACTTTATCCCTTGGTACATAATTTTAGTGTAAACTCTTTACCCAAATACCTGAAATAACACAGATATTTGAGGAATTCAACATTTATAATTTTGCTTACATCATCATAACAAGAATAATAGAAGCCATATAAATACTCAATCTGGTCAATCTACTATAAATAGTGATTACCCATTAGTAAATAATATATTGTATACACCTATCTCCAACCTAAATAGATTTACGCTGGTTTATATGTTTCGCAAATTTTGCTTACGTCATCATAACTCAAAAAATAGAAGCCATACTAAAAATATTTTGCTGTCAATCTACTAGTTATATGCAATAATCCATAGACACATAATACATTTTATGCACTTTAAATGTACCCAAGACCCTAAAGCCTACGGATAGCCATTTAAAGCCACTGTGAAACCTTCAGAACAGTATTTAAGGAGTTGCTTTCTAATTGCTGTGTCGAGGATAAAAACACGATCTGAAAATGGGATCATAGGGTATTGCTGATCCAGATCGAATTTTGCATCCACTTCTGGTACCGATTCATTGTTCCCATCGCTATGCCATCTAAAATTATCACATCGGGATGATCTTTACACTTTGGACATATGTAGTTCGAGTCATAATCTACAGGGTGACAATTAAGTTCTGATACACGAATATACTCTGGTTTTTCCTAAACTAGTTATTCTTTCAATCCAAATTTTCACTGACAGTTAAAGCATATTATAATAAATCTTCCTATCCAATTCTATTCGATATAACCGCCTTTTACCTTTACTACCGCTTTAAGTCGTCCTTGAAACTGTTGGACAGATTTACGGAGTTCTTCTTGCGGAATTTTCTCCCATTCTGTAATCCAAGCCTTCCGCAGAGATTCCAAATTTCCATGCGGAGTAGCACAGACTCTGCTCTGTAAAGTCCCCCAGAAGGAATAGTCAAGTGGATTCAAATCCGGACTTGAAGGAGACCATTCTTCCTTGGACAAAAAGTCAATATTTTCCCCTAAAAGCCAGGATTGAGTTGCTTTCGAGGCATGCGCTGGCGCAGAGTCCTGCTGGAATATCCAGGGTGTGTTTTTGACCAAGGATGAACCAGCAGATTTGATTTCAGGCTCAAGAATCAACTCTTTATATGTTTGCGAGTTAATTTTGACCCCTTGTGGGACAAAAATCAATTTTGTCCGAGAATCTGCGGACACCCCAGCACAGACCATCACGGAAAGTGGTCTTTGCACTCGATCAATGAATTTAATGCTCTCAGGGATGTCTTTGCATGACGACGCAATAATTCTATCATTTTGACGGTTAGTTGCTTCTTCTACCGTGAAAATCTTTTCGTCCGAACAATATGTGTTCATAATCTTCATTTACGAGGCGCAGAAGCCTTTTGCACCTTTCAAGTCTTTTTACCCGAAGAGTGGGAGTGAGATGATGAACTGTTTGCCGTTTGAGTGATTTAAGTCCCAGGTCCTCATGTATCACCTTTCGCAATGTTTCGCGATTAACAGAGTACTCCCTTGACATCTTCCGGATTGACCGCCTGGGATTTCGGCGGATTATACTGCGGAGTTTTTCCCTTAGTGCTCTCGTACGAACTGTAGTCGGTCGGCCAGAACGAGGCTTGTCTTCCACACTTTTGGTATCGTTATATCGTTTAATAGTGCGATAAATGAATAATCTGTTGATCTTTCACTTTTCAGACTTTTCAAAATCTCGCTCCTTGTGCTCCCGGTCATAAATAATGAGATAATTTTTTGACTTCTTTACTTCCATGTTGATATTTCTGATTTTATGCGTGTATAGATTTAGATTACTGTTTGAGCATAACAGGAAGACATATATGTTAGAATATAAATGATAGAAATGGTAATATAATATATTGGTAACGTATCAGATCTATTGGAACTATGTATCAGAACTTAATTGTCACCCTGTATGTCTACTGTTCTTAGATAGGCGTTCCGTGCCTGATAAACAATGTGACAATGGAATGTATTCGTTCTACCCATTCTGATAGCTCCCTGTTCTTGACACTAAAGACTAAAACAACGAATTAGATTCTATGTATATAGGTATTTTAATTTATCAAGAATATGATTTTAAGCAATACATACCTCAAGTAACCGTACAAAGTATTTCTAGACATGGTCATCAACTCGCTATAATCATATAACAAACTGTAATGAACAAAGTATTTGTTCTGATGTTTAACAGTAAACTGTTCTGACCTTCGAAGACTGCCAAGCAATTGCAAGTACACTGCATCTTGAACTGTAAACTATATATGTATAATATAATTACTGAGTTACTAGGCACGGGCAAATTTAGGGAGGGGTAAATTTGGACGAGTTGACTGCAATCGAATGAACAATCTTATATGCAGACCAAATATTTATTGAAATTCCTTTATAATTGCAAAGACTTGTTTTCAACGGCTAAATACGTAGGATAACCCCCCATACTAAATTAAAATTGTGAACGAGCGAATGGTTCATTGATGATAAATATATACCTTTGTAATCTTTGAGTTCATTAATATCATTTCTAAATAGATAACTATTCCAACCTTCTCTAGTTTAAGCTTCTCCTCTTCATTGAATTTGAACCATAGTCACATAATTCCTTTTCAGGATACATACTTAAAGGTAAATTGATGCCATGGCAGAGCTGGTGGTTGTAAATTGCTATTTGGCTTTCATCTAGATTGAAAGGTATTGGTCTTGTTGATATTGTGTTATATTCAATCTTTTTCTGTGTATTTGATCCAGCTTTTTCGAGAATATTCTGGAGTCTAGAATGTTGTTTGCACTTAGAAGAACAAGAACAACATAACTACCTATCATTATTCAATTGGAAGTTGTGAAATGTATCATCTGTCAACAGAAAGATATCGTTGGACTTGGGAAATAATATAGTATGTCTTCTAGAATGTTTGCTTCACAAACTTGCAAACAATCATTTTGTGAACAGAGTTCAAATACTTGAAAATGAGAACAAGTATCACTATAACAATTGGCGCATAGATTGCTGTTTGTTTCAATTATGATTCTCCTTTTGTTTAGTACAACGGTTCCTTGAAATACATAATGTTTAGTTTTGGTAGTGAGAATAGTAAATGTACAGTAGACTCCGATTAATAGGGTTACTTGGGACCAGGCCATTTGACCCGATTAACCGAAATAAAGGTGTTGAGCCCTACGAACCGGAGCATAAAGACAAACATGCAAACAGACAACAATAATAGTGATAATAACGTATATTTACCTTGTGAGTGATCATAATCTGCAATTATAACATATTCACTATCCTCTAACTTATATATGTGAGACTTCAATATCAATAGTTTTACATACTGGTCAACTATAGGCATTTCTACTTGTTTATTTCTGGTCCTGAGAAGCAATCAGGGTGACATTGACTTATGCGAAAAATTATATTGACTCAACGAGCAACTAAAGTTTGCTTGAAAGCAAAAGGAATTGAGAATATAATTATCACCTGGTTTTGACCATGTTGGATATCTGATTCTATCTATCTAAACGATTCACCTTCTGATAGGCATACTTTGTCGTTGTCTAATGTGACGAAGCTGATATCATCTTTCCCCGAGATTTCCGTTTTTTTGAGTATACAGTAGAACTCGGATAAGACGTACTCGGCTTAAGACGTACACTCGGTTAAGGCGTACCATTTCTTATATCCCAAAATATCAGTCATCATTATTTGTAATGCAAACATATTCGGATAAGACGTACACTCGGTTAAGACGTACTAATTTCTGTTTCCCGAGCGGGTACGTCTTATCCGAGTTCTACTGTACATTATCAAATCCAGTTTGAGAAGTTACTTTTTCAGCCATTTCTAAAATGAAATTATCTATCCAATGGTATAAATGTATATATCTATTTCTATACATTATAAATGCACCAGCATTCCAATGATCACTTGTCGTAATGTGGTTTCGAAACTTATCTAATCACATCCAATTCAGCAGTTTGGGTAACTATGGTTGAAATGATAACATGCATCTATAAACATGACTTACCAATAATCCTAATGTAGCGCATGCGCTACTCACCTTTAAATACCTCATTTTGGGAGCTTCTTGATTAAAGTTCTTATATAGCCATGGTAGAATGTGACACATTTGGCCTACCCAACGCCAAATTCGAATTCGAACATGTTGTTCCGTTTAGCAAGGTTGAACTGGAATAAAATTTAACATAAATGAATCTGTTTGCATCCCACCAAGGATTGCCTTATATAATATATTTCAATCTCTTAATGGTTGGGAATTGCTTTACGAACAGTAAATACTGGCCAAAATTATAGCATAGCTTCCAGTAATAAGTATAAAATACAAGGATTGTTCAATGAGTAATGAGACTACTGCATCGAATTCATATTCTAGTTAATACAGCTCTAAGCCTAATACCAGACTACAAGCCTAACTTGATTGTCTAACTTCGATACAATATACTGTTTACTCTACTAGCATATTCTTTAGTATAAAGTTTCATTTGTATTGGCTACGTTTTTCAACTAATGGATTTTAGCAAAGAAGGAAAAACGACAAATAATTTGGTACCTGTAGAAAAAGGGGAAGACTGGCTCACACATTCTTCGTGAAATTCAGAATAATTTCGGTGATGAAGGTCCTTCGAAAGCCATCATATATAGATGGATAGAACATTTGATAATGGCGATGTGGAACTCCACGATGACCCTCGTCCAGGTCGTCCGACTTCGTCAAAATCCCGCATGAATATCGAGAGGGTCCAAACAATTTGGACGAGGACAGACGAATAACCCTGCCAGAGTTAGAAGAGTGGGTAGGTGTATCAAAAGCCACACTACACTCAATTATAACTGAAGATCTGGAAATGTCGAAGGTAACTGCGCGTTGGGTCCCAAAACCTCTTTCAAAAGAACAAAACCACGAAAGGGTCAGAGTTAGCAAAGGATTACTTTCAAGATACAAGGCAAAGGAATACTTTTTGGATCGTATAGTAACGGAGGATGAAACTTGGTTTTATTATTATGGACCAGGGAGCAAAACTCAATCCAAGCAGTGGAAGAGACGTGATAAACCTGTACCCATCAAAGTTAAGGTCGCAAAATCAGCAGGGAAGAGAATGGCAACAGTATTTTGGGATAGGGAAGGAATTATACACCTCGACTGGTTGCCTGAGAAACACCCATAAACAGTGATCATTGCGTTGACGAATTGAAAGAATTTCTTCAAGCGATTAAACGTGAGAGGTAAGGCAAATTGACACGTGGCGTATTGCTGCAACATGACAACGCAAGGCCCCATGTAAGCTCTAAGACAATGACTGCAATTGACGACTTAGGATTCGAATGCTTCCCTTATCTCCCGTATAGTCCAGACCTGACTCCCAGCGACTACTGGCTGTTTGGAGAGATGAAGAGACCTCTTCGAGGGAAGAGATTTGAGGATTTCAAACGACTGGAGTATGAAATAAAACAGTGGGAAATAGGGACCTAAAGAATTCTATACCACTGGGCTGGAAAAGTTACCAGAACGATGGAAACGATGTATAAAGTTAGAGGAAGAATTTATCGAAACATTTGATAATCAATTATGATAAGTATAGGTTACTATATAAATTATGAAAATGAGTCTCATTACACTACGTAACAAATTTTTATGAAATCTTTGTTTGGCTTGATATTTTGATTGTTTATGGATAATTTTGAGGCGCTGATTCCGAAAATACAATTAGTTTTTTTCTATCATCGATCGTTAGCTTTCAGGAAGCCTATTTATATGAGCAGGTTACACGCTTAGCCAACCCAGCAAAACGTACGTCACAATCAAAATCTTTTGTGCTATAACAATAAAGATAACAAACATTTTGCACTCCCTTCACTGTCTCTTGTCTTTTTAAGCTCTGGGAGACACTTAAAGTGTCTGCGAATGCACAACTTAAACAGCATCAGAATTCCAGGCTGGGGTAGGATTGCAAAACTTAGAAATTTCGTTCTTGCGTATAGTTTATTTGCTATCCAGTACCTTCACTTGGAAAGTATTTACTTATATTAATACTATAGGCTACCAGCAGCTAGTATAAGCATAAGTATAACTGCCTTTAGCAGAGAGGCAGAAATAACTTGCTGGTTGTTCTTACGTTAAGTTAGTGTTTTTCAAATTTAGAAATTGCAATGGCTAGTAGACAATGCAAGAATTCACCTGACTCATTTTGCTATGTTTGTGGATATTATGTTGGTGACAAACATGTTTCAAATAAAATATCAAAAGAAGCTAAGTATTGGGAAGCGTATAGACTGTATTTTGGGATGTCCATTGGGGATCAGGAAAAGGCCTGGGCCCCACATGTGATTTGTGGCAGCTGTCGATCTAATCTTGAAGCTTGGTTGAGGGGTTCCGCTAGAGTTATGCCATTTGCTATTCCAAGAGTTTGGAGAGAGCCACAAAACCATCATGATGATTGTTACTTTGGTATGGTAAATATTGCTAAGTACCGCAAGGTTAAGGGAAGAAGAGCACTGACTTATCCAAGTATACCATCATCCATTGCACCTGTTCCTCATAGTGAAACTTTACCAGTTCCAAAACCACCAGCAAATGTAAGTAGTTTTATGTTTTATAATATAAGGCTACGCTAGCTTATATGCTGTAAGGGTGACCCACAATCTGCATCTTGTGTTTTATTCTTGTCATTTTAGTTGGAGTTTAATACTGAATGTGAAGACTCGATATCAAGTGAAACTTCGGATGCTGAGGAGGAGTATCTCCAATCAACAAGTGCAGATCGTCATTATCCTTCTAAGAGAGAATTAGATGACTTAATACGAGATCTGCAACTAACAAAATCTGCAGCAGAGCTATTGACGTCAAGATTAAGCGAGTGGAATTTGCTGCGTGATGATTGCAAAATAACTGCTTACAGGAAGAGGCACTTGGACTATTCTGTTTACTTTGATGTAATACAGGATCTGTGCTATTGCAAAGATGTGAATGGTTTGTTTGATGCTGTTGGAATTGAACATGACCCTTCTCAGTGGCGACTTTTTATTGACAGTTCCACCAAAAGTCTTAAAGGAGTTTTACTTCATAATGGGAACAAATATCCGTCAATTCCACTTGCTTATTCAATACAAATGAAAGAAGACTATGAAAATGTCAAGCAACTACTGCTTAAAATAAACTATGCTGAATTTAACTGGCAGCTCTGTGGTGATTTTAAGATGTTGGGGTTTTTGTTGGGACTGCAGGGTGGTTACACCAAATACTCATGTTTTCTTTGTTTGTGGAACAGCAGAGCTGATGGAGAGCACTACTCGAAGATTCAATGGCCGCCAAGAAAAGAATTAATGCCAGGAAAATACAATGTCATCAAAGAGCCACTTATATGCCGGGAAAAAGTTTTACTACCACCTCTTCATATAAAACTAGGTTTAGTAAAGCAATTTGTTAAAGCTTTGGATTTTGAAGGAGAAGCTTTTCAAGAAATCCGTGCAATGTTTCCAAAATTATCAGATGCTAAACTAAAGGGAGGAATATTTGTTGGTCCCCAAATAACCACCATGTTAAAGTCAAGAACCCTGGAGGGTAAAATGACCGAAACAGAAAGAAAAGCATGGCAGGCATTTCGTGATGTAGTTAATGGCTTTTTAGGAAATAACAAAGATCCTAATTATGAAGAGATAGTGAATACTCTGATCACAAGCTACCAAAAGATGGGATGTCGCATGTCGTTGAAACTTCATTTTCTATGCTCTCATCTTGACTTCTTTCAAGAAAATTTGGGGGATTTCAGCGAGGAACATGGCGAGAGATTTCACCAAGATATTCAGCTAATGGAAAGACGGTATCAGGGCCGCTGGGACAGTGCAATGATGGGCGATTACATGTGGTTTTTGATAAGGGAAGACATTTCTGGTCACAAAAGAAAAGCTCGTTCAACAGTTCATTTTTGAAGTATTTTAACTCTCTAACATGAGTGCGTTTTGTTTTCTTTAGGACTTGTAATCAGCAATGTACTGTTTGGTAATGATTTTCATGTTCAAATTAACTTATCAACACATCACTACGTGTTTAAATCTATTACAAGAGCTGTAGGTAAATTTGCATATAATGAACAACACAACTTGTTCGGAAAAAGCAAAAAGTGTAAATACGTCAAAAAGCATTGATGATATGGAAAAACTAACACGATTTTTGAATTCAGCGACGCAAAAAACATAAGGGAACATCAAAAATTGAAGCCAAACAAAAATTGTGTTACGTAGTGTTATTTATTGAACAACCCTTATACATATGATTTACAAAAGTCGAGTAAACCCACTTGACCAATTGATCCTTTTGAGGAGAATCACATTGCATATCAATGCACTACATTTGTAGATTTCCTGCCACGGAATCTATATTTACTTTGAATGGAGATCAAAAGAGACTGAAATAGGAACTGTTTTCTAAAATCCTGGAATCTATCATTGAATTCTTCTCTTAAAGATGAAATGAATTTGGCGTATCCTTCAGGATCATTCACTTTGTGTATTCTTATTGTTGGAAAATGAACATAACTCTTTACTCTGAGTTGAGATTCCCACAAAGTAAGCTTAATTTGAAAAGCATTAATATGATCAAACTTCGCAGAGATTAGTTGGTCTTTTCCTTGAAGTCCTGTATTCAATTCATTCAAGTGTGAACTAATATCTATTAAGAAAGCAAAATCACACAACCATTCTTCTTCTTGGAATTCAGGAATTGGTTTCCCTTTTAGTTGCATGAACATCTGAATTTCATCTTTCAAATATAAAATCGTTTTAGCATTTTACCACGACTCAACCATCTAACTTCAGAATAGTAAAAAATGTAACCGAATTCTGAATTCAAATCATTAAGCAATTCTTGAAACTGTCTATGATTAAGACCCCTGGAGCGAATGAACTTAACTGTTCTGATAACAACTTTCATTTCATTAAATTAGTATTACCTGACAGCAGCGCTCGTTTTCAATTAACTTCATAAGGCCTTCCCTTTTACCTACCATTGCTGGAGCTCCATCAGTCGTTATTCCCGAAATTTTCCCGAAATCTAAAGCAAATCTTGCTAGTGTAGTCTTAACTGCCTTATAAATATCATTCGCTTTTGTAGTGTCCTTAATGAGACTAAAGCGGCCATTTCTTCGGTAATGTTGAAATCGTAATCGATACCTCGTATAAAAATAGCTACTTGAGCAGTATCCGTAGCAGTGGCGTAGTCAAGGGGGCCATGGTCCCCTCGGAAATATTTTGATGATTGATTGCAATTTACATTTATCTATCCGAATCAGTGGAATACTTATGGGGCTATGACCCAAAAATCACTTGAAATATCGTTTAAATAAATTATTCATTTTTGCAAATATTGTTGTCTTTACTAATACTACAGATATACTACAAAACAATGTCAATCTTCCTGTATAATTTTGACTATTTCATTTTTTGATTTCCCCTGGCTCAATTCGTATTTCACTTCCATGGGCAGATATAATTGCAAGACCTGATAATCTTTCTTCTCTCATAGAATTTCTAAGATAGGTCTTTATACGCTTCATGGTTGAAAAGCTCCTTTCACTTGTTGCGGTTGTTATTGATATTGTTGAAAATAACTGTAGGATACGGAATTTAGCCGGAATTATGTCTATATTGCAGTGGCTAATGAGTCAACAGCCTTATTAGGAATTAGCTCTCCCTTCCTTTTCTTTTCAACCCAAATATGAGCCCAAATTTTCATTTGTGCCTCGATTTCTGGAGAGCAAAATGGAAATATTGTGTCCATAGTTTAGACATTTTCAATAATGGAAAATACAATATAGCGATCTAATATAGGATATTAGGAAATCATAATAAATAAAACTACCCTAGAGGCTATAAAAACAAGAATCAGACAATTAGCACTGTAAAATCGTTAACAAACGAAACTCTTTGTTAAAGGCATTGTATATATAAAACACTTATCTGATTCCCATTGAATAAAGGTCGATGATAATTCAATTACTACATCTATTACTAAAATCCATAGTAGCCAATGTGCAATGGCGACTAGCTAGTGGCTATACTAAAATTTGGAATTACATTAGCCCCGAATACAAAGCTGGCTACACAACTGATCCGTAGTATCTGTACTTTCGTCCACTGCCAATGAATAAGACCTGAAATTTGAAGCTCGCAAGATCAACTAGTTTTCAATTAAGCAAGACAAATTAACTATGCGTTTTGCTATTGTCTGATTAGATCATAGACTCTTTTAGAGAAGGACTGGAACGTCGCGATCTCGGGGTTTTTAACTTGAGTCTGTGAGGTTCCAATTAAAAAATTGAAAAAGCATTAGAACCTATATTTAACCTGTGGTTGGGGGTCAGACACAACCAAGAAGCTTAAAATAAGAGTATTGGCCACATTTCCCTTTGACCTTTGGCAGATATGAACTTCCTGTTTTCAACTATATTTCCTTATGTTTTCCTTATGTTTTTGGGATATTTGCATGTTTTGTGCAATGGCTGCGTGGTAATGTTTTATTTTTCTTGTTGCAAATATGTCTGCATGTTTATTGATATTGATTATGCATGATAATGTGTTTTGTTTTCAGCTTTTGTGACAATATGCCACGTCGTTGCAGCTGTTTTGGTTGTAGAGGAAACTATGATGGGACGCCTTACCTAAGGGTCATATCCTTCCCAAAAGATCCTGTGGAGAGGGAGAGATGGATATTGGCAATGTCGAATGAAAACGAAAGCTTGAGGCGCTTGAAGAAGATATATATTTGTGAGAGACATTTCAATTGTGAACGGGTGTCAGTAAAGGGTGGAAAGCGACCAAAAGAACCGCCATCAATATTTCCTGGAGTACCGAAATCAGTTTTGAAGCAGGTCACCTCAGCTCCACGCCCAACATCATCTACATCAGAATCAAGAGCTAAGAAAGTGCAGGCAGCTTATGAGGCTGCAGACAAGATCCAAGATTTCGACCACTTCTCCGCCAAAATGAGCTCCTATTTTCCTGGCTTTAACTTCATAAAAGACCAGAAAAACCTGTACCTATCAAGAACTGACGCTACTGGACAAACTGTCAAGCAATTCTTTCATTTCCAACAAGTCAGTTCACCATTTGGATTCCTATTCTTGAATAGAGTTGAAAAAGATGGTATTGAGGTGTCCAAGCGACTATTTCCTTTGCAGAAGAACAGCTTACTCTCGAAATGGTCCCAGATTGGATACATAACTGACCAGGTAAACGCCTATGAGTACACAAGCCAAGAAATTCTTGAGCACGCAATAAGCCAGCTCTGCAAGATGACTGAGGCGCACGAGCTTGCTCATTCCACCTTCCTTCTGTCGCAGCTGTGCCTTATATTCACACCTCCTGATGGACGCCGATTTGACATTGATACTATGATTTTCGCAGTGCAGCTTCACAACTTATCACCTAGTGCATACAAAATGATTCGCCGATCCGGCTTAATCATTCTGCCATCAACAGAAAAGGTAAAACAGATGCTTGCTAGGAGTCTGCAGGACTCCAACCTCAAAACTTTGTTCGACCAGCTTAAGCCACAGCAGCGTTTGGTAAATTTAATGTTTCACGAGGTAAAGCTGGTCGAGACATTGCGATTTTTCGGAGGGCATGTTCTAGGATACTCTCAAAATACTGCAGCGGGTGGTGACCATGAAATGCTTGCTTCATATGCTATGGTGGTTGAAGTTGCCTGCCATTTTGGTGGTCCACGCTATATTCAACGCGTTTTGCCCTGCAAAAACTAACTTCGGATCAGCTGAAAGAACTCCTTATTGAAGCTGGTTCAGCTGTAGTTGGTGCTGGCGGTACTGTGATTTCTTTAATATGTGACAATTGCAATACCAACCGCAGTGTTCATTCAAAGCTTGGAGGACCTGGAAGTTGTCAAGTGCTATCGATTCAAGAACAATCTATGTTCTTAGTGTACGACTACTTGCACATCTTCAAAAATATACGCAACAACTGGATTACTGTTGATAGCAAGACACTCTCATTTGTCGTAGATGGCAATGAGTACAAAGCCTACTGGAGTGATATTCAGAAGCTTTATGAGATCGACCGAGCTACTCCTATTCGTTTAACCAAGCTGACACACACTGCTGTTTTCCCCAAGCCCCTTCAACGTCAGAGCGTACCATTGGTATGTCAAGTGTTCAATAACAAGACTGTCGCTGCCTTGAAGACGTTCAAGGGTTCACTGGGCATCAGCGAAGGCACCATCATTCTCACCCAGGCAATGAGTGAGTGGTTCAAGATAATGAATGTGAAAGACCGTTTCTCAGCTATCCGTCTTCGCGACGAATCCAGACAGCCTTGGACAGCAGACTGTACAAGTTTCACTAGGCTGGAGGAGGCCTGCCAAATTATATCTACCTGCGCATGGCAAGGAGGTGGTGGTCGTAAGCTGAAGCTAACTAAGCAAACTGCTGAAGCCTTCACTGTGTCCACACGTAATAATGTGGATGCTGCCAAATTGCTTCTGGCGGACAAGGACTTTGACTACGTTCTTCCTGCTATATTCGCGGATGAAGCCTTTGAAAAGTTTTCGGCCAAGCCAGACAAAGAAGAGGAGGAAACTTTTACATTGACGTAGTTGACATTATGGCTGCAGCTAAAATTGTAAACTTGCAAACACTCAGTAAGCATGACATTATGGTAGAATCGAGTTCTCGTGTGCATGATTGTGACAAGAATTGTACAACTTCCGAAAATCCAGCTGAGCGAAGTGAATTCATTTACGAGATCACTCCTCAAGACACTCAAGAACTCTTGAGGTCTGATGATACCCTTAAGCATAAAGTTGTTTATTTGGCCGGATACCTTGTTTATAAATTTGGTGATAGCACTAGTATGGAGGAGATCATTGGTGATGAAGATGGTAACGAGGTGTCATCTGAGTTCCTAGATAATTTGAATAGAGGTGGACTGAGTGTGCCGACTATGTCAACCGTCTTTTTTGTACACAATGCCTATAATTTGCATGACCAGACTAAAATGCGTTGCCGCTTTCATTTTGCTGAGCTATTATCCTTTGTAGATGCACCTTTAGCAGGTAATAAGGCTGCATGTACTACTTTAGCTAACATTCTATTGAGAGCTCATGTCCTCAATGTAAGTGACAAAGAAAAGTCTTTGGGATGACTCAGAAGGCAAGACAAGCTCTCTAACTAACGATGGGCATAGACAATGTTGTAATAGACATAGTGTTGTGATATGCATATAATGTAATTACATACAGTAGAACTCGGATAAGAAGTCCCCCCTCGGGAAGTCTAAAAAAGTACGTACTATCCGAGTTGTATTTACATAGAATCCTATGTAATAATGAATTTTGGTTCATAAAATTTAGTACGTACTAAGCCGAAACACGTCTTATCCAGGGTACATGCTAACCGAGTTCTACTGTATATGACAATAAATATCAAATTTGTGCTGCTATACACTACTGCGTCTCATTACAATCAGCCATCTCTCACCTTTATTTGTTAGACAAAAACAAGGGCAAAAATTACCAAAATTCACCCATTTGACCTTTAATATGACCGCAGGTGGTGTTGAAAATGGCGCCATTGAACCCGCCGTCCTCAAAATCTCCTATGTGGACCCGAGATCGTGTCTCTAGCCCTTCTAGAAGCATTTTAGCCCAGGACTCAAGTTAATCCTTCAGACTCAAGTTAAAAACCCCGAGCATGGGAGTATTCAGTCCTTCTTTAAACGAGTCTATGGTTTACACTGAAAATATTAATCGCTATTCAACTTTTTTATATTTTACCATTCTACTATATTTGTACAGGTTGCCAGTATACGAGAATCTAGAAGTTGAGTCTGCTCAACTGTGTTCAAAAAGTTTCCAACTCATAAAAGGTTTTCCCCCGGAATAGTTGCAATCGCTTGTAAACACAGGATTTGTTATGGTTTCCAAATCCTCAGACAACACGAATCTACAGTTGTAATTTATAGTTTGTTAATGACCATATTCAGAGAACAGCCAAAAGTGCTCATCTACAATAATGCTTGCAACTTACACAAAACATGTATGAAAAGGTAAGTGCACATAACAAATTGGGTATAAATGATAAATAGTCGAGATTTTAACTAGAAATTTATTTGTGATTTCTTATATAGGGACCCCAAAGTATTTCGTAAGATAACATTTCAGATTGATCGATTCCATTCTACAAACCACAAGTGCAATCCCTCTTATTCTTTGAGATCAATTCAGACTGACGAGATGAAAAAGCTAAACTCACAAATTGTGAGCAGTTGTTTTCATCACTAAGAAGGATAGCAACACAAATCGTATACATGCGCATAGATAATGTATTCTTCACTACAAGATATTTTCTAGCATGTTTGAATCTACATATTCTATCACAAAATAATAATATATGAAAATAGTTTATATGTTAGGAGACTCAAGACAATTGTGACAATAAAAGTTATCGATGTCTTTGTCAATATCTTCAAGTCCTACACATGGTTTGTGGAACCATTTAAGACATTTGGGACATTCAACCATATTTTTTGACGCGCAACTGGATAGATGACACAAACACCATAACTTTATCTTTAAATCTGTCCCTAGATTTGTAGTCAGGGGAGATAGTAATACTATGCTTTCTAACTTAGGAAAGGGTGCTAAAATTCCGCTGTTGAAACTATCAGTTAGGTGAGATCTCATTCTTGACTGTTTCCAGTATACTTGGGTTGGGTCGCCTCCCATTGCTATTGTCAAACAGACTGCAGCTGCAAATAAACCACAATCCGCCCCACCTCTTTGCTGTTGAATAGGAGCAAGGGCGACTTTCAGCTCATGATCAGCATCATTCCCATATAGAAAGTCCAATTGCACAGCTAATTCACCAGATATTCTCCCAGTAGATAACGAATCATATAAAGGTACATGCCCTTCAACATCAATACTGGAGCAAACCCAGTGAAGTGCACCATCGTGATGCAGCTGTATACTAAGACGAGGAGCTTTGACGAATTGACGATTCTAAGAATTAATTGAATATCAAATATTGATTACAATTGAAAAATTTAAACCGAGAAACTCACTTCGGAGAGAATAGTATCCTGAAGTCCCTGTAAATGTGGGAAATTCTTCTTCAGTAATGTCTACAAGTACATATATGATATGAGAACATTTTCTAACAAAATGGATTGAATTTCAATGTACAATAAACTTAGACAGAATGCATTAATGGTGGTGCCTGTTAGAAAAGTATTACAC
Source organism: Oopsacas minuta (assembly GCA_024704765.1). Taxonomy (NCBI): domain Eukaryota; kingdom Metazoa; phylum Porifera; class Hexactinellida; order Lyssacinosida; family Leucopsacidae; genus Oopsacas; species Oopsacas minuta. The sequence continues at coordinate 211,661 of JAKMXF010000306.1, forward strand.
TTGACAATTCAGAAATTGACAAGTTTTTCTCATTTAAACTAATGGGAGGAGTGATTATTTGAATAAGATCCAATGGTTTAACTCCGAGTAATGTCACCAGACTGGATGTTGGGATGGGTGTTTGAGGATCTGAAATAGGTTTGTTCGAAGCGATAACGGGTTGCTGAAAAAACTCATCGAAGGAATCATCACTAGTATCTACATCAGATTCTTGGTGTACTACATCTCTAGTGAAATCAAGAGGAGATCTAGATCGGTCACGATAGATATCATGTCGCGATGTTTGAGAAGAGCTTGGAGACTTCTAAGATTGAGGGCGAACTGAAACTCGCGCTTTCATAGAGTAATCCTTATATGATTCTATTATCATACGCAGATGAATCTTACATGCGCTTTTTATGTTTTCGAAAGGGACTCTTTCGGGCCAATAAGGTGGTTTGAGAGAAGGATCATTCCAAAAAAACATACCGTTCCCTAAATTACAGATATATAATCAGTGACCCATATAATTATATAAATTCACACCGTTGACTTACCAGTTGACACTTTTATAATCGCAGAAACAAGTCTTCGCAGTCCCTGTACATTATAGCCAGATATATCTTCATCTAATAGCTTGAGGATTTCGTGATCACGGACAGGCTTTGATAACGCCGACGTACTTGTAGATATTTGGTTAGTCAGTAGAGTTCTTGCTATTTCATCGCTATTCCTAGTGATATAGGTTTGAAATTTTTCTGGACCCAAAGAGCCAAGCTTTCCATGCCATGAAAATACAGCTCCGGCATATTCACCCGTTACTGAACGAAACTCAGACAATATGTCTGTCAGTACCATTTTAGCATTAGTCTTTGTCAATTTGGGTATCTTTGGCATTTTGGCTAATCAAGGGTACAGAATGGGAAATCAAGAGGAAACGCTCATTGAGTAAAGTATAAAGTTAATTGAGAAACATATTTAGGGATTTTGCTAATAAAGGAAGTAGAAATAAGTAACAAAACTCAAAAATAAATATCAGTACCTGCGAATTTATTTACACTATAATAGGACGTAATTTGAGAGCCTACATCTTTCTAAAATTCCAATTATATATTAATGCAGCGCATGCGTTACTCATTATTAAATATATGCCCAAATATAACTTCTATTCCATGATATAAATACGAAAACCAAATTTTGTACACATTGGGGCACTTTTACTCTGCCGTCTGCGGCAGGCTGTAGACTTATTCACATTTCAAAAGTCCCCATTTTACAAGTTTAATTTATTAAGTGTATCCTTCTGTAAAATTTCCTTTCTTCTTTCAATAATCTAAATTGTGAAATTACCCTATTATTGAGGTTATTTACCTCTTCCTTGTGCAGTTTGTTTGTTCCTTTGTAGTTATTCTTGATTAATCGTAGCTATTCTATGGGAGATAAATCGCATTTTCTACCTGGTAACTGTATTCCTGTCAAATTTTCACATGGCTTTGACCTTGGTCATTCTTATCTATCGCCTTATCCTATTATTTCTTCGCTTCAAGCTGGTTCGAAATCTAGTCTTACAGTATATAATTATGATTCTGTTTATGTATTCACAGGTATACAATATACAAAAATATATTCTAATCAATCAGAAAGGATTTCAAGAATTGTATTCGTTAGGTAAGTATATTTATGTATCATAGCACTCTATACGTAAGGAAATGGTCCGCTTAATAATTTTCGGACTATGGATTGACTAGTTAATTTATATATTTGATAGGGAAAATTCTTGTTTCGATAGAATCAAAATGGTGCATTTTCCCCTAATGCATTTATTATTGATATTTAAACTACATAAAGTCTAACTATTTCCAGGAAGAAATGGAGTCACCTGAATGATTACCAAACAAATTTTTTAACAAAAAATGCGCCAATTTAAAAGCACTGTAAATAAATAACTATGGCCTCCACAGCTACAAAATTTGCATTTTCTTCCAGGGGAGTTTCATAAAAAGTATAATAATTTCGTCATGATAAAGTTGTCACCTTTTAGAATTTTTGTAGTGACCATGGATGGCATATTTTGACCTATCTTTACATATTAATTGACAAGCTTTGTAGATATGGCCAAATCTTCTTGCAAACTGGTTCTATCTAACCATCTTCCCATACCCTGATTATACATGTTTATGTCATATCTCCTACCATTATCACGTAATCATTAATTTTGTGCTATATTGTCATTTACAAGATTACGTCTTAATGGTCTGAGATATGACGTCAAAATGTATTACCAGGCTATGGGACGTTGAGTATTTAGAACCTGTTTGGAATACTATTTGTCTATATCTATAAAGGTTGATAAGTTGTAAGTAATGAGAAGCCAAAATATGCTATCCATGTTCACATAATGATTCTAAATCGTGACGAAATTATTATTCTTTTTATGAACACTCCTCCCTTAAACAAAATGTTAATTTGTAGCTCTGAGGACCATAGTTATTTCTTTACATTGATTACAAAATATTGTACCTTGTTAACAAGATTGCTTCGTAAGCATTCAAATGTCAGTCATTTTGACACGGAAAGAGATTTTGGCTACGAACCTTGTGTATTGGTAAGTACATTGGAAGTCTTTTTCCTCCTAAAATGCACAGTAAAAGAGGAAAATGAGAATCAAAGGCTTCGGGCAGGTAAATCCCTGCGGAAATTCCTCGGATTTCTACCGTATCAATTATACTTTTATTCGGGGAATATAAACCATTTTGATATTATAGAAACAAATAGACTTTCGTATTTTAATAACATTTATTCAATATTTTACCCCTTGTCCAAAAATTATTTAGCGCACCATTACCTTATTTATAGAATGCTATGGTTGTTTTCGAAACACCCAGATTATCGCCATGACATCAAGTTAATGTGTCTACATATTATATATTTTCGTAAGTTGATTGTACCAAATTTGGATATACTTCCATTTCACATTCATTTTACCATAGTATACCTTCACTCTACCTGAATTTACCTTCATTTTATCTCAATATACCTTGATTATACCTCAAAAAATGTATGTAAAGTGTGTAATTATTACAAATATTTTATAATTTTGTCATTATACCTCACAAATTTAGGTATTTCGTTTGGGTATACCTTGGTATACCTATAGAATGCAAATACACTAATGCAATGGTACTAGCTAAATTTTCAGAATAAAACATAGATTAACCGATTATGAGATTATTAATCTGGACTTTATCTCACTATAATGCACTTATGGCGTAATGAATGTATTAGATACCTGTAGAAATACATCATCATTCCTTAAAATCAAAATTTTTGTTAAAATATGGCAAATGTTTGAGTGTTGTAATCAGTAATTCAGCGAATTGTCAAAATATGCGCTAATATTTGAAATTATTGTAGAATCACGATAGCCATTATGGTACACATCCGACTTCCCATACCCTTATATAATACATTTTGATTGATAACTTTTACCAATGTGACGTAATCGTGAATATGCCCATTTTCAATATTTCACAATTACCTTCAAGGATAGCATGCTAAAATGTATTATCAGGGTATGGGAAGTCGGATTTAAATGTCCTTCCTGATTTTACAATAACTTCCATTATTATTATTATATTAAACCTCCTACCACAATTGGCGCCTAGTATATTACATACCAAACCTTAATACAATTTCTATGGGGAAAAATATGTAAAGTGCCACAACACAGTGGCTTGAAGTGGCTATCCGTAGGCTTTAGGGTCTTGGGTACATTTAAAGTGCATACAATGTATCATGCACCTCTGGGTTATTGCATATAACCTGTTGATTAACAGCAAAATCTTTTGGTATGGCTTCTATTTTTTTAGTTATGATGACGTAATCACAATTTGTGAAACATATAAACCAGCGTAAAATCTATCTAGGTTGAGTTAGGGGTATATAGTCTATTATTTACTTATGGGTTAATCACGATTTAGAGTAGATTGACCAGATTGAGTATTTTATGTGGATTCTATTTTTCTTGCTATGATGACGTAAGCAAAATTACAAATTTGAATTCCGGAATTATCTGTGTTAATTGAGTTATTTAGATGAAGTGTTCACACAAAATTATGTACCAAGAGATTTAGATTATCAAAGTAACGTTCTTTTTGCTGTATTCTTACGGCAATGGCAAATTTATCTCGAAACGAAAATAACTGAATTTTGAAATTTGTCGGGTAACTTGAGCGCTATATTTTTTTTAATAACTGACTGTTAGTTTTCCATTAAATATAAATTTAAATATTGTAGCTTTATTGCGATCCAAGTGTATCGTGCTGGCATGGACTCCTCACGGGTCTCTCAGAAAATCATATTGATCGAAAAAACGAGGTCCTTGAGATTTTTCATGATTCTTGTGTAGAATTTTGCGTAGAATCCGATTCTGTTGTCAAAAAAATATTTCCCGCACAAATTTTTTCGATAAATTTATTTTTTTGTAAAAAAATAATTTTTTACAATTCGAATATTTTAGATTCTCATCATGACAGCGATGGCAGATGCATCACCATTGGCAATCAGATATTATTATGATATGCTTAGACATTGTTGTTTACATCTGCATGCACTTAGAATTTTCAATAGTATTGCGGTTTTATTCTATTCTATTATGTCATTCATTTTTCTGTATGGTATCAGGTTCGAATAGTTTAACAATAGTAACAATAGTTTGATTGCACGTCATTAATCACCTAATCGAGTCCTTTGAATACTTTTAAGTAGTTTCCATTCAGTGATAATTAGTAATTAAAGGTGTTTAACGAATATCTGTTTGCATAGAAAAACTATTTAAAGAATGCTTGTACTCATTTTCTATATAATTTTTCTGATACATAATTGTTCTGATATCTATTTCTACTGTTGGTATTTATGAGTAAGCACGAGTCTGCAAAAGACAAAATTTGTCGTTGGTGTTGTATTAAAGTTGGGAAGATAACTATTAAAAACAATAGCCTTATTTCTACTCATTTGGGTGAGCAATATTCGAAGTTTTTCGAGTCAATCGATCCGATGGACGATAATCGGCCAAATGTTTTGTGCAATACTTGCAAGCTCTATTTGGTTAATCGATCAATGCATGATGATACTTCAAGGGAAATTCCTGTTCGATTCAATTGGCCAATTATACGAAATACTCGCTTGAATACGTGTAGTTCAGTCAATACCTGTGTAATGTGCATGGAAAGTTCGAGATTTGGACCTAGAAATCGTGCTTCTTTGCAAATTCTCCACGAAAAACCTGGACGTCCTGCGATCAACTCTCCCAAAAAGGTTCTTAACCTTTGTAGTAAGTGTTTAAACACAATAAGTCCCGGATTTCCGCATACTTGCTCAAAAACTTCTTTGGTAAATAATAGCCAATTTTTGTTAGCACGAAAACGTTCTATTGAACCTGTCGTATGTTCCGAAATCTTACGAAAATTCCGCAGTGCAAGTGAGGACTCGCGTATAACGTACCTAGACCATCGGGAGGCCATCCAATTCATATGCTTCCTGGTAATTTGGACCAGTTACCTCAACACAAAATGCCCAAAATGGATTTCTCTGACATCGCACAGATAAAATGCACTGGCGGAGCAATGAGTAACAAGCAACTAAAAGCTGTAACCAAAGTAATAAGGGATGCTGGCGTGGCCTGTCCATCAATGAAGGACTACTACGACGAACGGAAACAATATTGTGATGATATATTCGAATGCGTCCAATTAGATCTGGAATGGAGCAAAGAGAAGTATTCCTCTGATATCAGAAAGACTTGGGTCGTACGCTGTTGCAACATCGACAAACTGATAGAAAAAGTCTACAACATTAGCGGAGAATCTTCAGTTTACAGTTTCAATTTTAAGCTTGGCCTTGATTATGGTTGTGGGTTCACTAAGCTTGTCATGTGTCTACAACTGGGAAATTCTGTGCGAAATCTAATCTTCTTATGGGTATCAAGTGCTCCTGAAAATAATTACAATTTTCTATAATACTGAATGCCCCGGAAATTCAAAAGTTTATTCATGAGTACAACGTATCTTTTACCTTTGATCTCAAAGCCGCTGCTCTCTGTCTGGGTATTATGCTTGGACGTTACCCATGCATTTGGTGTGTATGGGATGCTAAAAGTGGATTGGATCATGTCGAATTCAAATCAAGATCATCAGCACATCATGCAGAGATGTACCAAAATTGTGTGAAGAATATAACTCCGACTCAAAGAATCATGCGATTGACTGTGATGGTGTAGAAGATATGGAGGCTCTTGGTGTATGGATGGTTGACTACATGCAGATGTTCAATATTCCCGAGTTACATCTTTTGTTAGGGGTTGGTCAGAAGTTGTACAATGCGATCGTGGCTACAATGTCTGAAGAAGAGTTAGTTACACATGAATTATTACTGAAGCACAATAACATATCTCGAGGTTCTTACCATGGAGGCGCATTTGAAGGTAATGCAATGCGGAAAATTACATTGATGGTTGAGCAGATTGGTTTTCCAATTAGCAACTCATCCAGCATTGCTTTAAAGCGATTTTCAGAGGTAGTGAGGACATGTTTTGGGCAAAAGATACAAGGTGATTACAAACTGGCGATATTTCAATTTGAAGAAGCATTCAAATTAACTGGGCTGAATTGTTCAACAAAAGTCCATATAGTGTGCAGACATGTTATCCCATTTATCACCAAATTCCTTCCAGTTGGTATGGGATTGGGCGCCGTTTCAGAACAGGCAGCTGAATCAGCTCATTCTCGATTCATCAAAGTTTGGAGAAATTATCAATGTAGCGAGTCTCTAGAAAATTAGGGCGAAAACCTACTAAATGCTGTCAAGGAAATTAATTTCGTTAATTTTATAAGTACTTAATTTATTCTATATGTGACTGATGGATGTATTATATTCAATGTATGAGTGATAACGATGATTCTAATATGATAAATTAGCAACCCGACAACATATAAAAATGGGAATTAAAAAAATTTTTTTTTTTACAAAAAAATATAAAATAACTCAAAAATTTGTGTGAGAAATATTTTTTTGGCAACAGAATCGGATTCTACGCAAAATTCTACACAAGAATCATGAAAAATCTCAAGAACCTCGTTTTTCGATCAATATGATTTTCTGAGAGACCCGTGTCCTCAATTGCGTCGCCTTTTCTGCAATACTCTTCAGATGGATAAGTGGTACTTAACGTATTCGCTACTGGGGATATCCACTTGCGGGTTGCGTTTCCATTATCTAGCCTCTCCATGATTAGGATTGCGCTGCCTGGATAGCCTCAGACTGACGTCCCTTCAAGGTTCGATGTACCCTGCCTTTGACCGCTTTGAAAACTATTTGTATGGATGTTGAAGAATGAATGCAAGATGCTACTCAAAAATTAACTAACTAAATAATTTGTCTTGATCGTTAGTCTGGTGACGCAATTTGTACATTTCTGCCTGCAGGTGTGTCCGATTTCTCCACATTCCATACACTTAAGAACATTGCCAAAATCTCTCAGAACTGGATCGCTTTGGCACAAGAGACGGGTACATATATCTCTGGAATTAGTTGTGAATGAAATTTTCCTCGCAGATGTTCACGATGTCTTCGGATTTATTTCTTACAAGCATCCACTGGTTCTTCAGAGAATTTCTTCAATCCATATCCTCCATTACGATCTCGAATTAGTTCAGTGCATGATCACAGTTGAAGATGTGTGATAGAACTCAGATTACTATGCAAAGTACTAGTTGGATCTCTCATATTTCTGAAATCAAATTGCAAACCCAATAAAGTTTATTTTTATTGAGAGGACACTGTCTGCCATATTTCCAGTAGTAGTTGTTCCTCCATCACTGGATGGTTGATCGATTCTAAGCCCTTCTTTTCGCTAAAGTACTCCCGGGCATATTTATTGCAACCTATATCACTCTAGAGATTGCTAACCATTTAAATGTACCTGAACGCATGTGGTAAATAGAAGCATGAACCAAGGGAAGTCACAAGTGTAAATATGTAGTGGAGCATGCTGGGATTATGTCCATCTCTAATGTCGGTTCTTGTGGTAAACCACAATGATCTTTTGAGGTAGTAATAAATACTTTTCTCTCTCCCCATTGAGAATATTTCCTCTACTGAAGTTATGGTCCTGTTCATAGGAAATCCTGATCAGACAAGTTTTAAATCTTTCAATTCTGCAAAACTTGCAGTACAAAGTTGACCACTTGCACCAACTGCTCCACTCAGGATACCGGACATTTCCCATACCTTGTATGAAGAATTTTAACTCTAACTTTACCATATGGTAGCTCCAGTCCGTCTTTTTCAATAGTAGTCACTTCAGGATTAATCATGAGATCCATTAAGTATTGGTATTGATATGACACAAAATGGAGAATTAGGAATTTGGTTCGACCAATGGGCATTTCCATCAGAATCATAATTGATAGCATCTTGAAGGCAATGAGAATGAAATTTTTTGTATTGAACTTTGGGTTCCCATCGAATTGGTTGTAAATTTTATGACAACCCGAACCATCCAATCCATCGGCGATGGTAAGTTCTAACGAATATTTTAGACCATCGGGAGATACGTTAGATTTGAGTAATCGTAAAGTTGTCTGTTGTAAGATCGATTTTATGAGATACCAATTCCTATTTTAGCTTGATCATTGTTCCGAATTGCAATAATCTCAAATGATGCTATCATGGTGGCACGATAATCAGCCACGTTGTTGTGTGGGGGATATAATATTTTCTGATTTAGATAATTCCTCATGCTTGTGTACTTGCGTTTACCAATCTCAAGAAAATCTAACAAGAACACAGATTTGTCAATCGGCGATCGCTTGACACTACCAGCAAATATCCCATTGGCAAGAAGGTCTTTATATGAATTAGCTGTTCGTTGGTCGTTAGCTTCATTAGAGATTAGTTGGGGAGCATATGTAGCTATTGTTTTACCATAAACCTTTTTCAATTTCAGCAATAATAGCGATTAAATCCGAAAGTGGCTTTAATCTACATCTGAGAACCCAAAAGTGCAAATTCAGGCAGAGGTTTTCTTGACTTCTTCGCAAGGTCAACTGCAAAAACAATTTACTCTTCTCCAATACTACGTTTCTTTGTGGGACTGGGGGGTTGAGTAGAATATAACAGGAGTGATTGCCATGTAGATAGATCATTACGTTTACAGAAATCATTACGTTGAGACTCCAATTCGCTGAATCATCTCCGAATTGACGAGAATTCCTGAAATCGCCATCTGAAAGATCAAATATCTGGATGAAGGAATCGACTGCCGTTCTCATTGACGGTTGAGAAAGAAGAAAATCAAATGCTCCTGGTTATTCATTTAGAATTTAAAATATTTGCTAGAAATTTGGTAAATAAAAGTAGTATAATATGAATTGCTGATATTCTGAAATTCTTAAAATTAACGGGCCGCTCTATTAAAAATACTTGGTGTTCATTTGCGGGAGGTTGCGGGAGGTTGCGGGAGGCTGGATTTAGTTCTAAATTACAGATAATATCATGACAAATCACCCTAAAACTTGATATTACCTGGCCACGACTGGCCACAGTGAGTTTGAGGGGTAATTGAACCAAGGTATAATGTGTCCGGACACACTATATGACGTCAAAATTAACTGAACCATGGAGAAAATATTCAAAGTGAAATACTTAGCTCTTATCATAATGAGAAGATTATATTCTGAACTAATAATAGGTGAAAACTTAGAGCTGTCATTCTAATGAGTATTTTTGGATAGAGAGAATTATATGCCTATGTGTAAACATAAAATAGAGATGAATAATGAATTCAATTATAACCATCCACTAAGCATGACATTTGATAACAAAGTAATAAGAATTTTACAAATAAAATTATGATTCCCAGGTTTCAGACTATGGTGAATTTAATGGTAACATTTTCGAAAGCTTATGGGATGATGAATAATTCGCTCTAAAGCATATAGTGAAGCCATGTGTCAGATGAAAAATCGTGACCTTCAGTGCACACCAGTGGTGTTTTACCAAAAAAGAAGTGGCGGGCGCTCTCTTTTCAAATTTAGCATTTTCTTAGAAAACAGGTGAAAACGGCCCCCAATAATGAATTGGGGGCGCCATACCTCCCTCCCGCGCGCTCCCTCCAAAATACCACTGATTGTTGTTATATATAAATTCGCCCAATCTTTTAACTTCCATTTCCAAAGTCTGACAGCATTCTCTTAGTCCCTTTGATTTTTTGGTGAACGACTGTAAAATGAATACAATTTGTCGAAGAAATGTTGAATATGATTAATAGCTGTCACTTCATTAATTGTATCATGAATAGAAATTTCTAATCGATGGTTTAAACAATGCCACACAATGACTTTAGGATACTTTTCAATTAACTACCGATATTTTCCCCATTTAATGTCTGTAGTTCATTTAGATCTGGGTGATCTGAATAAGGTTTGTCATTTTTCGCAATATAATACGCTGTAAGGATCACCTTTTGTGTAAGTTCAATACGAGATGCATTCATTACATCAACTCTCTTTTCTAATCTTTCCATAGTTGCTTCTTCCAAAATTTGTTTAGCCGAACTATGGGCATTTGATAACAAATGTTTTGATATCTTTTTTCTAATACTTTTTAACATTGCAGGTTTGGAATTTCCTGAGTAATACACTGTGCATTTGGGTCAATTTTAGAGATTGAACTTCCTTGAGTTTTTTAATGCCCAATAATGACACCTTCTTACATAGGGAACAGCCTAATTTACCTTTGTGACATATCAACCAAGGGTATGTAGTAGTTTTTTTAAACCATTGATCAGCTGGATAAATATTTGGAAAATCGATTTATTTAGTACTTTCTTTGGGAATTGAGATGTCAAGAGTTGATTGGCTTATACTGTGAGAAATATTCGCAGGTAATTCTGTTATGCTTGATTCTCCACTACTATTTGAGCAGGATTTTTCCCCTAATGAAGATCAAACGAAATCCGCGTTCGAAGCTGTTGATGTGAAAAGTGGAGTTTGCGTGAAATCTAAATTCGATTCTTCGTATACAATTGAACCTGATTTGAGCTGACAGAGATCAGGCCCAACTCTTCTGTATCTTGATGAGTTTTAGTTTTCTTGGGAATTAATCATCAATAAAACTGTGCTTATTTTTTATTATAGTTAGAAATCTTAGGAAGAATAAAATATGTAATGGTAAAGAAAATAGATGAGATATTTATGCGAGTGAAACGTAGTGCTAAAGTGCTAATAAAGCCAATAATATCATAGTAAGTCAGTAAATATAGATAAATTAAGTCCATTAACTGATAAACTCGAGAGTCGGGTGCTAGAATGAGGCCAAACTTCTTCCAGATTATGTGCCAAGAGCGCCCCCCCAAAACATCACTGGTGCACACCTCAGGGGAATTATCTATTCACAATGAAATTTCAGCTTTTAATCGATCATTGTTTGTGTGTACCAGCGTCGAAAATATTATTCTATCCAACCATTTCAATGATGGGCGATAATACTATAGCCGGCACAATTATAAATATATACACAATCATGTGTCTAAAATATGTTTAATGCCAACCAATGAATTTTATTTTTGGTACATTTACTGTAATTGCTCAAAACTGTATCTATAGGGCTCTTAACGTAAGTTTGATGGTCACATTCGCTTTTTCACTTTCGATCGATTAGTTATATAAAGATCACTTCTTGAGGGTATCTAGCACAGAGAGCCCTATAGTTCACTAAGTGCCAATTTTAACCACTGTGTAGGGATTTGGGGCGCACTTTAATTCCCAAGTGTGGTGTAGGGTCATCTGCTCAGATCAACAAGCATTACACTACGTAACAAATTTTTATGAAATCTTTGTTTGGCTTGATATTTTGATTGTTTATGGATAATTTTGAGGCGCTGATTCCGAAAATACAATTAGTTTTTTTCTATCATCGATCGTTAGCTTTCAGGAAGCCTATTTATATGAGCAGGTTATACGCTTAGCCAACCCAGCAAAAACGTACGTCACAATCAAAATCTTTTGTGCTATAACAATAAAGATAACAAACATTTTGCACTCCCTTCACTGTCTCTTGTCTTTTTAAGCTCTGGGAGACACTTAAAGTGTCTGCGAATGCACAACTTAAACAGCATCAGAATTCCAGGCTGGGGTAGGATTGCAAAACTTAGAAATTTCGTTCTTGCGTATAGTTTATTTGCTATCCAGTACCTTCACTTGGAAAGTATTTACTTATATTAATACTATAGGCTACCAGCAGCTAGTATAAGCATAAGTATAACTGCCTTTAGCAGAGAGGCAGAAATAACTTGCTGGTTGTTCTTACGTTAAGTTAGTGTTTTTCAAATTTAGAAATTGCAATGGCTAGTAGACAATGCAAGAATTCACCTGACTCATTTTGCTATGTTTGTGGATATTATGTTGGTGACAAACATGTTTCAAATAAAATATCAAAAGAAGCTAAGTATTGGGAAGCGTATAGACTGTATTTTGGGATGTCCATTGGGGATCAGGAAAAGGCCTGGGCCCCACATGTGATTTGTGGCAGCTGTCGATCTAATCTTGAAGCTTGGTTGAGGGGTTCCGCTAGAGTTATGCCATTTGCTATTCCAAGAGTTTGGAGAGAGCCACAAAACCATCATGATGATTGTTACTTTGGTATGGTAAATATTGCTAAGTACCGCAAGGTTAAGGGAAGAAGAGCACTGACTTATCCAAGTATACCATCATCCATTGCACCTGTTCCTCATAGTGAAACTTTACCAGTTCCAAAACCACCAGCAAATGTAAGTAGTTTTATGTTTTATAATATAAGGCTACGCTAGCTTATATGCTGTAAGGGTGACCCACAATCTGCATCTTGTGTTTTATTCTTGTCATTTTAGTTGGAGTTTAATACTGAATGTGAAGACTCGATATCAAGTGAAACTTCGGATGCTGAGGAGGAGTATCTCCAATCAACAAGTGCAGATCGTCATTATCCTTCTAAGAGAGAATTAGATGACTTAATACGAGATCTGCAACTAACAAAATCTGCAGCAGAGCTATTGACGTCAAGATTAAGCGAGTGGAATTTGCTGCGTGATGATTGCAAAATAACTGCTTACAGGAAGAGGCACTTGGACTATTCTGTTTACTTTGATGTAATACAGGATCTGTGCTATTGCAAAGATGTGAATGGTTTGTTTGATGCTGTTGGAATTGAACATGACCCTTCTCAGTGGCGACTTTTTATTGACAGTTCCACCAAAAGTCTTAAAGGAGTTTTACTTCATAATGGGAACAAATATCCGTCAATTCCACTTGCTTATTCAATACAAATGAAAGAAGACTATGAAAATGTCAAGCAACTACTGCTTAAAATAAACTATGCTGAATTTAACTGGCAGCTCTGTGGTGATTTTAAGATGTTGGGGTTTTTGTTGGGACTGCAGGGTGGTTACACCAAATACTCATGTTTTCTTTGTTTGTGGAACAGCAGAGCTGATGGAGAGCACTACTCGAAGATTCAATGGCCGCCAAGAAAAGAATTAATGCCAGGAAAATACAATGTCATCAAAGAGCCACTTATATGCCGGGAAAAAGTTTTACTACCACCTCTTCATATAAAACTAGGTTTAGTAAAGCAATTTGTTAAAGCTTTGGATTTTGAAGGAGAAGCTTTTCAAGAAATCCGTGCAATGTTTCCAAAATTATCAGATGCTAAACTAAAGGGAGGAATATTTGTTGGTCCCCAAATAACCACCATGTTAAAGTCAAGAACCCTGGAGGGTAAAATGACCGAAACAGAAAGAAAAGCATGGCAGGCATTTCGTGATGTAGTTAATGGCTTTTTAGGAAATAACAAAGATCCTAATTATGAAGAGATAGTGAATACTCTGATCACAAGCTACCAAAAGATGGGATGTCGCATGTCGTTGAAACTTCATTTTCTATGCTCTCATCTTGACTTCTTTCAAGAAAATTTGGGGGATTTCAGCGAGGAACATGGCGAGAGATTTCACCAAGATATTCAGCTAATGGAAAGACGGTATCAGGGCCGCTGGGACAGTGCAATGATGGGCGATTACATGTGGTTTTTGATAAGGGAAGACATTTCTGGTCACAAAAGAAAAGCTCGTTCAACAGTTCATTTTTGAAGTATTTTAACTCTCTAACATGAGTGCGTTTTGTTTTCTTTAGGACTTGTAATCAGCAATGTACTGTTTGGTAATGATTTTCATGTTCAAATTAACTTATCAACACATCACTACGTGTTTAAATCTATTACAAGAGCTGTAGGTAAATTTGCATATAATGAACAACACAACTTGTTCGGAAAAAGCAAAAAGTGTAAATACGTCAAAAAGCATTGATGATATGGAAAAACTAACACGATTTTTGAATTCAGCGACGCAAAAAACATAAGGGAACATCAAAAATTGAAGCCAAACAAAAATTGTGTTACGTAGTGTTATTTATCATTATTTATTTGCTAAAACATTAGTTGTCTTTCTCTCTTCACGAAACTATGTAAATGGAAATCATTCCGTTATGTGGGTAATACATATTTGTGTTATTATTGTTCATTGCTTTATGCAATTGAATTCTATATTGTATTCATTTGCTGGTGCATATCCTACTATATATACGGCAACTGTGAGGTGTTGATTTGGGACTAGGAGTGATTCGCTGTGCCCTTATTCACTAAATTACTTAATTGTTGGAGGAAATGTATTGATAAATTATTTAAGTATAAGTTCCCTCATGACCTACTAAAATAAGGCTATACATGCTGCCGAATCATGGTAAAAATAATCGTCCAGTCTTTCAAGGTAGAAATTTGCAAAGGCTGATAAACTGAAAAATACGTTTGATAGGCCTTAATAATGTATTATCAGTAGATAGAAACGTTCAAAACATACATATAGCTTGTCAAATATGTGATTAGTCCTTTTATAGTCGCGGGATGTGCTATGGTAGAACAGATGCAAGTTTCTGAACTGTGTTTAGACATTGTTTTAAATAACTATAATGTGTGATAGGTGTATACTATGATGAATTAATGTAGTTGATTAAAAAAAAATCGATACTATAACCGGAATGTGATCACATTCCTATGTAGCTAAGGGAATGCATTTTGTTATTCAAATCGATCCATAGTTGATACAGTGTTGCCGCAATATCTTACTACCTATTAACAAATAATGTACTTAAATGGCGTACATTCAATATATTTTTAGTTATCACATTTTTATCACATTTTGTATACCTTCATTTCATGTTTTTCAAATTTAATGAACACAAAAGATATTGAATATACGCCAGTTAAATATATCATTCGTCAATAGGAAGTAAGATATTACGGAAACATTGCGCCAACTATATATCGATATGATTTATAGTTTTTAGTTATGGCTTCAATGTAACATGAGTATTCCTTAGCAACACATGAATGTGATTACATACAGATATGTTATCGAATCTTTTCGAATTAACTATATGAATTAATCATAGTATATCAATCACCATAGCCTGCTAAACATAAGGCCTGATCACTACTTTGGATCATGGATAAGTGGAAGTGGATATATTTTGATCAGTAAATCTATAATCCTCGATAATAAGAAACTGGTACACTTTATTAAATATTAGCTTTATGGCTCAAATGCCTACGGATTGCCAACTAAATACTAATATTGTTGTATTAGCAACGTAATAATGTGATTAAGCTATTAATATTTCGCCCTATCACTCAGAATACTCGAATAAATAATTTGTTTTCTTCAGAACATATATTAATCAATTATTCGAAGCTAGTCAATATTATGTCGGTGTAAAGAGTGTGAACATTTTATGTTGGCGTTTACCTTTTGTGAGTGGGGACTATGATATGTGTAAATTCTAATAATTTGAATTCCGTAGTGCCAATTGTTAAACAAAAAATGGTGCTAATGAAGCCGATGGCGTATAGTTTAAGAGATAGTTAGTATTGAACGTATTGTCAACTGCTCTCAAAATTTGCAAATTTTCGCAAAAATTCGAATGAAAATAGTTGAGAAACAAGAGCTGATTGAGAGAAACTGATTATATTTTCGGAATCAGTACATTTGATATCCCTACGTTGAGCAATATACTCTGTGCAGTCAAACATATTTTCACATAACTTTGTTAACCCGTTTATACATATTTTATATCCTGTGTTATATACTTACATATTCAATGTTTCATCCAGACATTGTGGCGTATGTAGGTAAACTACATTGCCTGGCTATGTAGGGGTCCACTCATGATCTAATTGGAGCACCTGGGATACAAAGGTGGACAAATGCACGCATCTGTATATTTTGATCGAATTCGTTGTAGAACTTTGATCAAATTTTCTTATGTCGAACTTTGATTGATTAATGAAAAAGGTATATTTTGATCCAAGTTCCACAAAAATGTCTTCAGTCGAACTTTGTTCGAAACGAGAGACTAACGAGAACTTTGATCGAAAAATTGTCGTGCTCCACAACACCAAAATATTCAAGGGGGCACCCCCTGACTCCTCATGTGATGCCACAATGCACAGGACTCGACTGATTTCACTCTAGGACGTGCTAGCACTTTATATTTTATGCATTAGAACCGAGTACCATTGGGAGGTGATTAGGGATTTAATTCGCTACCTTATGGCTCTTGGAGTTTTATTTGTGTTCTTTATCAGCTACTATACTAGGGGACGAGAGTGCAGAATTTATGCTAATTTTATGATTGGGTGGATTTTTGTTGTGTTGATTGTTGGAAAAGTTTGTAAAATGGCGGATAGTTAGATTGTTTTGTTATCCATTCTCCATTTTTTATGAAATTGAGACTATGTTTTAGCCTAAGTTTCTAAAAGATAATCATCACAAGCCTTGAAATACGAAGTGATTTATCCAAACGTGTCTATAGACTAATTTTGATCTTATAGCCATTACTCTGGATCACTAACTTCTGACGTTTTGGCATATATTACCGATAAGGTCTCAAAAATTCGGGTTCTATAGAATCCCAAATAGAGAGAAGAGTTTCTTCAAGTCCACTAGGATTACGAGGAGGGTTCAAATTGATCTGATGTTTGATTCAAGCCCCCAATTTTCGATCGGGTTTAGATCTGGGCTACAAGCAGGCCATTCCATACAAAATATATCATGACTTTTACGGAAAGTCTTATCAACCATTGACTTGTGCTTTGGATCGTTGTCTTCCTGAAAGACCCAACCGTCATGGTACAATACCTGAGCTTGTGTGATCAGACACTTGTTTAGGATGTTCGTGTATAATTTTCCGGTGAGGTTCTGCCCAAAAACTTCGATGGAATGGTCCCATGAGCCGAAATTACTCCCCAAACATGTAATTTTGGACTATGTTTGTTGCTTTGCTTGACCGCTTGTTGGTCTCCTTTGCCCCACAGCCTTATTCTACCACCATTTAGCCAAATTGGCATCTCATCGCTAAAAAAACTCGCTCCCAGTCAGTTTGTTTGTTATTCTTAGCCCACAATACTCTTTGTTGTTTGTGACGATACCTTAGCACAGGAATAGTCCTTGCAACCTTGTGGGTGTACCCTCTCCTCTGTAGTTCCTTCCTGACCGTCTCATGGGATAAACTTTTCTGACAAAGATGATTGAATCGACTGGCCAATTTTCGTATGGACATCTTGCGATTCTAATTTGCCAATCTTACAAGAGATTTAGCATCGTTCACATCTAATAATCTCTGTTTTTCGGTTCCAGATTTCCTCTGTATATCACTGCCCTGACAAATTTGGCTAATATGCAGAAAAAACTGCACCTAAGGATAGCTGTTCGCTGATGTATTTCGCTACCACTTGTAACCCCTGTATCGAATAATTTGGGGATGAGGTATCTTCGTTCTAACTCCACCACACTGATTACGTATTTCGACACAAGGCTAATATGAGCCAAAGACTGATTTTGGAGCCGTCTATAGAAATATAGTAGATATTTTCGGGAATGTGTGTCCTATGTGACAGACTGATAGGTTGTTCGTGTATTCTAGAATCAATTAACTAGTGGTAACCTGATATACATGTATAAATGAATCAGAAAATAAATGCGTTTAATATGTAACCATAGCAAATGATAAAATTCTGAAAATATTCACAATTACACGAAAGTCTCAATTTCATCTTCATAGACTGTATTACAAACAATACTGTGATGATAGTAGAACGCCCAAAATACTTTTCAGAAATCTTGTATCAAACATTCTCCTTGTAAACTATATCCTAGTTCATAACCTAAATACAGATATATATGTTTCAAATATGGTATGTCTGCCTAAGTGTAAGATAGATGGATATGTAGCTTTCTTCTTGAAATTAATATGAAATCTCTTTATTTTACATTTTTAGAGACTTTTTATTGTTTTTCAAATTGTCAAATACACATCGCTAAAATAATTATCAAACCCTACAGGCAATGGATCACCTTTTGATAAATTATGAAGTTCTAACTTTGGTGGATCATTACTGTAGAAATTATCGACATTATATCTGAATCAGGGTTGGAGTTTAACCCGGGTTGAATAGGTTTACTCCCGCCCAGTGGGTATAACCCGGTTTAAACCGGCTTTTACTAATTTAACCCGGGTTAAATTGTGAGCACAGTAAATATTCAAAGTCTTCATAAATAAAGATTTGTAATCGTATAATTGACTTAAAACCAGACGATATTTGGTAAGAATTTTTGCATTCATTCCAAATAATATATTAATTAAATAATATTAAAATTAAGTTTGCAAAAAGGGGAAATACACTTCTATAGTTTGATTAATCAAATTTTAGTCTGGCAATCCTAAATTAGAGTCTCAAGCACAGTTTAGGTGGTTTACCCAATTCCATGAGGTTTTCCACAGTGAAATAACCAGTTTTGACCATAAAATCGAGTTTAACTCAGTTGAACCCATTAAATAGGGTTAACCCGTTTTCAACTATGGTTTAAACCGGGGAGTGGGTTAAACTAACCAACCCTGATCTGAATCCCTTATGAAAAACTAAACAAGGTGATCTAATAATCTACAACAGTGTTATGGTTTTTCCTTGGATAGGAAATCAATTATTAACACCCTATATAGTATATATTGTCTAAATTGTCATCCATGGTTTCTACCGTAACTCAAACACAAGTCCATTTTTGTGTTCCATATTTTTGATATTTTCTAAAAGTTTTATAGATCATCTCATACATTCACGTCACTTTGAGATCAAAAAGTAATATTTTATGGCCTACATGGCTTCAAAGATTGGTATACTTTACTAATTAAAGTTTACTCGATACAACTTTGATCAATTCTTTGAATTTTTTAATATTGATTCGTATACGATATAACATTCTGCAAGTGTTTAATGCATGTATTTAGATAATAATGCACTGTTTCTGTAATGAAGAAACCATGTATATACATGTTTCAGCTAAAATTGCATCCATGGCCTCAAATTTACTAGTTACTTTTAGACTTTATGTTAGTAAGCTATGCTTATAATCAATTCTTCCTTCTAACATCATTGGACATTTATTTTACCATTTTGATATTGAACCGGACTGTAGATGGGATACCAATTGAAGAAACCAATTACATATTCTGAAATAAGCATGGGATAAACATGTGGAGCCTACAATACCAAGCTAATTATTGTAGTATTTTGTCAAATGTAATACTGTTCAAAATGTCTCTTAAATTAAGAATACCCATTTTTTCATTCTTCCCTCGCAACGAAAGAATTCCCCAGTAATGTAGCAACAATCCAATTTCAAATATTGTCCTATCCCCTTTGAGTGTCCCCTCTTTCAGCGCTCAACTATATGATTTTACTGGCCTGAATTTACTTGAGATATTTTTAAGAATTGATTTAATTGCATTTGTCCTTATATTTACTTATGAATTGAAACCATTATCTTGCGACACATTCTTAAAATAAATCTATTTCAAATGTTTTGATGAGCTATTATATAAATATTAACATCTTGATTTTAAAAGAGCCTAAATCATCTGAAGGATGGCTATACGGAAATCCTATAATTGGAAAATTATGAGAGTGTTTAGTTTGTCCTAAGATCACACAACTATATCGGCCTTATATTTATGCCATCTCTGAGATCCACTGTCATGTATTACCTACGTCAAGCCTACTGTGCAGAATCCAGGAATTGTTGGTGGGTTTATTATCCAATTGGGGGTGCTGGAAGACCCCAGTGCGTCCCTGAACTTCAAGCCCCATTTACCACACCTTTCATTGCCATTCTACTGTAGGTAAGTTCAAAACTAGTAATTTTTTCTCCTGCTGAAAATTGTCATTTAGCTATTAAGGTTTTGTTTCAGTATTCACGCACATTGGCTCATTGTGTATGTGAATATGTTGTAAATTTGTGCGATGTATTTTCAATTAATTAGCTACTTATCAGTTTTTGTTCAACCTTAGCATACGTTTTAGCAGCAAACTTAGTGTTATTCTCTCATCTACATCCACCCACCTCAAGCTCAAATTTGGCACAATTTGAGGTTCTGGGTATAAATAATAGGAATACAAATTGAAAAGTACTGAATTTTCAACAAGATCAATTGCAACCTTTCACACAAATGCTAAATTATCTTTGTTCTTTGGATGAACACAAAATTTCATACCCTTCCTAACTTAGCTTTCGCAAACTTTGCGAATAATTTCTCTTTGAAAGTAGACTCATTTTATTTAATTATTGTGAAAATACACTTGTTTATATCATTTCAATGGATATGCTTTGAGTTTGTTATTTTCGCATACGTTGTAATTGGTAATTACCCGACTTCTTTATCAATATCTACAAACCGAGCAAGATATAAAGACACTTGAAAAGTCGTCATCTTGAGTATTTAGAAAAGGATCCTTCCTTTAAAGAATAGAAAATGGTTTAAAACGGTCAAGACGCATTTGTTTTTATTGAAGCCTCATATGTTGTTTCGTTACGAATTGCAAGAGCAAGGCAACCTAACATGATTGGAGAGGATCTAATTTTCCTTTATTCGAATGATGTATTTCGACTTGTTTAGGCGATGAGCATGCCAGAGGTTAACAATTTGCAATAAAATATTATTTGATATCTTAGAAATACGTCGACACTTCATAGACGTATTTCTGAGATGTCGAACAATATTTTATTGCAAGTTGTAAACAGTTAAATAATGCACTTATAAATTGTTCTCATTACACCTTGATGAGTCGACTGATGTTTCTTCATGCTCACAATTATTTGTCTACTTTCGTTATGTATATGGGGAAAATTCAAGGGAGAGATTTAGCTTATACTTGAAACAACTACGAAGGTACACTATGTGTTCGTATTGATTGAGACTATTTTCAAGAGAATTGAATTGAATGGAAGAATTTGTGTGGAATTTGCACCCACGGTACACCACTAACAATCCTTGGTTCGGGTTCTCGTTTCCAAAAGCTTTTTAAGAATAGATCACCATAGGTCACCGGTATTTCTTGCATGATCCATAGGCAAGCACTAGCTTGTAAAACTCTGTCACCACATATTATTACAGTAATTACATTAGTCATTAAAATAGTCAATTATCAACTCGAGTGCGCGTAACACTCGCCTTTTCGGGAAATTTGCGAAGTTATGACTGCTAACCATCAGACTATACTTTCCACAGACACATGTAAGGTGGCTTTCTAAGGGTAAAGTCCTTAAACGAGTGTTAGAGTTGCTTCCCAAGATCAAATTATTCCTTGATCAACATGGCAAGCATGAATTTTTGGCACAATTAATGATCCTAGAAGCGCTTTATTTCTTGTGTATCTCGTGGATATCCTTGAACGCATCAATACATTGAACCTCTCACTTCAGTGGATAGAACACTACACATTTGATTTGAGTGTTAACTCAAAGATTCCAAATGAAACTTCAATATTGGGGAAGGAAAATTGACTCAGGAAATATATGTATGTTTGATAGATTGTCCGATTATTTCGAAAATGGGATAGTGATTTAAAGACCATGATCTCTGACACCTTACGACGCTAGATGAATAATTTTCTCATTATCATCCTGAGCGGAAGGACTCAGCAGATTTTTAATTATTGAAAAGTCCTCACTATATCTCTCCAAGTAATCCTAGATAACAATGATTGGGCACATGATGAATTGATTGATCTTATTCATGATGTATCTGCCAGAGAACTATTAAATGAGAGGTATTGGGTTCCTTTTGTTGTTTATTGTACGATTCCTATCCTACTCTAACCAACAGTATCGTTGTTTCCTTTCCCTACTACTTACCTTGTGAATCAGGTTTTTCAACTCTGTTACAAATTTGCACTAGCAGTAGCAACAAATTGAAGGTAGTAGTTGATATTCGTTGTGACTCGCAGACACGGAGCCCGAAATTTATGCTTTAGTTAAAGTAAAGCAACTACACCCATCTCATTAATGCATTTTGTTAAACATCGTATTTGTAATAACTATTTGTCTATTTGATTAAATATATGTGGACTGAAAAATTGGGCCCGTGAATTCATTTGACAATTTGTTAAGGGATTGCCAGGCGAAATGATAAGGACCACTCTAACTGAAGTTAACTAACAGTATATTGCGTGGATAGTCAATCTGGAATTTCCACGTGAAAGAATGCATTGGCATTTATTCCGCTTTGCGTGTGAAACTTAGTTACCAAGGATTTCCTTTCCCACTTCCAGAGTATATCTCTAGTTCTAAGGGCTCAGATCACATCTCTTGATATCCCTATTAACTTTGTAAATTATATCTGAAACGCAGTCACTACTTAAAACGTGGCAATTGATGTCATAAAAGAGGTAGTCAAGCTAAGATATTATAGAATACTAGGAGTCACCAAGTATTCATCTCAAACACTTGGGTAAAGTACTCAATTAACCCACTGTGTTCCTCCCAAATCCCATAAAATCTTAATCAAATAAAATCAAATTATCATGGTATGACAAATCCAATTCTCTGCCCGTGCTATATATATACAATAGTTTAACCCTCATATTTTTTCTTATGTTTTTGAACTAATACTTCTCATTTACTATTCACTGTAATTATGATTTAGAGTTGCATTTATGATTTTATGATCGTTTTGGTTATATTTACAATATATTCTTTTTAGCTCTCTTCATTTATATATATGTCAATTTGGTGGTTATGTTCTACGTGTCTATTCTGAATCCTTCATGGAAATTTCGAGTTACTACAACGACACTTCGATTTCTGGGCTTCTATCAAATGAACTTACACCTGAGGTCCCTTCACTTGTTACTTGTGGTCAAGGTAACATTACATTATGGCTATTTAGGTTGATACATTTTATAGTATATTTTTTCTTACTCTCGTTCTTGAATCATTTATTTTCAGCTATTTATGTATGATATTTTACCGCACATTTGTTGTGAATTAGTAAGTTTCCACAGTTGGTATCATCATTTGCTACGTTTTTTCAACCCGACACGCTTACTCTTGTTTGTGTTCTCAATATGATATTGATGAATTATATAAACTTTTATTTGGACCCAAGTAGATTTAACATTTGCGTTAACAATCTTTGATGATTTCGGTTTCAGTACTTTTTCTCTTTGCCTCTATATTTGAATAATCAATTAGTTATTCAGAGATAGAGATCTGAAAGCTTAGATTTGAGTATTCGGAGTCGATTATTGTCGGTTATTAATATTATTTCTACATTACTATGGGTACTAAGTAAGTTTGTCGTTGGATATATTCTATGCATACCACTAACTTTAAATGTGCCACAAGATAAATCTACTCTCAATCTAACAATATACAAATATTCAAAACCTTTTCTGATTTTAGACATTTCTCCCTGGAGGACTTTCTATTCCGTCACAAACCGCTGATTCCGAAACCTCATCGCTTCAAAACGATCTTTCTCTATCTTTTTATTTCTTGGTTTATGGAACATTCATAAGTCACAAAGGATTAAGTCTAGATAATATGGTAAATGTTGTAATGTGGATGCTCAACTCTCTTTAATATACACTAAAAGTGCATAATTATTTCAACACAGGTAAATATACAATTACATATCCTGGCTATACTGCAAATATTTGATGATCCATACCATTTTATATCTGAAATAACTTAATGAATTTGCTAGTTAACATTATCTTGACTAAAGCCTTACTTTGCTCATTAAATACATAATGTGCTAATTTCATATTCAATTCGTAATTCCGAAAAAGTATATGAGATGGAACAATTATGATAGCATATTTTATCCTACGGGTTTGAGTTACCCCAGTATGATCATTTCGTAAATTTACAGCAATTCTTATGGACTTATTAGCGCTTTCATATTTGTGCCATAAATTGCACATATCAGATATATATGCACCACTTCGTATGTGAATAATCGACTTATTTCCAACTAAAAGTCAGTTTAGAGTATCTGAAATTATTTTCATTTAGTATTACATACTGGTGCAATTTTCTAGTGATGTGCCACTTTTGTCACATGTGGCACAAACATTATAATGCTAAAAAGTCAAAGGAATATTCTATACGCAATTGAAGTATATGTATCCTGAGGTAATTCATGCCGATAGAATTCATATATGCTATCAGAATTATTCCATCTCATTTGAGTTTTGCGCAAATTCGAATTGATTATGTAATTTGCTCATCATCTATATAACTGAATACTGCAGGGAAATTTTAGCATTTTAAGAGGTAAAAAAGGTGCTGGAATCTCGATTTGGGTCCGGGAATTGGTTTGAATGAAGTGGTAAAATTCACATGTTCCTTCCGTTTCGAACAAACATTTCGTCCAGTAATCGGTTAATGAGCAAAATGTGGCAATATTTAAATCTAATTAAATACTTTTTCAAATATGCATATCCCCAATATAGCCAAGATATGTAATTGTACATTTGCTTGCGCTGAAATACTTATGCTGGGTTTGTGTACTCCATTATCAGGACACAGTGAACAAATCCATTGCCATTCAAAGAACTGCTAAACTAATCATAAGCCCGCCAAGGCCTGCGTATCGATACCGAATTTCACGAATCTGTTTATCGAGTCCGCAGCCGCGGTTTATGTTGATTCCAGCTTTCATCTTTTCCGTACCAATACATCGGCTTTGCCAGTATTCTAACCAATATCTTTGAACATTCAGAAATTGGCCTAGCTCTATTGTTCTTGTGTGGCAACCTGACCGGTAGCAATGAAATCTACCTAGTTTGAATAGGATCGCACATATCGATTGGTAAAATGTGAAAATTCGCTTGCACATATAGTGTAGTAAAATTGAGTTTGAATTGACATTACTTTTTGTAGGATATGATTCATCTCCTTCAGTATCATTTCTAACTTAAAATTTTATTTCCTTAAGCTCACTTTCCATCAAATTGACTTCTGTATAGCGGCCACCTTATCAATGTCTCCAGTTTCCACTATTTTATGGGTTTACAGACACTATCTATTAGGGTCACAACCTCTACAGGGTGTCTCAAAAGTTTTTTCCTCCTCAGTACTTCGATTGAAGTCATTATAAATCGAACAGTATTGTTTACTAACCGACCATTTTTCAGATTATTATTAGTCTATAGTAGTCCAATACTACAATGACTACTTCATTTCTTATTTGATAATCTGTTTATATTTTCGATATTTTTTCTCAACCCTCACAAATTTCATACATGGATGTCATGAAACCGAGATTTGCTGTTCGAGAGCGAGCGATTGGCATGATTGAAGTGGGTTCAACACCGAAAACAGTCGCGAATACTCTTAGAGTCACAATTCGGACAGTTCGGAACTGGTATAAAAGGCATAGAGCTGGATATTTGCTTGATGACAAGCCCCGGTCTGGACGTCCGACGAAGCTTTCCCGGATTCCGAAAATTATGATTCGAAAATCAATCGGGAAACGCTGCAATTCAACCCGAAATCTTGCGAAATATATCTCGTCTAAGTCGGTGACCGTTATCACGCGACACAATCGGAGCGAAGCCTATAAAAGACCCTCATACCCGAAATTGACTGAGAAACAAAAGGCAAAGAGGCTAGAATTCTGTCAGGAACGCAAAACATGGACTGGTCGTGATTGGGAAAGAGTTCTTTTTAGTGATGAAAGCCCTTTTGGGCTTTCCCATCCGACTAATAGGCAGAATGATCGTGTTTGGGACATTAATCCGCGCAACATTACCCCAGTTGAATCAGTCAAACCCCCCCCGAAAATGATGGTCTGGGGAATGATGAGCCGGCCAGGGCTATCAGAACTGCACTTCATCCCCCAAAGCGCTCAGTGAATACTGACTACTATATTAATGAAATCCTGGAGAAGTTTTGTCTCCCTACCTTTAAGTGTAGAAAGACGAGGGCCCCACTTACCCAAAGGAAAATGTGTCGAAAGATGTCCGAGACAATTTTCATGCAGGATGGCGCCCCTGCCCATACAGTCATAAGGACCCAGAAATGGCTTTCAGAGCATCTACCTGGCTTTTGGGAGAAAGGTGTTTGGCCTAGTAACTCCCCAGATTTAAATCCCATCGAAAATCTTTAGTCTATTATGCAAGCAGAGCTAGACAAGAGAAAGCCCGCTACAAATTTAACACAGCTCGGAAAATATTTGGAAAATATATGGAATGGGATTAGCCCGTCGATACTTGAGAATTTAGTTGATGGGATGCCAAGTCGAATTAATTCATGTATATAACTTAATTGTAACTATATAGGCAAATAATTCGATGAATCTATCTAAGAAATTCTATATTATAGTGGTATTCATAAGACGAAAAGACTTTTGAGACACCCTGTAGATACTACCACTTCATTCAGCTAACTTCCATTCTACATACGAGTTGCCTCCATACTTAATATGTATTTGAATTTGTATTTGATCCAAGGTTTCATGTTCCCCACATATCTACCTTCGGGCCTAGATTATACGTTTAGTATTGCAGTTGGATTCTTTCAAAGATTTTGACGCCTATACCTCTATAATTGCCTAAATCCTGGCGCTTCACACTCGCCTTGCTGAAACCCTGATTTGTACCGTATTTGCAGTTACCTGGTTAATGGCGTGCTTTTGTTTTGCACAGTCGATGCCGGTTATAATCACATGGTCCTGACCTGTGCATAATGTTCTTTATTGGTTCCATTCAGTGGGAGTAGCGATGAAGAAGGATCGATTACCAAGTGTTTTAAGGATTTAATGTTGGGTAGTTCTAGAAGGATGGCATTATTGTATAGGAGAGTGCAAGATGACTGTTTCACGTTTATCAGTTGGATGATGTAATCTAGTGTTGGAGAGTGGATGGCTTTGTAGGTACCTGATAAAAAGGATTATGAAGAGGATTTAATATTTGACCTGAAGGCAGTGTGAATCGAAGAAGAGTAGACGGTGTGAGTCTTGAGACTTGGTTGGTAAGTTTGGCTGCACAGGATCAGACATGCTGGAATCTGGAGACAGAAAGAAGAGAGATACAATTGTCGGGGCGAGAGGTCACCAGGGCTAGCGAGTTTCGCAGGATTGATGGTTGAGATATTTCCGGAAGAGGATTAAGATGCGACTACTTTGTGAGACCTGAATTGACATGGACAGTGTGCTATTGAAGTTCCTTATTCTTGGGATGATGGGATGCTAAATGAGGCGACCGATAGAGTGTCAAGATAGATTTTCGAGAGTAGTTGTCTAGTATCGATGATCTGAAATTCTGTTTTTGCGTCATTGATGATGATATTGTTGTTGAGTAGCCCCGTACGGATGTCAGATTCACAAGATTTGCTGCGATAATTGGGGTGTCCTCAGATGTATAAAAGTTGGGTTTGAAGTAGGTGTAGATCTGGTGTAATCGGCGTAGCCTTGCATTCCAGGAAGATGGGATTTGATGAGATCAATAGATGGCTAGCATAATTAGTGAATAGGAGAGGACCAATACAAGAACTTTGTGGGACGCCATGTTCAAGAGGAAGATCAGGAGAGTGGGATCCTTGATTGTGACATATTGTTGTCTGCCAGATTGATAGGATTGAAACCGTGAGAGCTTTGAGTCAGAGATGCCGAAATATGAATAAACGTTGAAGCAGAATGGTATGGTCGACGGTGTCAATGCTAAGCTGAGATAAAAAACGAGAGAGTGACGTACTGACAGTTCATATTCAGGACGATGTTATTTTTTTGATCTTTATACATGCACTTTCTGTACTGTGATGTTTCCTGTAGGCGGACTTAGTAGTGGGGAAGAGATTTTGTTCAGTTAGATGGTTGACATTTTCTGTGGAATCAGCCTTCTAAGTGAGTTTGGAAAGTTGCTGAGAGGACCGTAGTTAGCGAGGACTGGATCAAGTTTGGGTACTTCAGTTTGGGACAGAAAAGTTTCAGCATCAAATGGCTCGCAGACGGTGAAAGAATATTGTTTTATACTGTTGTCAGTTTAAGTGGTTGTATATTAGCAACATGACTAGTATGATTGTGTATATATACACATAAATTTTTGCATTTCAATTTTTGTCTATTTGTCTGTTTGTTGTTCAAGGGAAGGATTTATGGAATGTTGGATATAATTCGAAATTCTCAATTCTAAGATTTCACTTATCTATGTATTTATCGTGTTTGTCAAGAATGTACAAAGAGTTTGCTAAAATATGACTAAATATATCGAATATGCTGGATCTAATTTTCATAGTTTTGCATCAGTCATATGTGTAAATTTATTGTTGTTTTTATAAATATATAGTGAACAATTAGTTGAGATCTTAAAATATGCGTAGACACGACTCTTAACAACTACAATGGAATAACAAAGTATG
The DNA here is from genome assembly GCA_024704765.1 of Oopsacas minuta. NCBI lineage: Eukaryota > Metazoa > Porifera > Hexactinellida > Lyssacinosida > Leucopsacidae > Oopsacas > Oopsacas minuta. The sequence goes on from JAKMXF010000306.1 coordinate 240,480, forward strand.
CTGGAAGAGATTTGTTTTGTTTCGCACGTAAGAATGGTTAGCGAAAAGCTGAGCATATAATAACGGGACCCTGGGTAGAAATTAATCAAAATCAAAAATCAAAAATTACAGATAATTGGCATCTAACATATTATGTATACCATTATTTCACAAATAATACAGTATAAATGCATGTTCGCATATTCGATTTAAGACGCTGGTAGGCGCGCCATGGAAGACTTTTGGCATAAAGGGGTATTTTGGGTGCTGGATCTTGACCTGAGCGAGTATTTAGGAATATTCAACAATTGTCAACTGCGCAGCCAGTAAACAATATATGATGTTCCCAAAATCGAATATTTCAAAAATCAAAATTATATTGGGAAAACCGAAAATGTGTAATACAATGCTTGTGGAAATATTCAGATATTTATGAGGTGATTGATAACGTACCCTAATTTATATTTTTGTTACCGGAATTTTACTGTACGGATATTTAGTAATTATATATGATGCGAAAATTCTGTATCTATCTCATATTTATGTCCTATTCCATGAATTTGTCAATTTCATTGAGACTATATACTGCCTTATATAATTTAGGAATTTCATTCTGTTATAGGGTTATATCTGGAAAGATTTTTCCCAAAGTTGTTCACAAACATCTGTTTCTCCAAACTCAGACGCCTCAACTCATTTATCTCGACATTTCAATTGCTAAACAGCAAAGATGCTATGCGGCAATCGATGGATCATTGTTGATATTTCTGTTAGAAACTGGGACTCTAATTTGTACTGTTTCTGATATTTATTGTAGCCCTATCTCATGTATATTATCAATACCTGGGAAGAATATTTGCATTGTTGGCTCAGAAACAGGGGTACTGAAAGTCCTTGATGAAAATTTCCAACTGATATATTCCTTTCTTGGCCATACTAGTACAATTACCTCAACTGCACTTCTTCCAAAATGTAATTTGATACTTACTGCAAGCAAAGATTCTACTTTACGAATGTGGAATATTGACACAGGTATCATTTCCATTAAGTTATTATTCAAAATTTCCTGTATAAATTTAATTTAATTCCTCCCAGAATCCTTGTCTTTTTGTGTGCTACCATGACATTTACCATGAATAAATTATATTACACGGAAATATTTATGTTAGTACACTATAGCCCGGATTAACCTATGTGTCAAGCAACCCTTGGCTTAGAGTCCCCATCTTTTGGGCAATCCAGTGTCGATCCAAGAGCATGGGAATTGTATATCCCACCAGGATATTAATTTAACGATAGAAGTTCTACTTCTATTTGGAGGTGGCAATGCAAATCTCAGGATGACCCCAACGGTGTTTTCAATGATATTTATTTATTTTATTATGCCTTAAGGTTTTGGTTGAAATGAAAAGAATTGCCAAATTTATCACAATAATTGAATAATCAAGAAAAATTATATTAGAATTCCTAACTTATACGTAGATCTAAATTTCCATGGTGTCAGGAATAATTTTTTCTAATGTTTTCCCCATTCCCCACACTTCACATATATAGATTATATTCTATTGAAAGGAATGAAGGTTGGACCAAGTTGCCCAAGTTATGGAGGTTGCCCGGTAACTGGTAGTATCATGGTATTTATCACTTCGTTATGTACTCAAGTTACAAACAGTAATATTTCTGCTACCTCGCATCTTACCCTGAATACCATGTTATATCAGCCAAATCTCATCTATATGCACAGATTAGTTCAGGTATTCCTAAAAATCGATTTAATCGCTATGTTCAACCTCTTAACCAGTTAAGTGCCGCGCTTGGAACATATAGCTGCTTTAAATTGGTGTTTAACCTTAGGGCATGGAATTATATCAGTGGCGGAGGGAGGTCACAATTCGATGAGATACCATTTTACTTCATAAACATAATTTGAATACGAAAATTTCTACGAGAAATCCTCTATTTAGATGAATATAATTAATTGTGGTCTAAGTACCTTATTCTTAATGGAATATGTCAGTCACTTATACTTATATTAGTGGGATAAAGAGAGGGGTAACAAGAGCGCTGAATTTTTGTTTTAATCCTTTTAGTTTGAATTTTGTCAAGCTTGTCGAAGTTGACCAAATTGAATCTTCTAATTGCGTTCCAATTGAAATCCTATTCATTTCCTCAAATTCTATCGATGTTCTTAGCCTTATTTTACTCGATATTTATAGCTATTTTCTTCCATATTTCATCAACATTCAGGGATCAAAAATTTAGCTTGCGACCAATTCATCTTTAAAAGCCATCGTATGCCCCATTGTTGGGTGCCATACGACCTTCGTATATCTTCATTTCTAGGATTAAAAATCTTTTATTGCTCTAAATTCTCGCAGAATCCGTTGACTCGAATTCTGCATACTTTACTGTCTCGATTATGCTCTATACTTATTCTAGTGTTTGGGTAACCAGATTTGAAATTTAATTATTATAACAATCCAAATTACTGGTACATACACATGATTTTCTTGATGTTCAATTTTTATCTCATTATTCATACTTAAAAATATCGACCGAATCTTGCAGAAATACCTAAATTTTCCTTTGCTTACGCGTAGGGTTTGCATATCCGATGACGCTATTGTGTGATCCACATAAACTTATCTCCCAATTCAGTGAATACCGGAGGTTATATCTGGTTGAAGTTTCACACCAAATAATTTTCGGTCAATCAGACCCTATGCTTTGATCGATTATTTATGCTTCTATTCATTTGGTTCTGTGACCATGGTAGTGTTTATATTTATACTACTACCAATATGTATAATATATTTGTCTTGAATGTAGTCTGCAAATCTAATCGTAAATACATATATTTATCACAGGACTAATCATATCTTGTGGAATGTTTCGAAATATGCACAATTTCAATGTCCTACATTATTCACATTCAATGTAAATTTTCTTTCCTAAAATGGATTATTTAGTATAATATTATAGTTTCGAGAATTCTTACTAAGTACTTTATTTTGCGAAAGTTAAGTCCGCACAGTATGTGCGGACTTAAGATTTACGATTTTGACAATTAATTTTGTACAACGAATTTCTTTAACCGTGACATTCGCTATATAATGCCTAGCTATTATTCGAACCATGGGATACTTGAAGTACAATAAATTTGATACCCAAATTATTATTCATGATATGTCAAATTGGTGCATTTTTGCACGGATACATGTATTATTGTTGGGTATTAATTAACACAAGTTATGTCATCCAACGAGCCAGGTCGGATAAACGGGAATAAGTTGTAAAATATGCACCATTTTTCAAGCTCTGTCAAATCGTCAATATTGCATCATCTACCCTAAAATTAAACCAATTGGTCCAAGGATAGTTTCATACATAATATCTATAAAGTGCTATGATAAAGTTCTCAGGTTCCAAAGTTATAGTAGTGACCTATTTCTGCAAATATATTTCTATGACCTGACAACCTTTAAAGTTATGGTCAATTAATTTGCAAATATAGGGTGCACACCCAACTTTCAATGCCCTGACAATATATTTTGATATAATATCTCTGACAATTATGATGCAATCTTGAAAATAACCATATAGGGTATTTTTGATGACTGTACAATAATCCTTGGACACACCAATTTAAAATCTATTATCAAGGTATGGGAAGTCGGTTATATGCCAATTATTTGCAATATGGTTCGCCCATGACATTAAAGTTTGAAAGTTCTAGATGTATATTGGCAGGAATATGTCACCCATGGTCACTACTATAACTCTGGAACCTGATAATTTTTTTGATATTTTTGATATTTTGTATTATAATATCCTTTGATCATTTGGTATTAATTTTAGAGAGCCAATGCAATATTGATCATTTTCAGAGCTTGAGAATTGACTCATTTTTCATAACATATTCCCGTTTTATCCAATCAGATAACGTCTTTTCGACCTGAGACATGTCGGATGGCCTTGTGTTAATTAATACCTAATAATAATACATCTATTAGTGCCAAATGCATAAATTGTGTCTTTCCGTGAAAAAATTTGAAATCACTTTGTAGAGGATGAGAGTATTTCTGATTTTTGGCGTCACTAACTCTGTTTTATATTATTTCAATTTTGTTCGGATAATTCTTATCATTAGATTATTCCTTGATGATGTTCATGCATATATGTTTGCATATATTGGATAATTATTGTTAAGCTTTCCTTTAATTGTATTCACTTCTAACTCATATCCATAAATGGATTCTGATCTTACTATCGGTGGAAATAGCTGATATGCAGAATATTCTCTTCATTTGTTGGTTTTGCTAAATTGGCTTGCTATTTAAAAGCCTAATTACAGTGGGACTAGGATCGGGCATATCTCTTTGAAACCAAAGAATGGTGCGTACTATGAATAATTTTCGAGTCTACATCTTATCCGACAAAGTTATGGAATATTAATTAGGGTTTTTATTTTATAGAGCAACACCCTGACTAATCCGTTCATACCCAATGATAAGATATTATTAGTTATTTATTGGTCGGTAAGTGAAAAAACAAAATTATCTTATCGTAAATCACCTTAGTAACTGGGGTGTACTTTAGTACGAATTAAGTATGTGTTCAGTTGAATACAGTTAATCAATAATATCTTGCTTGTACTTAGTCCAGGATAACTCTGGTAAGACGTACTGCAATAAAGGAATTTCGAATTGCATCCAAGGATAACGGGACTCGCAGTACATGCGAAGGCATGAGCGATTACCATACTTATGACTTATAATGTTTTTAAGAATTATCATCTAATAATATCTAAGAATATCAATGAATGTTTTGTCAATAATTACCCAATCGATACATAGTTTGAACAAATGTGTCAATTGACAATCGATATTGTCTCGATTGGATTGGCTTAACATCTCAGATAAGAAATTACTACCTATTTTAAGTCATATAAACGTATGCACTATTAACACGCTGAAACTATACCATAGTAAGTGAATTATACAAATTGATAAAGTAAATGGATATACCCAAAGATAGAAGCAAAAATAACACGCCAGCTATAGTTACCCAAATGGAAGGATGATTACTGCAAATAGGTGACATTATGGAAACTCAAATAATCACAGATCAAAGTTCCGTGTCCATCACAGACAGTACTATAAGATTCCAAACTTTTCCGATATTCTAGCCACTTTGTTGATTAAGATCTGTTTAACAAGTATTCACAGTGTACTATTGGAGAAATATGGTATAGCTCAATGGGCAACCGTAATATTTTATGGTTTGTGATTTGATACCATGGTTGACCAAAGGCACAATGATACAGAAACTAAGATTCAACTTTTAATATTTACAATTCCACAAATGCGATAACTCCCTTAACATTCTAATTTCTAAACATTGTCTTTCCTTATCCTAGCTTGTGAATGATTGCAGAAATCCAGAACCTCATGTAATGGGGACTTTCCTTAATGTACGCGACTCCCTTCACCTTGTGAAGATTTTGGGTCATAAATGCAGGATTATCTACAGATACAGTTTATGAAATTTGGAAAGCGGGATCCCCAGACAATCTTTACGCAAGAAGAGTATCAACATGTTATTGAAACCCGAACAAAATATTTCCAACTGAATATCTGTTACTTAGACTATGTAAACACTTTAAATTCTAAGGATGGATGTTACAGACACCATAAAACTATTATAATGGTTATATCATCTTATTCAAATGCATAGTCTCGCACAGTGAGTTATTCGCTTCAATTAGGTGAAATTTTCATATTTAATCTGGTCAATTTATATATTGGGAATGATTCGAAATCTGTAGTTGTATCCAAATCTACAATTGCATTTTATCTGAATCAACTTACATGAGTGTTGTACTATCTCTAAGTCTTTCCAAATTATTTTAATTTTCGACGACTGTGAAGTTTGCAGGATATTCGACTAGGGTCAGTTCAATCAGTAATTTGTCCTACTTGTACTCATTAGATTTACCCGAAATTAATATAATTTGGTAGAGGAGTGTTGGACGTTTTATAAAATAGAATTTTCTTTAATATTATTAAATTACCTATCGTTTTTGGCATGACGAGGGGGTCACTTCTCTATTAGAAAATACGACCTAAAAGTGGGAATTCTAATCAGAAATTTTGTGTCTATTTTACTATGATTATCCAGTCCAGATAATGTTCAATTTCCTCGCAGTAATTGTCAGTTGACTAAATAATATTAATAGAATGGAATACTAAAGGAGATTTCATGGGTACAATTCAATAGTGTCAAATTTGGAATTAGCGTATTGAATTTTCCCCTTTTGTTGTTTTGAATAATCTTCTACGATTATTCAAGTGTTATTTAATCGGGCAAATACATGTCGTTAAATTATCCATGGTTAATTGAATAATATTATATTCATAAATATGATAGAAATAATTAAGCTACCGCTGAATGTAAAAATTCCAAAAATGCATATTATATGCAATACTGGAAGTACCCATTGTTTAACTAATAAATATTTCACATTTAAGAACAATAGAATTATTACCGATGACTTAGTGCTATATAATGAATAATTTCATTTGCTTTCAGCAAAAAGCTATCACTAATATAAATATTCTTAGAAGAGTATGAAGGTGTAGATTTTTTTCTTCCTAAGAGCTTGAAAATTTTGGCACCTTTCCTTTCATAATTTTTGTGAGAGGCCAGACAAAAGCTTGACCAGTTTTAAATACTGGCACTTGGCTGTCGATTGATTAGCAAAGAGGAGAAGCACACGCAACGAATATCTTCAATAGTTTTCACATCATATATCACCTTAATTTTATCCAGTTTTGGCTGCAGCGTTTTACGGAGTAAAAAATAATAATTATATAGAAAAATATAGGCACCCTTCAATACGGGCCACTATACTAAAGTATAGTCGGTACAGTAAAAATACAATCTTTTACTATCCTAAACCAATATTCTATACTAGCGATACTGTCTGTTACAGCAATGTCTTTGTCACCACAAACCAAAATAATAATTCCACTCCACAGGGTAGCCATGCCATGTTACTACCAAATAAATGGCGAGTATGAGCACTTGTGTCCATGTGTATGTGTGTGGGAATGATAGGGTGCCTTCTGAGTAAAACTTAACTACTATCCAATTATTTAACAAGCATATTTCATCTTCTATATAAACTACCTAAGCTCTACAACTATCAAATTTACACTCGGCTCTAGCTCGAAAGAAAGGACAATTTACCTTACCACTATGTGTGATTTTAATATGATAATATTTGAACTTTAAAACACACATCTTGTTTATCTCATGGTATTTATCAGCAAAAATATTTGTCTACTTACTCATGAAAGACACGAAACCATTATAATCGGTAGTACAAATACTCTTCCATTTAGCCAGTAAGAGACTCCAGATTGATAACTTATATTGGTTACAATTTCAACCTCAGAACCAATTTCTAACGACTGGTTGGTGATTTCGTCAGTTTCAACATTATAAATATTTTTTTGATCTGAATAAGGGGCTCATTACCTAAATTTTGAATTCGATCTCGATATTCACCATATTTAACTTCTAAGGCATTAATACCATTAGTGTAAAATTCCTCTCTTTGTTTGATTACCCAACCAATGAAATCAGTCACGATCTCTCCCCTTAAACATACATACTTCCTACCAAAGATTCGATATACTAAACAATGGTCATGTTCAGATTGTGCTGATACTACACACAAAACTAACAATGGACTACACTCCAAAAAGGTTTTATCATACGTACTTTTGCTACAGCTTGTGTGAGTAGTACACTCATCAATAAAGGAAGTTTCAGCGAATTGCAATAATCCAGAAACTTTTTGAGACAAAGACAAACCGTAAAACTTAGTGCAATCTGCCCCCAACTGAGATTCAGATGTATTTAACAGGTAATACACATGACCTCCACTTAGTGATCTAAGAATTTCGGTATCGGAATCTCTCTTCAATCAGTCATACTCAACTAAATTGGAGGCTGTAGATGTCCACATAACAAGAAGCATGTTGTCTCCTAAATCCAATGCAAGATCCAGTAAATTTAGGTTACTAAGTGAGGAAATTGAATCGGAAAACCCACCTATACTTCTACATACATCTTTAATGAGACTAGACGTAATGAAAGATCTTCTCATGGAAATCCCTATCGTTGTAATCTTAACAGGATTACTACAAGAGTAGACTTTACTAATTGTTCCCCAAAATGATGTAAGTATGCGACCACTGATAGACAGCTTGTGGATAGAAGCATGAAAATAATGAAATGTGGAGATAATTAAGTTTACCATGAGTATAATATGAATAAGAATACCTGGCGTTTGGAAACAACAGTTTTGACTATATTGTAGGTGGTTAACATATCATGATTTAATTAATTGCTTTGTTCGTGATGTGCATCCTGAGTTGGAGTGATAGGTCCTGGATTAATCTCGATGCCATCAATGATGAGGAGAATAGAGACAATACAAGCAAGAAGAGCAGAATACAGTATGGATGTAGCCGACTAAGCGAAGAGCGAATCAGAAGAAGAACCAAGATTATTCGATTACCTGAGAGAGCGCAAGTCAATCCGAGCACGCCATAAATCAATGGAAATCACGAATATACGTAAAAGTAGAATATGTTGGATAAAAACGACAATGCCGCTTGTCAAGAAAAGCAAAGAGAATAGCAAAAAGCAAAACCAAGCACAATAAACAATAAACAAACATCAGAAATACTGAAGTACGATTCAATATGGGAGAAGCTACATATATGATTATTTACAGATATGCATATTCCATTGTGATGGATAAAAATAGAAAATATAATTCGCTATTTCCGAATTTTGTGGTTTCATCATCGTTCGTTGCAGCAACATTTGAATGGGAAACATGAGATGAGTTATAATATATTGCTTTACGCGATGAATAACAGTCATGCTGGTCAATCTCCTGAGATAGCCTAGTATTGTACTAGGCAACGCGAATAATGAAATGTGACTAGTGGTAAAAATATTTCCACAAAATATTATTTTCTAAAATTCAATTCGAAAGTACTAGTGACCCCTGTTATTTTTAAAGGAAATTGAATGATATAGTATAAAAGAAGGAGCCTGTAAAGTTTCAGGCGATTTTGGTAATTAATTATTGTTGAAATTTGAATCTAAATTGAAATTTGAAAATACATAAAACGATATTTTGCAATTTTTAGAACCCCATTGTGGCTGAATCTCTCAGAACTCCATGATTATACCGATATTATGGTAACGTCCATGTCTCAGCTATCGATTGTTATCAAAATATAACAGTTAGAGTTCGGTTTTGGATATCAAATACCAATTTGAACTGATACTAGTTTTGGTAACATGATACCCACTCCCCTTCAATACAACTGAATTTAACTTTGAATACTTGTATCTCCTCGAGTTTTATGAATTTTTTGATGAAATTCAATTTACATAAACGTCTATGCATTACAAATAGAGACAAAACATTTCAGATTCTAATTCTCAATTTTAGGTCGTCTTTTCTAATAGAGCAGTGACTCTATTTTTTATCACAAAACAAGATAGTTCAAAGTTAAAATACTGAAAGAAAATTCTATTTTATTTAACGTCCAACCCTCCCCTACCGAATGATATTAATATTGGGTGAATCCAATGAGTACAAGTAGGACAAATTTTTGATTGAAATGACCTGGTAGAATATCTTGCTAACTTCACAATCGTATTTTCTGGGCCTTTTTAATCATATTTTGTTTACCCAACTTTAATTCCTATTAATATACTTTCAACCTTCAATATACTATCAAACTTATACTGGGTATAGTTATAATGTTACTTTTACAGCTAATACCCAATTTAATTGAATTTTCATTAATTTTCTATACTTAAACTTTGTGATGATACACCATCATTAGAGGTTATATTATATGAATAATGTGAACTTATTATGGTGTGAACTTAACTTTCTCGCAATTTCTCGCACTATTCAGGATATCACTCACATAGCACACTTAATATACTATCCTATAAATAGTTGTTCAGCAAAGTTCAGCAAAACCTCACACAGAGCCTTGAAGTTACTAACATTGATATTCTGAGAGGAATTAGTTACAAGAAGAAGAGCAGAAATATTTCTATGCAAAAATTTAGGATTTTCAGGGTCTTCTTGAGGTATAAAGGAAGTCCCTGTTTTAAAACAGAGATCATCAGAAGAATACAAACGAGCTGAAATTACCAGTGCTTACTCCTCCAGGTTAGCCAAAATCTATTCTTGACTTCTTTAATCCGTTGTATAATCAGTTTATGGCCTATCCTAATATTTACATGATCAGCCAAGCCACGTTTCCCCCTTGCTTCCGGTATATTATTTCAGGAACGAATCAAGTGTACGTTAGTATGAATGTAAGGGTCCAATAGGAAGTACTTCATTTGAATTTGCAGGTTCATGACTGATTCCAACTCGTTGTCGGGAATGATAAGCTATAAGCACTTTTCCATCAGAAGTTAGCTCTCCTGTAGTATCTTTGATGGCTTGCAACGTGCAGTTGTATGTAAAGCCTGCTACTACAATTTCAGGATCTGATACATTAGTTTGACCTGCGAAGCAACACAAACAAGCTGTGCCACCACGACCGTAAATACGGCATGCATTTTACCATCTAACTTTGAGGCCTTAATTCAATATTCACAAAACCACTTTCATTTTCGAATCCTTTTGAAACAAGCTTCTCTATTTGTGGATTGAAAAATTCTTCAGCAGTGACACTTTCAATTTTCTCTTTTTGAGATAACAATGCGATTAGCTGGTTGGAAAATCTAGAATTTGGGTATTGATTAGACCAGATACTATTCCTTGATGATCTTTCAATTCAAGAGGAGAAACCATAAACAAGAGAAATTATGAACGATTACGAGCTGTTTGAGGTCTAAGATTAAACCGAGTCACCTGAAATGGAAGTTCTTCACATCCTTTGTGAACGTTGGTAATTGTGAATCGATTCCAGGTATTTCTCTAATTATTCTACTTCACAAATTGACATCTACCCTAGCACTTCGATGGCTCTTTATGGTATCCAGAAATGTTTCATTTACTTTGTGAAGTGTAAGACATTTATAGCTTTGTGTGACAATGATTATGTGAACTAATTTTGATATACAGTATTTTAGGGTTAAATATATATATATATTTGTAGTTGACATAGTATCACATTCCTATACAACATATCCGAGTCACAATGTTATGATTCATACAAGATTTGGTTACAATTCACAATGACTAATGCCTTGCATAATTCCTAGTGTTTGTTATTGCAATAAGTTACTATTAAGAATATCTTATATAGTAATGGAATATAAGAAACCAAATAAATTTGAATATTTTTGGAAATTTAATATGACGTAATAATTTTCAAATGCTAACTCATTCTCTAAATCTGACATTGCAAAAAATTTGTCATTTGTTTAAACCACAGTAGCCAAAAATTCAGAGGAAAATTATACTTTTTTATGTGCTACTGGAAATTTTCACCCAAAATAACCCATTGTGTTCTCGATTTCTCAACTGCTAATTATCTAATTACTCAGAGGTTACTTGTGTGCCATATATCTAATGCTACCAGTTTCTCTTCTTATTGTATATAACCTTGAAGCGATATTACCCAATTCATATCCCATTGAGAATTTCACGAAAGTGGAACAGCACATACATTTTAAAGTGTGTCATTGGATCATAATCATGGTCTGTCTCATATCTTCTATTCGTTTATTATATTAATGCTGTTTCTGCGCCTATAAAGCTTATTATCTAGCTATGGCATTTACATTCATTTCAATCAGTTGGCCGGGTTACTATGTGGAATGCAACCATTATTATCTCCAGGAAATGTTAGTTATCTTTTGGAATTTTACACCTCCAGAATGCAAGATTATTCTTTTCATTGCATTTGGGAGGGAATACCTAGCTATAGGGATCCATAGGAGATGCACTGGACCCTCGAGAACTAACAATATATATGCACTCTTGAATAACAATCCTTGTAGCTAGTTACTTGCTCTTTTCTTCATTGACGTACATCAATCCAGTAGAATTATTGTTTGCATGTACTTCTGGTCATATGAGTAAAGAAATCTTCAGTCTCCCAAACAAGTCTCAAGATATGCTCGCTTAATACTTCTTGTTACTGGCCCATCCTTGGTATCAATCCTGAATGCTAACGTTAATATTGGTCTACTTTTATTCTGTATACATGTAGGAGCTTATCAACCACTTTTCTGACACAGCAAAAGCTTTCTGAAATAATTATAGAAAAGCTGCAGTACTGCTCATCATGAATCCCAACAAAAATGATTTTCTGCTATAATTCTGTCAAGCAATTTGTTATGTGATTATATTTAATGATTCATGAGAAATTAGTTAACATCTTCAAAAAAGGTACATTATGCTCTGCTTAAACGAAATGACTCCGATCGAGTACTTTGCTTTTATCAGAGTTTACTGAATTTAATATATTCATGCTTCTTGTTGATTTAATATATCATATTCTTGAGTGCTAGTGTACAAGTTTACTCATATGAGGAGATGAATTTCAGAGATCTTTTCTTTGGGTAACAAATGAGGTATGCTTTCAAGCCTAAACTGAGTTCATTTGCTTATATGCGATTTATAAACTCCTCGAACTAGTGCTGCCCAATTTCTAGTGGTATGTTAAGACTCCAATACACTGAATAATTGTTTCAATTGTTTCTTACTGGCGAAAGTCCAAAGGCATAAGCTGGATGGCTAACACATATAAATGCATATGTCTATGAGTGGAGAAGAACTCAGGTCTTGATGGCTTACAAAGACTTGTCTGAAATATATGTACTATAATCAATTTCTATATCTTTGTCAGACTTTCTTTTGTTATATTTACACCATCCAGCTATCTTGTCACCTCTAATTGCAATCTATTTGTAGTTTTTGAGCCAAAATATACTACAAGTGAGGTGACAAGATAGCTGAATGGTGCAAGTTTATGTTCCTTTAGTTGTAGTAACTGTCGTGCCCTCGGCATACACTTCTATATTTAAGTTTGTGTGAAGAGTCTAAATTCTAGATTCGGAAATTTGAAATTAATGGAATCAAATATTTACGAGCTTGAGGCATTCATTGTTGCATATCTGACTCTTCGACTCGTAAGTGACAGCCATTTCCAATTTTTATCAACTGCTAGAATTGTAAATGTGACCCCTTAAACAGTGGTTCCAAGCTTGCGTCCATGCCCCTTGATGACCAACAGAATGAATCGTTTCAACACAACGAACCTGGAGCAGAGTATCACTGCAAATCCCAGAATAAGGATCTCAAATTGTAATGATGTAATTAAACACGTAAAATTGTGATTAATTTTAGACCAGTGCTATATCTATTCTGGGATTCTCAATGTATCTTGTATTTATATTTAGATTTCTAACATTCAATTTGATTAAAGTAACAGTATAAATAGGGAATGAGGATTGAATAAATATCCGAGCTCATAGTTTGATGTTAACCTCATATCAGTTATATCCTCTCTTTATGCATTGTCTTAAACCACTTCTCACATATCTTTAACTTTTGGAAAAGTAAATTCGGGTACGATGTTCCTAGGTCTTGTAATTACAACCTGATACCTCCAAAACATCATCGGTTCTCTCAAAATATGTGTTCAAGCAAATAAGTCAACAAGTAAAATCGATTGAAAACAAGAAAACAGTTAGTTTAATTTATTTGTATGTAGTAATAATGGATGTATTCAGATCTTTGTGCAAGATTTGCATCAACTTTGATATGCTGGATCCGATAATGTAGTCCAATATGCTATAACACCTCGCAATTTTCTTATGTTCATCATGAAAAATGGGGAAATTGCTAAATTTCGAATTGAATTTCATATTGATCAATTTGATTTCTCAACTTCAATGAATTGTCGAACCTTAGTAAAATTAACTCACTAACAATCTACAAGAGCTCTGTAGAACTAAACTGCGAAATAACACTCCATAAATCATATTTTGTATTTGTTTTTTTCACTATGATGCAAATTATTTGATTTCCTTCCCAAAATTACCAGTTTTGGCTAAATAAAGATATCTCCAATTATATATGTGTCACAAATACCCTATTGTTCACTAATATCTTGTATTTCCTTGGTAATAACTTCAAAAAATATAAATTATTCACAGAAGATTTACAATTTTGACATTTTGCAAGTCGGATAATGTTAAATTGTTGCGTAATAGAGAATTTGTGGACTTCAGATTTGGAATCCCCACAGAGAATTTGTTGGGTGAATATATATTTCACACTTGATGGGGAAGTAGAGTTAAATTTTGTTGACCTGTGTAATACTTGTCTATTTTAGGGGAATAGAATTCGTATTTCATTGATGAATATGTTGGTAGTGATGGCCTTCATGTAAATACCCAGCATAAGAAACTAACAAAGGATATACGGCCTCAAGAATAAGCCACCCACATTATTTCATCACGAATACCGACAGACTTTATGAGGTTCACTGTATTTGTATCCGTCTATAAAGTAGATTATCATAGCTTCCTGTTACTAGATTTAATAGACAAATTCAACTGGATACGGGCATCTCTGTACATTGAAATCTGGTACACCTACAATCCGTTGCAGGATAATTTGGTGCACGTAGAGTTCGTTATACCCTTACATCACTCTTTCCTTAGATGAGATTCCTTTCCATTTGTCACTTTGGAAATAATACATCTTTTAATTTAAATATGTTGTATTGTGAACCACGTAATTACGAGTTGGAATCTTCAATTCTTTCCTGGAACAGCGATTAATCAGAAGTGTATTGTGGTTGCCTAATAGGCTCATATGTTGGAAATGTTAAGTCTACTAAAACGCGAAATATTGAGATTTGATTTCAAAGTTCAATTACGAAATATCCATGATATATTTTTATATAGAATATCAAAACATTGCTATGATAAAGTTGGCTAGTTCGTGAGTTACAGGTGAAACCATTGATTAAAAAATAGGTTTCAAACATTCATTATTGAACATTGAAATCAATGCTTATTATTTCACGTTTATACTCCTAGCATTTTCCCAACATATCAGCCTATTCGGAGTTCACATGATGTCTTTTCGACCTGAGAATATTTTCTAGATTTGGAATGTTTGATTCAGCAAATAATATTTGCGATACTTGCTTCACTATCATTTCGTATATCCCCAGATAATTACTTTGAAATAATTACAATGCATCTCTTATTTACTTCTGATCCATAGATTATGTGCTTTCCTGTCCCTATTTTAGGTAGTTCACGTAATATGTATATAACACATCTACAGTAGAGTCTCGTGAATACCTACACTGTTGAGGCGTAGCTCTGCATAAGGAGTACAAATTTGTACACTTTATCAGTTAACCCAATGACTTCAAACTTATACCGTCGAGCAGATGCGTGCAAAAGCTTAATAAAGGATGTTTCTTGTTTGGCCAAGAATATATTAGTGATGTAACTCACTTGCAATGTGAGAAAAATATCTGCACAACTATGTCGTCTGATACGCGTATAAGATTTAATACGTATTGAACCTTTAATATATCATAAGTGGTCTATTTGAAAGTAATATGCTTCTATGTCAAACTCAATTATGAGATTTGACATCGTTTATCTGGGATATAAGTCACATAATTATCAGTATTTTATAATATGTTCAACTATGTAAGATTTCTCATTAACAATTCGGGAACTACTGTTTTGATGCAAAATATTTATTGCAGAAATCGGCATAATAGGAATTACATCACCACAAATTGTAGATTAAACCTATCATGGGTATTCAAATACTTGTTATCCGTATTACTTCTTTATTTTAAGGCTATTAAACAATAGGTACAAAGCAAGTATGCACCCACTGGATGTTGATAGTGAAAGGAACTAACGTTTTATTGTCTCGAAACTAACTCTGTAATCAAACTTAAGGCCAATCAAACCAAGATATCACCCATCACATTATCGCTTAAAACTTATGAAAATTGACCCATAGTGCAGCTACCAATCTGCCCAAAATCGACAACCTGGAACGAACCGTACGATGTCAGCGGCGGCGGGTAATACACCATGTATATCCAAAACCTCTCATTCTTACGAACCGTTTGTTACCTATCGAATATTAGCAAACTAATAGAGGCGACTAATTCATTCTCATTCACTCAGTTTAGGAACATTCAAATCAATTCATAATATGTGGACTCATTTATATAGTGGGTTCCTAGGAAATACTCAAATTTATATCCAGGACCTAGTTCATGAATACTTCTTAGGTATTCCAAAGGTTCGTAACCCTGCAATCTATAGTATGTATTACAACTTTCTATAACAAATTACATCAAAGAGTTAAAAGCCTTCTACATAATGAGTTAAAATATCCATTCTATAGATATCAAAAAATATCATCACATGCTACATCAATTAGAGGCATTTGAGATACCTCAAAATGGACCCTCGGATCTCTTTTCTAAAGTTTGGTCAATCTTGGTAACTCATTCATTCAACAAAGAATGTGATAGATTGCTATGCCAGGACCTAATGGTTGCTTGTCAAACTCGATTGATTCCACATAATCCAAATTTCTGTTATCGTCTGGCGTATGTGCAATGATATTTTTATGCGAAAATTTCCATATTCTGGCCTCACTACAAGATCTCTCTGAACATCTATATTCTTGAATTGTAGAAAGCAAATCTATTGTTGTAAATATCCTATTGAAGTATCATACTTCAATAGAAACACGGAAGCGTATGTAATTGTGAATCGGATGTTGTTCTAAATACAACATAGGATGCAGTGTTCGGCCAAGAATTGGATAGAGTACGGCACAATAGTGAATTGTATATTATGTGTATACTTTAATTTGTTGATTGAGTTAAATTATCTTTCGAAAACTCAAATCTAATCTTCTAATTACCCAGTCTATTTTCTGGGAGTTTTCTATATAATAGTATACCTCTCAACGCCTAGGGATAATAAATAGAATGATGCCTTGCATTAGTTTGAATTTGCATGTAAGCGTTCGTTCAAGTGTTCAAATATGTAGATGTTCGTTCAGCTATTAATATTTACATTAGTTTTACTTTCTCATTATATAGATGATAGTTCTACTCCCCAAAATAAATCTTAGTTTTACTTTTCTGATATGTAGAATGTAGATATTAGTTCAACTCACAATATTGCAAATCGACGTTAGTTGGACCATTTGGTAGTGGTTAGTTCCATTACAAGAAACAAAGGACGCTGCATGAGGTTATTGTCTGCTCAAGATATTGTTGAGTTGGACAAACTATTATTTGGTTCAAGCTTAACATTATATAACTTTTTATGGTCGATAAATGTGAGTCATCGGGTTGTCCTTGTTTAGAATTGTTGATATTGACTTTTAAGACACTTATTCTGTACCTCAAATGCTTTTAATCAAAGTAGCAAATATTGACATTTTTGGATATGGGTAGGGTGGTTATGATGATTTATTTTGTAGATCACTGTCAACTCTACACATATTTTGTATTTTTGTATAGTGTAAGTTATTGTACTCAAAATATTATCCAGGGTTACGAACTTGTTGAATGACCCACTAACTCACATTTTTAGTTTTTGTTCCAAATCTATGATGTTAGTTCTGAGGGAAATCTTGTCATTAATTTTATGTTGTGAGAAAAGTCAGAGAAATGTTCTGTCCCTGCTCGCAGCCTGTGAGTAATTCGCCCTCTCTTTTGATAATTAGTATTGCTCCCCAAGTGCTAATATTTGACTAACTACTTATATCTTACATTACTCTTCTAAATTGTAATTTGATAGAGAATTTCCAAATTTCAATAGAAATTCAACATAAATTGTTGGAGTATTTTCACCCTCCCATCATTATTCAAAATTTTCCATCCAAAAATCCATGAAATTTATTTCATTTTGATTTTTTATATTTATTTGTGTGTCTATTCCAAAGCTTCACAATCTTTTGTCACTAACGAAATTTTTCCTCTACTACAATGGTAGACCCCGAAATATTTATTAACGTTATGTTATAAATTTTATGAATATTTTTCCACTAATAATTGATAATACCTATCCTATTTTTCAGAAAGAATTTGATTCTGAATACTATCACCTAATATTTGATGGAGATGTTCGTGCTTCGTGAGATCACACTGAATATTGTGGGAAGTTCAACATGTAGAAATATGACTCTCTAATATATAGCAATACCTTGAATTTTTCCGGTCAAAAGCATTCATTAGCCTAAAATAATTCACACGCACCCCAACTTTCGTTCGCTGGTCATTGGTTTGGAATCCCTAGTCATAGCCTACAGACCAACACCTATTGTAAACACTCGTATTGCAGTATTTGGATTGGTCAGTTTTTGTATATAATTCCTTTATTGGATAATTGGGGCATCTTTTGCCTAAACACATGTATTACCTAGTGTAGAGACTCAAATTTTGAACCTATATATGCTAAGAATTCGGGAATTGTTAAGGTATATTTTAGGACAGCATTTATTTTTGAAATTCTTTCTTTGATACCTGTGCAACGTGAAATATTGCATTTTTCATTTGGCAGTGGATATCTAAATGATTTCTCGATACCGGTACATAAATATCAAATTATTTGCAAAATTGGCTCGTTCTTGAGTTACATTGGACATTATGATGACACACTTGAATGTTCAATTATTACTCTATAATCGTGAAAGATTGTGAAGATATTTCCAAGTAATTTTCTACTAGTCTTCTAATGCCATTGTTGCACATTTGATGTGAAAGATGGAAGAATGGTGAGCAATCTTAAAATGACTATGTGCAGGTACCGTCACATTTCTGAATTATCACATCAAAATGCATCATAGTGGTGTGTGAAGTCGTGGGTATTCTACAAATAGGGTTTCTGAGTTAGACATCAAAGACCTATATTCTACCCAATGCATACTTACTAGACATTCTGGAAATTCTTTGGCACATAATGGGTACAATTGGGTTGTTCTAACAACTGCAAAATACATCACTGAAGCAAAATTTACTTATGCGACAATAGAGAAACCATGTACCTAACCGCTTACTTCTAATACTCCATCCCTGGTACCAAATTTGAAGTTACTGTTTCCCTTTGTATTTAGTACACCATGCCCTTGTCCCCTCTAATGTCAAAACTGAGAAAAATGCAGGCCGTACGCAGGTAATTTCCCTGCATTTAATAGGGTGCAAATTAATTAGTTTTCATGATTTTTAAGGGGCGTAGCTTCACTTGTCTGCCGAAATTTGGTTGGATGCGGTTCCATATGTGTTCTTCTTAATGCGATAGGTTGTTATAATAGTTGGGGGACTGAATACTTTTGCACTTTGCCCAAGAAGTAATTGCTTCCTTGCAACAGCTGCAGCTCCATTTCCTCACAGATTCAAAGAATGACATACACAAGAGGATAGAGAAAAGTGGATTGCTTTGTCATAGTATGGATCGAACACCTTTCCGTGCATCCCTCATTGCTGCAGCATCACCATTTCCTTGACCCCGGCAGTCTTCTTATTGAACATTTTGTCTTTCAAGAAAATTACGAATCATTTTTGCTATTTCTTTCGTTTTAGTATTATTTGTACGGTATAAAATCGTTCTATACTTAATATTCATCCTTTTGAGATACGAAGAATGAAGGTCTCTTTTTCCAAACAAGAATGTTCGAGCATTGCATCATCGATTATTGAGTAGTATTTTACCATATTCTCTTTCATGAGTATCAGACTTTCTGACCTTTTACCCTAGAGTTCACTGAATTCATTTTGAGAGACATTAGATAACAATCTTCTTGAAGACGTTTCGCTTTGGCATTTCAATTTGATCTCTCAGGCTGCTGTCATAATGAGATAGTAGTTCTGGATTTCCAAGTATCCTCCGAGGTTTGAATCTCTCTGAAAGTCAAGTCCACTCTGCCTAAGGAATAATATAAGGTTAGAATTCTTGTGGGTAGATCTAGTCATTTACTTAATTGTTTTGAAGAATTCGGATGAATTAGTTTTCAATCCCTGTGCAAATTCTGAAACCATATTTAGCTGTTTCCACTCAAGCTATCAGTCTTTGTTTGCTCCCAGCTTCACAAGACCTCACTTTGCTGTAAATCTATATCAGTCAATATATACCATAACTTTGTGATGTGGTTATTTCTTGCAAAGTCGTGTGATTAATCTTTTATTAGGGTAAGTATACAGGGAAACAGGTGACATATTTGCATGAATTTACATGGTGGGATTTCCCTAATTTTTGTTCACGATTTGATATTTTGGTGTACAGTATCCAGAATGGAAAGTTTTCTTTAAATGATAGTAATTTCTATTAGAAATTGATGCATTTAGTTGTACTTAAATTAGTTTATTGTTCCTGAAATAAACGTGTACTCCTGTAAGACGTTTGCATGTTTACAATGTTAACCTGAAATACTTAGAACTTTTGGAGATATTTATGTTTTCTAACTGACTTGTTTGTATCCAGTTTCAATTAGATTTGTACTATAGCAGACGGCACTATCAGCTAATATATCGCTAAGTTGAATTATTGAATTACTCAGTGGATTACAGAATATTTAACCAAGTTATATATTATGCATATAAGGTATAGTACTTATTAAACTTATAATACGTTATAGATTACCTATTTAAACGTATTATAGGTCTATGTTAACGTCGAAATCTGAGATTTCACAATTGTTAGTCATTTATAAGTCACATTATTTTCAAGTATTATATATTCTTGTCAACTATGCGGATATTTCGCTTTAACATTTCCAGAACTATTGTTTTGATGCAAAATATTTTCCAGATAACAGATTGAGGTATGCTGTTAATGAAACATGTAGCATCCTAATGCGAAATTATATCTTCTCTTTGCCGCTTCATATATAGATTCATAATGATGGGTTCCTAAACAAAGTGTATAATCGTGACCGACGAAACATAAGCCCTAGGTACAAAATAAATCTTTGGTCCCGGGATCCGTTACAATGGTAATAGTCATTTTATCTTAAGGGTTCAATTACTCATCATTTTAATTATCAATCCGGATCTTCAATTTAATAAAGCTATGAGGGACGATAATGGAGAAAGTACATTATTTATATCTAATTTTGAGGTTATTTGTACTTTTGTACAAGTTATAATATCAGGTAAATATACATAGTGGATTTCTCACAATTACAAATTATCAATGTAGTTATTATGTCTAAGCTATTTTAAACTTCGTAGATTTATAATTTCTTCTTCTCTTGATGCGATTAGAGCGTTCACTGTCTTTACTTTGTTAGATAATAAGCAATTTGTTGTTAATTTAATTAATATTTGTGACATACCCCTTCCCAATCTCAAACACACTAGACATTTCTCTCCCCACCTTCACTTTCATTCTCAATAATAAAATGTAGCAAGCTGGATATGAATTAATCTGAAAGTCCAGTTATCAAGTTGACGATAAAATTGGGATGTTCTGTTTTTACAAATATTCTCAACAGGTAAATAGTGACTTCGAGTACGCTATCTGAAGGCCAAATATGATATCCCTATACACCAATGATATTCAAATGGACGTACTCAAAGTAGTCTACAATCTGACTAACTACATTATAGAACTAAAAGATATATCTGCTTTGTAACTTGATTTAACAACTTACAAAGTTTGGATTTTGTCGCTGGCTGATGCAGTGACTCATATTTCGAACATTTAAATGTGAGACCTGCTTCTTCAGCTTGCTCGACATCGTATTGCTGAGAATGAATGTGAAGATTGACTAGAGTAATATCTAGCGTGTAAGAGATTGTGATGCACAAAATTCAACAACAAATTGCTTATTATCTAACAAAGTAAAGACCGTGAACGCATTAATCACATCAAGTAATTGTAGAAATCCATTATGTATCTTTACCTGATATTGTGACTTGTAGAATTGTATAAATAACCTCAAAATTAGATATAATTTTGTACTATTTCTATTATGGTCCTTCATAGCTTGATTAAAATGAAGATCTCGATTGAAAATTAAAACAATGAGTAATTCAACCCTTAATATATAATTAATGAGTATGATCCTTGTTACAGATCACGGATCCAAAGATGTATTTTAGTGCCTAGGCCTTTGAATACTTGAATATATCATAATCGGTTATTCGGAACAAAACATTGGCTCCCGAGCTGTCCCTATTAGGCGGCTTCAACCGTACTCTTTTTGCTCAAGTTGAACCTACTCTCAAATCCCGTAATATACTCTATAGGCCAATCTGTATGGTCTTTCTGTTATTCCGGATTTCTTTTGTGGATAATTGAATAAACTAAAGGATTTTTTGTAAATTTCACTTTTATGCCCTCGTTTAGCGTTAGTAATTCAAAACTTGTCTTATAGAAATATAACCTTGCTGTACTGAATTCTAATTAGTTTCTGGTGGACTATACAAGTTATTATTTAGATAATATAAGTTGGTATATTATTAGTAAAACATTCGAGCATCTACCAATTGACATTTATGATAATTTCTTCTCCCCGCTTGTGATCCCTATAGCCAGGCATAACTGTAATTCCAGAGATCTAAATTCAACAAGTGGAACGAGACTCTGAGGTGTTATCCTTTGTGTCCCTTTTGGGTAATTCTGAGTTGGGTTGAGATATTTTGAGTTAGCGGAAATTTCACAACCTAAATATGAAGTCTAGGTCCTTGCAACTCATCCCGGGAGTAATATTTCTTAAGAATGTATCTCGAATTTTGCTCTAAATCCAAAATGGAAATGTCGTGTTCCTCTTGGACATATGCTCTAATCATCGTAGAGTTTCTGTGAATTCATGCTTGTATCCTTCTTGGACGCCATTTCAGGTCTATAAAATGTGAAGTTTTTATAATTTCTCCTAATATTATGCACAATTTAAGCTAATTGTTCTGGCCCCGTTTTCTTTGGCCACCCCGTATTCGTACTTTTGTTATCTCAAGTGCATTTCATATATTACTCTATGAATTTGCTATCATTTTGCACTATGTAAATTTACAACAAACTAATACTTTCTGAATGTGCTATAGTATTCCACACCCTTTCTTGTTTCTCATTTATCTTTCATTTTTAGGTGATGTTCTTCATGTTTTGGATCTAGGGACTCCGACTTATAGAATATTTCAAGTTTTTGAGAACTATATATATTTACAATCAGAATTTGGTATCACTGAATTGAACATGCAATCCATTTGTTCTTTATATCGCTCTCTTCCTTCTCCAATTACATGTTTGTGTCATTTATTTTCCTCAACAATATTTTTATGTATGAATTCTGGAATGCTAGCAATTATTAATACTTTTATATGTGAGATCGTTAATGTACTTTGTATTGATGAACATTTGGGTTGTGTACATCAAGTGATTATGTCCCAGGAAAATGGGTTATTGCTAGTTTTAACGGATGTTGGAAACATACTGCTTGGCAAAATGGATACATTTCCAATTAGCCTCATCAAAATCCTGAGAGGTACAATTATGTATTGTGACTCTTCAAGTATCTGTATATTCTTGCTTGCTAAGTTTGCTATTTGCTAAGTTGGAGTTAGATTCCTACCAACACATCTTATAATCACTCCAGACAGAAAAGACATATGCTATAGCGCTCGCTTGCTAGGTCGCTGCTCAACAGCATAATCCCTTAGGTTAGATTCATTATTACACATAAATGTCTTACTACTTTTGTTCGCGATCCGGGAGGATAAACTTTGCACTTTGTGCCTCGGTTAATAATATAGCAGAAAGATTTTAGTATCCCTGTTCCATCCAAATTACATTCAATGACCTTCTGTAGTGACGCTGCAGATGCAATCTCGATTTGGCTAAGTGATCTCGGCACTTCGTGCCTCGGGGATTATATAATTCAAAAATTTGTCGAAAATTCAGAAAATTTTAATGTATTTCTACAGTCTTGATGGTATAATAATCGGATGAACAGTTAGTTTTTGGCCTGAATCATGAGTTCAAGACATTTGTATCTTACTGTTGTGCCCGTGATTCAGATTTTAACCTCCCATCATGTATATTATCTGAGCAGTGGTATATAATGTGACTTTTTGAAATTCAATATGTTCCTAAATTTTTCCCAACCATCGAACATGTCCGACCCAAGCACAAAATATCCCTGTATGCCAAACATCAACCCAACCGATTTTCCAGTTTCTTCTAACACACAAACATATATACAAAGTTTTACTTCTATGCATTTATAGGTTAATCCCGTGTTAGTAATAATGGCCTAAAATTATCACATCATCCGAAAGACTAGCACAAAGGTGTATTAAGCCCCTGTTGAGATGAGATTTGAACGATATATTAAAACTAGTTGTTATTCCTAATATTCGGATGTCTGAACTGTCAAACAACCTAGGTTTGGGCAATCGTCGGCCTGTTGTTCCAATATACATGACTCTCAAACCTCATAATTTCGTTTTAGCCTAACTTATTCGGTCTTAGAAATATTGCCGAATCCAAAGTCTTTCACTAAACCTAATACTTAATTGCACATCTTACGATAGGATCGTGAGATTTTTGACGAGTTTCGTGGTTTTGAAAGTTCCGGATTAAGAGTCCTGGATAAATACAGTCAAAGGACAAAAGTATTCGGCCACACAAATATATTATCATAAATTATATACTCTTTCCCGCCGCTCTATATTGTGTAGTCTATATTCATAGCTTCAATCTAGTAATTTGCATAGAGTAACATATGTTTTTCAAGAATTTCAAAAAATATTTTCGATTTACACTTTTGAAGGTGTTAATTATTAATAATAAGCAGATGATTATTGATAATCAAAATATGTTGTAATTCGATGCCTATTAAGAATCTATATTTCTGACTTGATATTTGAATTCTAAGTAGGCGAGTTACCTCAGATTGATATTTCCAATGGGATTGAACAATTTTTACCAAAGTTATAGAAGAATTTCAATTTGTGCCATTTGTGGCACCTTTTGCCCAAGGTGGCACAAGTGGCCGCTACCAAGAAGTTATTTTATAATTCAAGGGTTAGCATAGTTATATCATTCCAAAATACTACTTTGACTTATTCCTCCTAACACTAGTTAAGTTCCTTGTAGTGGCGCTTATTCCTGCCACCTGTGCCACTTTTTGAAAAAAGTGGCACAAGTGGCGCAAATTGAAATATTTCTATAACTTTGGGAAAATTGTTCAATCCCATTGGAAATTTCAATCTGGGGTAACTCGCCTACGTAGAATTCAAATATCAAGTCAGAAATTATAGATTCTTAATAGGCTTTGGATTACCACATATTTTGATTATCAATAATTATCTAATAATTATTAATAATTAACACCTTCAAAATGTGCAAATCGAAAATATTTTTTTGAAATTCTTGAAAAACATGTTATTCTCTGCAATTACTAGATTGCAGATACGAATATAGACTATACAATATATAGGAACGTGAAAGAGTATACAATTTATGACAATATATTTGTGTGGTCGAATACTTTTGTCCCTTGACTGTATTTTCCCCAAACACATTTATAGATCAAATTTGGAATTTCAACTACGGTAGAAATTTTGGAATAGCTCGTTTTCTTAGTGCAGCTAGTAAATGGAGATGTCCTAAGGGCATGGACGATGTGTGAAATCAATCCTTCCATCCTACTTTGCGCATTATAGCTGTCGAATTTCCATGAAAATTGGTGTTATATTAGCACGCTTCACTTGCTAGGACGCTGCGCTAAGCCTCAGTGTAAGTATTATTCAATGAGCTAATTTCTTGATGCTTATTGTTGCCATGCGACTGGATAGACTCGGCAATACATGCCTTCAGATCGGTTGAATTTTCGGAAAATATATTTTTACCTCGTCAGTTCCGATATGGGGATGACCTAATGGCATAGATGATTTGCGACGTCTGCACGTGAGATATCCAAGAGTCCGATTTGCATGAAAATAGGTACACATATACATTATGGGCCAGACATTTGCTCCTTCGTAATGAAGTATTTCTAAAGTTAATTTTTCAAACCTATTTGGCGATTTGTCATATTTTCACAGCTTGTTATGCAAGTAACTAGAAACTAATCTAGAGATTTGGTTTCAACATGTTGTCAGTTTCACAGGTTATCATATGATTTATCAAATTTTTAGACCTTTTGCATATTATCCAAAATCTTGCTAGTAATTTCGTTTTTCTGCTATTCAATTGTTATCTAGAATGTAGGTTGCAATTTTGACGTTTTCAAATTTATATCTACGTGATTTAATATTCACTGCCTTTCCAAAGGTAATTGGTCATGTAGAATCCAAATTTGATATTTTTAAGTCCATATCTACATGATCTAACTCACGTATTTTCACAGCTTTATGTATATATTTCCGATTCATGGTGAGATTTCGCCAAAGGTTATACAGGAGTTAATTGCAGGATACATATTTAGAATTTTTCACATATGATTTTGAGGTTAGAACCTGAAGTTCAGTAGGGGACGAATAATTCCATCTCACGGCCATATGTGGTAGAATTGGTGCTTCTAGGTTGTTGTAGTTAATTATCTAGGTTCTTTGTGCCTTGAGTATTTTGAAATTCTCAAAAATATCGAATTTCGAATAAGTTTCATTTTCTTGTATAGTAATCGTGATCTAATAATTCCATGACGAGTCATCTTTGTTCGAAGTGATGACATAACATTTTGCCTATTAGTGGTAACTATTTTTCAAATTTAATACTTCCATCATGTATATCACGTGGGATGTGGCTGATATTGTGATTCTTCTGATGCTAAAAGTGTGACCATAACGTCCTAACTTCTTCTTAGGTGTTAAATTCTGTCTGAAATTTAAACTACTCCGAGTCAGCCACAAAATTGTTTCGTTTGCTAAAATCAGCACTGAGGATCTTCAGCTTCTTCAATAATTTCCAACATACAAATATATATGCACGTGTATATATTTATTTATACTATACAGAATCATATTTTCACTCCATTCTATGTCAATTACAAGAGCATGTATAAAATTTGGTTTCAGGATTTTGTTAGAGTAATTGAGGGTATTGATACCGATTTTCATAATACTATACCTTTTGCTTCAATATCAAAATGGTGATGGGTATCTCTCTGTAACATTTAGAGGTTAGTAATCGAATATATAGATTCCAATTTTGATATTTTCAAACATATATCTACATGATTCAAACATAATTCAATATGGTTAATATTTAAGGTTAAATTTTGCATGCGGTCAAATTTTTAGACAAATAATTTGTCCATTGTATGAAACATGACCCAGTGATCTAAACTGCACAACCAGTATATAATCTGGACATATTTTTGATTTATAGTACTTGCGCAGCGGGAACTAGGAATATTCTAACTAAATACCAGAATACTGCTAGAAATCTTGGGATGAGAACGTTCATTTTATTTGAGATTTCGTTACTTCATCAAATGCTGACAGAATTGCCATATTTGCAAACTTCTGGAATTAAGTCTAATCTGATTTTGTTATGATTCTCTTAATCTGTGTAAATTTCTCTTCGTTTACCCTATTACGTACGAAGATTTACGTTCGTAATGAAATGGAACACATAAATATTACATCTTCCTTCTAACCAATTGTCGTACCCATAAGGAGACCTTTTTGCCTTCTCTGATGTCTTTTTCCAAAGAGGTTTCGAATTAAATTTGCCCTTTCTCGATTATTCCCTGAAACAGGATGTTTAAAATTTTTCTAAACTTCGATAACAATTGGCGAAATTTTATTTCCTTTTGTTAGAATTTTAATCGAAATATGTTTTCATTTTTTTCCTTATACTACTACGGGCGTTCAATAAATTCTGATCACTGTGTTACTGTGGGGATTTATAACACAACAGTAATACAGTCAATGGACAAAAGTATTCGACCACACAAATTTATTGTCATAAATTGTATACTCTTTCCCGCTCCTATATATTGTGTAGTCTATATTCGTGGCTGCAATCTAGTAATTTGCATAGAATAACGTATGTTTTCCGAGTATTTCAAAAAAAAAAATTTTCGATTTACACATTTTGAAGGTGTTAATTATTAATAATCATTTGATAATTATTGATAATCAAAATGTGTGGTAATTCAAAACCTATTAAGAATCTGTAATTTCTGACTTGATATTTGAATTCTACGTAAGCGAGTTACCCCAGATTGAAATTTCCAATGAGATTGAACAATTTTTACCAAAGTTATAGAAGAATTTCAATTTGTGCCACTTGAGCCACTTTTTGAAAAAGGTGGCACAGGCGGCAGGAAAATGCGCCACTATGAGGAAATCAACTAGGGTTAGGAGGAATAAGTCAAAGTAGTATTTTCGAATGATATGACTATGCTAACCCTTGAATTACAAAATAACCTCTGGGTAACGACCACTTGTGCCACCTTAGGCAAAAGGTGGCACAAATTGAAATCTTCTATAACTTTGGTAAAAATTATTCAATCTCATTGGAAATTTAAATCTAGGGTAATTCGCCTACGTAGAATTCAAATATCAGGTCAGAAATTACAGATTCTTAATAGGTTTTGAATTACCACATAATTTGATTATCAATAATTATCAAATAATTATTAATAATTAACACTTTCACAAAGTGTAAATCGAAAACATTTTTTGAAATTCTCGAAAAACATATGTTATTCTATGCAAATTACTAGATTGCAGCTACGAATATAGACTACACAATATATAGGAGCGGGAAAGAGTATACAATTTGTGACAATATATTTGTGTGGTCGAATACTTTTGTCCCCTGACTGTATATTGATATTTGAATATGAATACTTAATCCTCTGTCTACAAGCTAGTATTGATTTTTTCATTATCGCTTAAAAACTCTACAAGTTATATCCAATTTACAACAGGTGTTTTTATACTATACCTTTATGACATCACTTGGCAAGAATTCTAAAATCGAGCCAAGAGCTTATGTCAAGATACGTACTCTCCTCGGGAAATCTGCACACGAGATACATCTTGATTTGGTTCAAGTCTATACTACGAAAGGTGCTCTGTCTTATGCAGGTGTCAGAAGATGGGCTCAGCGTTTCAGGTTGGGAAGAAAGTCCATCGAAGATGACCCTCTGCCTGGAGCACCAATCAGGACTCCATCTCCCATTAAACCGTGCGCAATCAAGAAACTGACAGACGAGACCCACATATAACTATCAGGGAACTTTCTAACAGTGTTGGTATCTCGATGGGAAGTGTAGACCACATTTTAAGATCACAGCTGAAGTTGACGAAGGTTTGTGCCAGATGGGTCCCACATTTACTCACAAATGCCCAGAAAGAGACAAGGGTGAGATGTCGTCGTAATCTCCTTAAATCCTACAAAGAATGTAACCCGCGAAGATTATTTGAGATAGTGACTGGTGATGAGACATGGGTTCAGTAAACACACCTTTTTCCAAACAGGGAAATAAGGTGTGGATAGGAAAGCACTCAGACCCTCCGATGATACCGCGTCCAGATTTCAGATCATCGAAGATCATGTATTGCATATTTTTTGATGCACATGGCCCAGTGGCCCAGGTGATAATTCCAAAGGGACAAACTGTTACTGGAAGCTTCTACACTAGTAATTGTCTTGGTGCAGTGGAAGAAAGCTTGTTGAAGAGGAGAAAAAGGCCTGGTGCTAAAGAGTTGAGATTATTAGATGATAATGTCCGTCTTCACCAAACCAAGCAAGTCAAAGAAAACATCTTAAGGATGGGAATGATTGAGCTTGAACATCCACCCTACAACCCAGATCTAGCTCCTTGTGATTTCTATCTCTTCCCTAAGCTTAAGGAATACCTCTCTAGTCGTCAATTTTAGCTACAGCGCAGTACTGAGAGCGGCGATTTACCAGTATCTCAAACGGATACCGCCGGAAGTCTATAAAAATATTTTGTACAATGGTAGGAGCGTCTTCAACGCTGTATAAATAATGGTGGGAGTATTTCGAAAAAAATCAAACACTGATTGTTTGTTTACAGCTTATTTTTGAGTACTTTTGGGGGTAGTGATCAGAACTTATTGAACACCCGTAGTAGGATTGTTTTATTTTATATTAAGATTATTCAGGTATGATGTACCTTTGTTAGCACTTGCTAATTCCTGTTTCACTAAGGTTGTTTCTTATCTACAGGGTTAGGCATAAGTTCTGTACCAAGTATGAACTAGTATATTTCTTATCTTACCATAATAGTTGATGAAATTTGTAATGAATTAGTGAATATACATACTAATGATACGAAATAAATTTAGCTCTTCGAATGTATTGCCCTTTGCTGCGATACATGGGCTCAATCGCTTGGAGAAATTATCGGTAGTAGCACGCAACACATCCTCATTGATTAAATCCCACTCTCTTCTCAAGGAAGACTTCAGACTTTCCACATTCTTGTAAGGCTTTGTACATACACTAGACTCTAAGATAGACTATATACAGAAATCCATAGGGTTTAGATCTGGAGAAGTGGTCGGCCATTCTTCAGTTGATATAAATTCCGGTACATAGAGTTCAACCGCTCAGATGTCATTTTGGCTTTGTAAGAGGAGTGGAATCTTGCTGGAACACCTAATGCGCGCAATTGAAGTACTCACCAGCCCAAGGCTTCAATTTGTTCTCAAAAATGCTCTCAATATACACTTCTTTGTTAATTTTCACCCCTTTCTCAATGAACACCAGAGGTTTCGGTCCATCGAGGTAATGGCTCCCCAAACTATGACCGGTGTAGGTTTCTGAGTTTTTTTATTGTGCGTATTGACGACGATATAGACTTTTGATTTGGAGCAAGAATTCGACTGTTTTGGCGATTATATGCCATTCCTACGGTAAAATCTTTTCATCGGAGGATACAATACTCTGGTGCGTGCAACTAGTGAATCTTTTCTCAGAATCAGACATTTTTAATACCTACGCCTCTTATTCACCTCAAAAAGTAACTGTACTTCTCCAAATTTGTAGCATTTTAAGCCTAAATCCTCTTATACTATCCTCCCCTACTTCTGGTTGAAAAATAGGAGTCTTTGCCATACCTTGGATGCTTCTGATAGGATTCGTCCTGTCCTTCTTCCGGACGAACTTCTTAACAGCAGGAGTACGAATAGGACGAGATCCACCTTTTCTGAACCTGTCCTGAGTACTGCCTGTCTCCTTGTAACGTTTGATTGCGAGGTAGACCATACATCTATTTATGGACAGTATTTTTGATATTTCGGAAGCTGACTTGCCTTCATTATGATGCAAGATTGTCAATGACTGTTTTGCTTCTTTGTCCATAGATCAACAAATTTTCTCTAGTAGGAATCAGTGCTCTATACATTGCTTGAGATATTGAAGACAGTATGTGATCTATATGTATTCGCCTAATCCTGTAAGCTCGACTTACAGTCATCAGTACATATCATATATGCGTATACATTAAATTCAGCCAAATTGTGATTCTGTTATTTCTAAGTTACTATTTCCAGGCATATATATTAATTCTTTAATATATTTAATAAATCCATATTATATACAGCACTAGAAGTATCTATTATTTAACAAATATACGCAGAATTATTAGCCATGACATGGTGTTATATAATTAATATTTTTCATTTAAATTCAGCGGAAAACTGTAACCAATATATAAATTCTACAAGAATACGAAGGTGTAGAACCCTTTTCTCTCTAGAAACTTGTGAAAATTACGTAGCTTTGCTTTCATAATTTTTGCAAGAGGCCTGACAAAAATTTGACGAGTCTGAAATCGTGGCAGATGGTGTCCGATTGATTACCAAAGGGGACACAGTGGCACGAAATGACAGTTTGGTGGAAATAGCAATTTATGTAACAGATATGCATTTATGATGTATTATTGACGTATAGGTTATCTACCATATACAACAGATTTACACTATCAGAATTTATATACGGCTTCGGAATCACGAGTTATGACGTCATTGGAATGTCAATATAGTTTTTAGAAATATACTTAATCATCCTCTATTATGAGGGAATTGACAATAAGATCTTGTTTACTAAGAGTATTGCTGTTACTTGAGGTACTTTTCCGCATCTTTCTGTTTAGTAGAAGAATCGGATCACTTTGGCAGATGATCCGTGAGAAAACATCTTTTAAGTTTTCTTCAAAGGAAAACTTCCTCGACAAACGTTCTCTAAATCTTCTGAGTAACTTATTGCTTGACTCCAGACCTTCCTCTGATAATTGTTCCAGTCCATAACCATCATTATAATCAGAAATAATGCTTGCTGCATGAGCTAACAGTTTGTGCATTGTAGGGGTTATGTTAGCCCAAGAAAATTGCGTCAAAATCAGCTGATAAAGTTCGCGACATACTAATGAGAGTTCGTCTGTGTGTATTCTTCTATTAGAATTATATACCCGTAGGATGGCTCCAAGGTAGGTGTGGATATCAGTGATCACTTGTTTGCAATTTGATGGTAATACTGTCAAAATCCAGTATAGGAAGTCTCTCTCACTATCATCTTTCCTCACTAAGCATCGTCTCACAACATTTCCTGTTGTAGAAGTTCCACCTTGTGAAGAAGCACAATCAATCATCAAATTCAACTTTTCTTTTAACAAACCGAAAATAAAACTCTTGGTGTATTGGACTTTAGTAGAAGTTGGTGACCATTTAGTTACTCCAGCAGTCAGATGGCTTACCAGAGACATAAACCAACTGAAACACCTAAGGTATGCGTGTAAAGGTGAACCCGGGATTATGTCTATATCAGATAAAGGTGCATGGGTAAGATTAAATCTTTCGTTAGAACTTAGTGAGAGAAATCGCTCTTCATCAACTTCTTCAAATATGATCTTTGCATCACTGATAAACCTGTTGATGGGAAAGCCATCCTGGACAAAAGTTAAATCGTGCATCTGCTCGAATGTAGTTGTGCAAAACTGACAACAAGCTCCTCCTGCACCACTCAAAATTTGAGCCATTTTTCCATCAATTTGCGAACGCAAAATTTGCACACTAGCAGTGATACCATTAATCAAATTTAGGCCATTATTTTCGATGTACTCAGTCTCCTTGTTGACCATTGTCGACATAAGAAAGCCTACATTTTCTAGATTCTCTTGAAGAGCAAGTATGGTTATTGGCCTTATCGAGAATGGGGAATTCGGAACAGAGTTCTTCCAGAGGAGTTTTCCTTGGTGATTGGTGATAGAAAGCACCTTAAATCCAAATAATAGAAAGTCCTTGGTTGTTAAATCGGGATGGGAAGTTGCTTGTTGATAAACGCGATGGGAACCTGACCCATCTAACCCATCAGATATCCGAATCTTAAGTGGTTGGTCATCACTGTCAATGGGAGTATTTGTGGATATTATCCTATTCACTGTGTGAGTGAGTAATGTGTAATAGGAAATGCCAATGCCAACCGGATATTCTCTTTCCACTATTTCCATCTCATCAATTAGGCAAATTTGACTACGATGGATTGCGACTCTATTGTAACCAGGAAGAGTGATATCCTCATTAATTAATATACGTCTTAGGTCGATGTATTTTGACTTCCCAATTTCTAATGAGTCTAGTAAGAAGCAAGACGAATCTAAAGAGAGTTTCCTGTTGAAATTTCCTAATCCATGACTCCCGGCAATTACATTTTTGCTGATATTAGCGGTGCTAACATCATGCTCTTCCTGTGAATACAACAACAGTAAGTAGCTAGAAATCATCTTAGGTGAAACTTCTTCCCGCTGTGCGACAGCTTCCAGATGTAATCTCAGGTTGGCTAATCGATATCGCATACCTTTATTACTTAATTCGCTGATGTGCTTCCGAGATACTCGACTAAAATCTTCCTCGAATACAATTGTAGATTCCTTGAAGGGTCTAGCTTCATTTGAAGACTGTGGAATGTCATCCATTTGAGGATCCCTACAAAAGAGCAATTCCTCCCAAGTTGCTAAGTCCTTCTCTTTCAAATATATTTTTCTTTCAGACTTAATATTTGAAAATTTTCGGCGGAAAAGGTCACAATTGGACTCTCCAAGATTATATTTAGCAATAAACTCACGAGCAATCGTACTAAACGCTTTCTCCGAGTTGGACATATAGAAATTGAAGGCTTCTTTGTTGTTCATTAGGACGGAGTAAAATTGAAACTAATTAATAATCAACCATAAGATAAAATTTGTTGCAAACAAAAGGGCTGTAAATTACGGGACGACCAGTAGAAATAGTTGCAAAACTCAATTAGCGCCAAGTTGCGCCAGGCTAGAACTAAGTTTATTTTATTTTAAATATAACTTTCTTCAAAATAAAATCCAATTTACAACGGGCAACAACAGGCAAAGATAGTTGTGGCATTTAAAACTCAATTGACCAAACATAAATTCACCAAAATTATTTGGAATTTCTACCTAGTATATTCTAAAAGCTAATATTATAATTTAGTAGTCATGTATTTCATTATAATGGCCACTTAAAGTACTTCAATATGACAGGCTACAATTTTCATATACATAACTAAAACAAGAATATGTGTCAAATTCCTTTGGCTACTTTGAGAAACCTTGATTTTTGTGTTTCATCATGTTGAAGTTACTCATCTAGAAATAACTATTGTTCAAAAGTAAAACTATCAAATATCATTATATGCTGTATTTCTGGGTTTCCGAGTATGCTGAATAAGATAGGATTAATTAGATATCAAAATATCACTGTCAAATATTTCGCAATTTCCACCTGTCGTGCCATTGTGGGGAGAAGCACCCGACGAATAGCTTCAATATTTCTCACACTATATATTACCTTAATTCTATCCAGTTTTGACTGCAGGGCTTTCACGAAGAAAAACACAAGAAAGATATTATAGATAAACATCTCAAAACTGGACTTCTATACTAAAGTATTGTCTGCATGTTAAAAAATATCTGAAATATTATGTATAATATATTGTTCATCCAAATTTTATTTTATGGCCATTTTCCATAACACCGGAGCTGCTACTTGGTTAGTAATGTATGAACTTCGTGCCCCGAGTATTATTAAAGTCTCAAAAACTTTAAAACTTGTTAGAATTTGAAATATTTTCTGGGTATTTATATTCAAACCATTATTTATTCAGTGAACATCTTGTTATTGTACTTTGGAGAAAAATTTGTATCATCATCTATGATAGTTTTAGTTAAGCAAATTTGGATGACCTGCCTTGGAGGGTGCTAAACAATCCTTGCGAGGCATCCAAAGAGGAAAATTGCTTGCCTACATGTGGTGATTGTTGTATTATTGCTTGGTTTGGCCCAGATGAGATGCCAATCTCATCTTTAATTATTTCCTAAGTCACATAAGAGTCGGTTGTTCGCATTTCTTCACAGAGTCAACAATTCATTAGCGAAATAGTATGAGGGCGGTCTTGGTACTGCTTTGTCTTCAAGGTTAAAATTTTTACTTGAATTCTATATACCATATCTTGACTGCTGCGATAGATAATTTGTTGTTGTGAAATTCTGTAAGGATAGTTTCTTGGCTTTTAGTTCTTGTTTTAAAAGCTGGCACTGATTTGGTATTATGGCAGGAATATCAAGCCTCTATAATGCTATTGATTATTTTTATCAGTGAATTTTAGTGCCGAAATTATGTTAAGTATATCTTTACAAGATAGTGGTATTAAATTCTCCCAAAAGTATTCTCACCTAATCTTTATCTGAAATATTTTTGGATGAACACAACCAGTAACATTGTTGTCTTCAAAATTCTTGAGTTCCCCTTGTATTACATCTATATATATATATACAGTGAAACCTCTTTTATACGTACACATTTAATACAAATTTCCGGTTAAGACGAACAGAACTTTACACAATTTAGTCCGTACACTTGATGTTCAATCGTTTTTATTCCGGTTAATACGTACTCCGGATACGGAGTACAAATCTCGACAGTCCCTTGGTGTTCGTATTAGCGAGGTTCTACTGTATACCTGTGACCCACAAAAATATCCGAATGCAGAAATTTGTTAAGTATTTTTATATCATCAATAATCACGTTGGTTTGAAGGATATAGTAAAGCAAACCAGCATATAATGCCTAGATATGTCTTGTTATAACCTTCGTTTAGTTTCTTTCAGCTGATAATGGTTGACAAAGACTAAATAGTGGTGATTAAAAGTGTTAAAACCTGATTATTTAAAGCATATAATTTCGAATATTTCAATCTCTTTCAATCAAGTGTCGAGTTATCGATTGATCTAGCCTTTGATAGTATTCTCTTTTACAACACTGACTTACTTCTATGGTTGGCACTTTCATCCCACATATTCAATTCAGCAGATGAGAAAACATCTAAATCAGTATCTGTTGGATAGCTACAATTGTATCTCTGATATAGGGAACTCATTGAAGGATGCGTTGTTCAATGTCTTATCTATATCTTGATTATCATAAAATCGACGAAATATGTTCAGCTGTTTTCTGCAGTTGTACAGGCGTACATTTACGTATCCAAAACGAAATGAATCACGAAATACTTACTTGCTTATCTGTCATTTCAATTAAAGTGAACTTCTCAAAAAATGTTGGTTTGCGGACGTACTAAATACATTTGAATTAATGAGTTCTCAAAAATGAATATTTGATTTTTCTGCTGTTCATATTTTAGAGATAAGAGGGTTCGTGGGCCTCATTGATCATTTAGCCAAGGGCATCTGAATCCTTCTTCCGGCTCACAGTGTACATAATTGTGAAAATGTAACATATTTGGTCTAAACAAAGTTAATTTTTATGGTCAGATTGTTAGCTAATATATAACATGCATATTCAAATATTCGCCATAACCAAGGATATTTAATTTTATACGGTTGAAGTACCTATTCCAACTTAGAGTAATCTTACCTAACTACGTAAATAACTGCATTTTGCATAGATGTATAATACAAATCTCTACTTTCAGTTTGTTAAGACGATTCTATTGTAAACTCGAAAATATTAGTTCCTATAAACGGAGTGTTTGCAGAATTTCTATTAGTAAAATTAACTACTAGAAAATTGATTGAAATTTTATACACTAACTTATGTTTCGATACAATTTCTTCTAGATTTCACTCATTTCGCTTTTTCATATCGACACTCCTCAATTGAATTTGTTATTATCCACTAAATCGTATTCTTTGTCTATGGTTGCATGTCGATTGATAATATCCCTCGCATGCTTGATTTGTTCTTTTTGAGATAGCTTCCATAACACTGAAACAATACTCAATGTATCGAGCACTTTTGGCTTGTAATTTCTTTTGCCCTATTTCAATACATTAAACTATTTTTTACCT
Organism: Oopsacas minuta; assembly: GCA_024704765.1. Taxonomy (NCBI): domain Eukaryota; kingdom Metazoa; phylum Porifera; class Hexactinellida; order Lyssacinosida; family Leucopsacidae; genus Oopsacas; species Oopsacas minuta. The sequence continues at coordinate 277,843 of JAKMXF010000306.1, forward strand.
GTATATAATTATCTTCTTACATGTAACCGTTCCAGGATCAATTTTCTTATATATTTCAACTTAATTGTCATTTAGTTTGTCAAATCCATGCAACAATAGATAGAAACATTTCCATTAAATTCGCTATGTAAATATACAAATGAATTTCCCGCCACTAAATTCCTTCTGTCATGAGTATTGAATATTGCAAACTTGTAATTCAATTCACTAATCTGTGATTACAGCTATCAATATTTCAAATTTCACATTTTCAGCATTCCGACTGATCATCTCGCCTATCTTCTAGGAAAGTATTCATCCATGGCTCATTATGTACACTCTGAAAAGCTTCAATTAAGTGAATATGAAGGAAATAACTCACAATCCTTTCCTCAGATTAACTATGATATAATTCTTTCCTCCTTCGTCCTATTTGTCGGTTCAGATTGCGGTAAGCTTTCAAGGATGAATCTATTTAGTGGCAATGAAGGATATTCCATTCCTGCACATCATGGAAAAATCAGCTGTATTATTTCTCAGAGTACAATTTCGAAGGTAGAATTTGTATTTATATTCAATATTTTTCTCAATAATACACATACCCTATTAATTTATTACCAAAACCTAGCATCTTGCCATACTGTATATACGTATATATGTTTTAGCAGCTTCGCTTTCATTATGCTAAACCTACAGCTTATTCATCTTTTGACACTTAAAAGTGCCGAAATTGTGGATTACTGTTGTATGAATGGACAACCATTCTTGATGCGTTTTCTTTCTATTAATCATGGTATATCCTTGCTATGTTTAGCTTCTAACGAAATTATCAGGTTGAAAACTTCTGTATTTTCAGAATAAGCATTCAATGAAAATAGGGTGATCATTTTGTAAGTATTGTCACGATGAGATATCTAGAAAATTTTAGATTTTGTTTTGTATATTTCAAAATCTCATAATTTATGTAATGTAACTCTGTCATGCGTACTAATCTGCTACATTTCATCAAAGTATTATCTAGGAGCCCAAAACTCTCCTCTAGGTCCATAACTTCTTTCTTTGTATTCGCCAAAATATGATTACGTCTATAATGTGAAATCAGAATTTGATATAAACTATATTTTCAGGTTATATGATAAAAGTGAGCTGATCATTATCACTTCTCTTACAATTGCCAGGGTCACTCCGGATATTAAAATATGTATCGACAACCACAGAAATTTCATTTGGATTCTATCGCTATAATTGGGAAGTTGGCAAAGTGTTGGCAATAGTGTGAATGATATTTATTATAAATTTTTTGTAATATTAAGTATTACTTGCTTTGTGAGTAAGAACACCTTCTCACTCAATTATGTTTATTGCTCATTTTCAGCCAATTTGGTGTTTTCCAGCTATTTCAAGCTCATTGTTTGTATTACCTGGTTAAAATTCTTGTTTATACTTTTTTCTAATTATATCTACCTTTAATTCCAGAATTTTTGCCCAAGGATGAAACAGTGTGCTATATTATTATTGCCTCGTTTAAGTCTTAATTTATTTTCTACTGTGACAATTGTTTCCTGACCATAGATAAATATAAGTGCATTATAGTTTATTTGAAGTACCAACACCGCATGATATTAGCAAATATGCTGAAGCTATCATCAGGTTTCTTAAATCTGATGTTCTGAAAACACATTCCGCATATAAGAGAATATTATCACTTCGAAATACTTATTCTGAACTCCTAATAGGCTGATATGATGAAAAATTGTTCGCAATTTGTAATTATATGACTCAAAGTATTGGTCATTAATTTGAAGTTTACATAATATAACTGGCAAGATCTTTTGTTAAAGCTGAGACCATGGACTGCACTTATAACTCGATATAATTGTACAATTATGGTCAAATCAAGATACTCAATTATAATGCTTACCCAACTTCCATTTCCCTGATGATCCATTTGATATGATATTTCAATATTTTTAGGTCGAAAATAAATCATGTGATCTCCTAATTGTCAGGAAAATGCTCATTGAAATACATACTCAACTTCGCATACGCCGAAATGTAAATGTAGCACATTTTGAAATGATATGCTTGATTTCTCTGAAGATCATTGCGCGACCTTATAAATGACAACATATGGGCTATTCAGAATTAGGTCACAATAGTGTTTGATCCAGTGCATCGTATTTGTGAAACTTGATAATAGGTTCAGCATATTTGCTAATACCCTGAGTTGTTGGTACAGCGTATCAACTAATGCACTTCTTATTTATCCCTGGTCTATAAAGTAATTGTAGTTCCAGGTCTATATCGAGTAGTTCATGTTTAACGTGTTCTGCATTTTACTAACTGGCGGATCCACCTTTCAACTGCTAACTTAAACTAGGCATAACCAGTCACAAATATTTAGAAAACATAAATTTCATATTATTGATCCAGGAAATAAGGCTAGCTGAGTCTATTTTTATACATATCAACTATTAATGTATATTTTATAACGATTTTACTAGATCATCCTCTCACCCTAGCTAGTCTTCATCTAATACTCTACCTATTTCTCACATAAACATCATTTCTTCATTTTTATTCCTAATATATTTGTAATTGTATTAGTTATTGATAAAACCAAGACTCGAACTTGTCCGAGCCAGGGCCAAAATACCCCTGTATGCCAAAAATCAACCCTATGCCGTCCAGTTTCTTTAATCTATTCTCCTGATCCAAACATGACCTTTATGTACCTTTTTTAGGTTTCGAAAAGTCTCATCAGTAACCAGCCAATATTTATGATAGATGGTTGAAATTTACTCACAAGTACCCCACAATATGTCAGAATATGCTGACGTTCTCAATTTGAACAATTACGAACTTGAAATGAAATTATTACGACATCATTTCTCACTATGATCGAAGATTTACCAAATTTTGAGAGGCGTTAGAAGTTCTTTATACATGTATATGTGGCACGAGGTGCTGAGATTGCTAGCCAAACCCCGCTTAAGAGCTCCAGTATTACCACAAACAACCATTACACAGCCCTGCGGAAATAAAGATTTTATTTGCTGATTGTTATTGCAAAACATTTTCTAATCCACTTTTTAATTCTGATTTTGAAAAATGTTGTAAAATATACGTATCACGTCTAGTTTTTTAGCAAAATCATTTTTAAATATTGGTATATTTATCGATGAATGCATGATACCTCTACAAGTAAAATAGTGAAAATCTGCCATTCATAAATTTTACTAAGAATTACAATAAATTTTTATTGATAATATAATCTTAATTAATAAATAAATTTGAATATATTAGTCTGAATCAAGAGTAAATTTCCGTTTTTTGACATTCTAGCATGAATAACATCAATACAATCTCTCTTGAGGCACCAACAGTAATCAGCCATCATATGAACGTCCCACCTCCCTTAATATCGTGTTTCCATTGTTTTTATGTCTTAGTGGAATCGTTCACCTTGCTCCTCGGAAACAGCTCCAAGATTCGCTGGAAAATAGTCAATGTGACTGTGAAGAAAGTGAACTTTACACTCATATTGCAGCCGAGATTCTTGTAAGATTCAATCAACTCATTCACAAGTATTTTATAATTAGGAGATTTCGTATTTCCCAAGAAGTTTTTCATGACATTTACAAATGCATTCCATGTACATTTTTCTTTGCATATCATAGAATTTGAAAAATTATCATCTCGAACAAGTTGTCTTACCTGAGGACCGTCGAATATACTGGCTTTTCTTTTTTCATCACATAGGTAGTAAAACTTCTCGGTAATATATTTGAGACAATTTCCTTCTTTATCTAATGCCCTTACAAACTGTTTCATCAATCCTAATTTTATATGAAGTGGTGGAAGCAAAATCTTGAGAGGATCCACTAGAGGCTCGTGAATAATGTTCTTATCTCCAACATTAAGATTGGTTCTTGCTGGCCAGCTCTGTCTAGAATAGTGTTAACTCTTTGCATGACTGTCCCATAAGCATAAAAACAAGGGTATTTTGTATATCCTGATTGCTGTCCCAAAAGAATGCATATGATCTTTAAGTCACCACAGATTACCCAATTGTGCTGGTGATAATTAATTTTATGAAGCACAATTTTCATGTTATCATATCGTTCCTTTAAACTTACTGAATGTCCAATTGGTATGGAACTAAATTTGTTGCCATTATGAAGTAGAACACATTTCAAACTTTGTTTTGAACTATCAATAAAGAGTCTCCAATCATTAGGTACATACGGACATCCAAGAGCATTAACTAGCGGTGAAACATCATGACAAAACACAAATCTGTCTTCCATTATGAAATATTTCAAAAATTCGATCTCTCTGTTCCTATATGAGTGAAATTTTGTTTCTTGGAGAAGCAAGTTTTTTCTTTTAGCCTAAAACCTAACAACTCCGCAGATTCTTTAGGTATATCTGAATCACGTACCAAATCATTTAATTCAGACTGATTAAATAACTGTGGAGAATTAGAACGAGATAATGCACACGGAATAAAATCCTCATCTTCTCTAATTAATGAATCTCTAGTTTCACAATCATCAATTTCCGAGATAACATCCAAATTAGTAAATGTTGGAACAGGTACATCAATAGAATGGGGAACGGGTCGTATTGCTGAATGTAAATTTGGATACTTGATCAATGACTTGGTTTTAGCATTGAATCCGGAAATATTCGCCATACAAAAGTAACAATCGCTAATGTGATTTTGTGGCTCTCTCCATATCATTGGAATTCCAAAACTTAAACTCTTTCTGATTCCTTTTGTCCATTGTCTCAAATTTTCTACACAAGATCGGCACACTGTATGTGGAGCCCATGTTTTGTCTTGATCACCTAATCTCATTCCAAAATATCCTAAATATGCTTTTTTAACAAATCCTGTTATTGCCGTAGTTTGTTTAGAAGTCATAAAACTACCACATATAACATAAGACGTCTGGATCATTAGTGCACCTTCTCCGATAAGCCATATGATAATAAAATATCAAAATAGTAGACTATAGTACAATAAAGCTGTATTTAACAAAAATAAAAATAAAACAAATTATGTAGAAAAGAATGGAGTTAAAGGGACTAATTAGAAAATGCAATAAAGCACGCATCTGTTTATTTCAAAAGACAAAAAATCACACATGTATCAAATATAATCATTTATTCTAGGGAAGTGTACTTAAAAAAATCAACTTACATTAAAATGACATTTGAGTATAAACGAGACGTGATAGGGGAATTCTGATGACAGATTGAGAATCAGCATACTCAAGTTAACTAAAAACAACCCATGGATAATAATCAGCAAATTTGCCGCAGGGCAGTGTTATCTGTGGATTTCATTCCACATTTTGCCTATATTTACAAATCCTAGAACTTTTGAAGTTTTATTTACAATCGTTTCAAATTTACAACCCTTCATGTACTTAACTTCTTCAATCTTTTTATTTCATTTTATCGAAACATCTTGGGGTAACAAACATGTATTTCCCGACCAAACATTGAAGCTCTTTTCCAGAAAATATTTTAAAAATACAGTAGAACCTCGTTAATACGTACACCAAGGGACTGTCGAGATATGTACTTCTTATCCGGACTACGTATTAACCGAAGTAAAACAATTGAATATCCATTGCACAGACTATAATTGTAAAATTGTGTTGGTCTCAACCGGAAATTCGTGTTGAATGTGTTCCTATTATCGAGGTTCACTGTACATACGATTTTACTCCTTTGGTACACTTGTAAATGATAGATGTGGTTATTTAAGCCTGCAATACCAAATTTGAGATTGTTTCAAAGATTGGGCCTATGATTTTTCTTTTTTGGATGCTGTGTTCCACTTAAACCCTCTACATGGTTAAATGTGATATGGATAGAGCATGGATATATCAAATCATAATTTCCCCATAATGAACCTCGAGGCACTTAGTGTCAAGTATGCCGCATCATGTAGCGACCCCAAAAGGCTCCGACAAATGTACAGTCCCGGCAAAATGTCTGGAATATTTCATTATTTCAATTTCATTTAATTTAGGCAGGGATAGCCAGATAATATTATTTACTAATTACTTCCTATTATTATTGATGATAATATTAGTCTACCTTAATATAGTAATTGGACCAAACCTTAGCTAGTACTTGCTATTCTTGTTCTTTCAATTGAAAGATGGCTGAACTATCACCTAAGAAAAAGCTAGAGTTGAACTAATGGATCCCATGTGTATGAAACAGAAGGACATTACTACTTCTCTTAATATCTCACAAGGTGCAGTATCTAAGACACTCAAAAGAATAAGAAATAAAGATTTTGAAGGTGATCTAAGATCTAGGAAGAGATCTGGAAGGCCACTAGAAATCACCCCAAGAACTGATGCCCGAATTAAACGCATAGTTCAAGATGACCCTACCATGTCCTCTGTTGATATTGTTTCGGAATTAAATTTGACTGAAAAGATAAGTGCTCGAACTATTAGACACCATTTAATGATAAAACTGAATTTTAAAGCAGTCAAACCCGCGAAAAGCCTCTCCTTTCTGCTAAAAATTTGCGAGACCGCCTTAACTTCTGTAAAGAATACAAAACGTGGACATCTGAAAAATGGATGAAAGTATTGTTCAGTGACGAAGTGAACACCGTGCAATTTTCAGGAACCAAACAGTTTGTGAGAAGGCCCCCTATTAAAATGTACAATCCCAAATATACCATACAAAGAGTCAAATTTTTACCATCTGTTGTGATATGGGGCTGCATGTCCGGAGAGGTAAGGGAGCACTTTGGATCATGCCAAATAACACAACGATGACATCAAAAGTGTATTGAGATGTTCTGAAAACCCTGGAACCAATGATGAACAATTTTGAGTGCGAAATCTTCCAACAAGATGGTGCATCAGTGAACACTGCCCGAGTTGTCAAAGACTGGTTTTCTGAAAAAATCATCGATCTTCTGGTTTGGCCAGGTAGCAGCCCTGATCTAAATGTGATTGAAAATTGCTCGATAGTTCTAAAACGAATGGTTGCTGCTAGGTATCCTGCCTCAATGAATGCTCTCATCAAGGCCATATGGGAAGTTTGGGTAACTGAAATTACTGAAAGATATTGTGAAACTTAGCGAAATCTATGCCAAAACGAATCTTGGAAGTACTAAAAAATAAAGGCTATCCAATTCAATATTGATTTGTCGTGCTATAGAATGATGAAACTATTGTTTTCATTCCACTACATAGGTTGATAAAATGTTCTGTAATAATATTGTTGTAACCTTTTGTTCCGATACTAGAATGTTCGCATTTTATCAACAAAAATCCAGACTTTTTGCCGGCTGTAGCTGTACCATACTTATGCTCAAATATGTGGCATAGCACAAATTTCTTTCGCCCTCAGCTAGCGAAGAACAGTGGTATATACATTAATCTAAGTTTTTTTTTGCATTGATAAAATTCAATAATTTGTATTAGGAAACAACAAAGGTAAGAGTTGTAAAGTATATTCGTAATTCTATTATTCCTACACATCTGACCCAAATATTGAATATATGCTCATTCATGCTCAATATAGAACAGAGTACTGATAAAAATCTATACCTATACCATTTGTATATTCTATTTACATTCCAAATTGGTTAATACGCTTATCTTCACAAATACTCCATTAATCATTACAAGACTGAAACGTCTACCGAATGGTTGTCAATAGTCCCTTAATATTTCGGATAATTTTGATTTAGTGATTGTGAAGTGTCACTAGATGCCAATCTAAACAGTATGTTAACGATCTTGTAATCACAATTGGCTACGAAACTGATACTTATAACAATCTGAAAAATGATTAATTACACAGGCCTGCACTTTTAGTTGTATTGATTTTGTCAACTGATATGTACTAATTCTGTGTTGCTGATTTCGATTATTTAGTCAGTTTTTCCCTAATACGTCAAGCTATCTCACAATCCTATTACTAAATTTATAGAACAAAATTGGTTTCAACCCTTATATGTTAGATTGGATCAATTAAATTTCTGAAAATATCAGTATTTCATTCACTAAGAATAATGACATAATTGATAATAATATGAATGGAAGAAAGTGATACTATAAACATGTAATATGAGCACTATTCAATCTAAAAATTTTCTCTTGTTTGACTTTCTTGAATGTTGTTCGTTAGGACAATCTCTTTTTAGGCACCAACAGTAATCTGCCATCATATGTCTGTTCCATCTTCCTTGATATCGCTGTTTCATCACTTTTATGTCTTAATGGAATCGTTCACCTTGTTCTTCACTCATATCACCTAGATTATCCGGAAATCTATCAAGATGGTCTCTTAAATAATGAATTTTAATACTCATATTACAGCCAAGAGCATGATAGCTGTCGACTAACTATGTGACGAGTTCTTTGTAGTTGGATGCCTTTTATTACCAAGGAAATTAGAAACGACATTAGAGAAAGTCTTCCACCCTCTATTCTCTTCCTCGTTCATTGAATCTTTGAAGCTGTTGTCCCTAAGTAACTTGCGAATCTGTGGACCTTTCAATTATCCCTGCCTTTTTCTTCTCTTCACTGATTTCTGGAAAATAATTTCGGATATACTTGAAACAATATCTATCTTTATCCAGTGCTTTGATGAATTGCTTCATTAAACCAAGCTTAATGTGGAGAGGAGTAGAATTATTTTATTTGTATGTACCAGAGGGTTATTAATTACATTTTTTCCCCAACTTTCAAACATTCTCTCGGAGGCCACTTTTCCCTTATCCAATGCTGGTTCCTATCTCTACTGTCCCAATAACAAAGAAAACAGGGGTACTTAGTGAACCCAGATCGTTGTCCTAATAGAAAGTTGACCATTTTAAGATCAACACAGATGACCCAATCATGTGCAGAGTAGTTAATAATCTCCAATATCTCTTTCACATTATGGTACTCCTCTTTGAGTTTAATTGAATATCCTTTAAGAATTGAACCGAATATATTTCCATTATGGAGTAGTACACATTTCAGACTCCTTTTGGAGCTGTCAATAAACAGCCTCCAGTCACTTGGATTGTAGTTCGGAACTCCCATTGCCAGTAGAATACCCTCAACATTTGGACAAAACATCAAACCATTCTTTTCGCGGAAATGCTGTTGAAACTCTGCTCCCTGTAACGATATAATGTTACCTTTGTTTCTTGATGGAGTAGATAAGCAAATAAGACTATTTGAATATATATACAGTCTGTTGCATAATTATTTAGAATGGAGATGTTTTGTTTCAAAACTTCAGTACTTTGTCTTACTTCACTCAGGCTACTTGTGTTTCGCTGTCCATAATGGCTTAGTTGTATATTTTACTACAATTCCCTGAACCAAGTCATTATTTTGTTTTGTCCGGAAATTTTGCTCTCTAATATTAATTATGACATCATTTAAATATTCATTTTGACCTCCATTACTATTATTTATCTTAATTATTTCCCTACTTGACAATTAGCTCTGAAAATGGCTCAATACGTGAAGAGGGAAATTGTGAAGACACTTCTACAATCCGGGAAGCTTGTGCCCAAGGAAATCTCTGTTAATTGTGGAATTTCCTTAGCTACAGTTTATAATGTCAACGCCGATTAGATGAAGGTGTACCGCTGTCTCACCAAAAGGGCGCAGGGAGACCCAATAACTTGCGATCTTCCATCAAATTGTCTATTCTTCACAGGTACAATGTGAACCATATTTCTCTTTGCGAACGTTAGCAAGTCGTACAGGTAATAAGGCTTCCTATCAGACTGTCGGAGAGCGTTGAAGGACAAATCTTACAACAAACCTTACCATGTTCAGATCCCTATGCTGAGTGAAAAAAATCGCATGTACAGGATAGAATGGGCAAAAAAGTACAAATACTCGAAGAAACAATGGGCCCAAACAATACTTCTTGACGAGATGTCAATCTGGCTCTCAAGGGGAAGATTAAGGATGTGGACAAAATCCAACAACGAAGCATGTCCCAAAGATACAAGTATGGGCTACATTCCCATTGTGCGTTTTCACTAACAATATGGACAGTGGAATATTTTTAGATATAATGGAAGGATATTTGATAACTCAGGCACAGGTATATCATGAAAGTCACTGGCGATTGGTGATGGATAATGATCCAAAACCCACTTCACAAAAGGTCCGCACCTGGTTGGCACAAAGTGTACCAAATCAGATGCCATGGCCTTCACCAAGTCCAGATCTTAACCCCATTGAAAAGTTATTCGCATGGGTGAAGCGAGAGATACTTAAACTAGGCCTAGAGGACAATTCCAGAACTTAAACCCAATTTAGAAGCTGTCTGGGATCGTATTCAACCAGATTTACGTAAAGCTTACTGGGAATCAATCCCAGAAGATGCCAACTAGTAGTAGAGGGTAACGGGTATCCTATTAATTATTAACATCTATTACTTCACTCTCAATTTGGGGTATATATGGCAATGTATACTGTAACTCTAATAATTTTCGGCTTAAGTAACAATTCTAAATAAATATGTAACAGACTGTACTTTGTATATAATGTTATTGTTGTAATATGTAATCGTGATGAATTTTTGGCAAAAATCGAAATTTTTCTGAAAATGTAGCTATATGGTTGTGAAAAAACCTGATATGATAGGAAACTGAATAGATATTCAGAATCACCGCACCTAAATTAGTCTAAATCAGTGATCAAAATATAAACACCTGCAATATAACATTTTTTTATAGGCCTGTGTTACCAATCTATTATTTCACTATTTGATATTGGAATTCCAAAGCAAATAGATTATGATTTTAAGGTTCAAATTTCTCATTGTGAGAGCAAACACCCTCTTCAATATTGCCTCTGGCGAATAAGAGATTGCTTTGCTCGAAAATCTGCCATGGCTAGATCTAATAATGGTGTAATATCAGACATAGCCTCCAAATGTGATCATTTTGTCAACCATCCCTTTATTCGATGAACTCTATCTCCTATTTAAGTACTAGTGCTAAATCTACTCAACTTATTCGTCATCGTATTCAGAATAGCCCCCATTTCTCTGCAAGGCCATAAGATATAACCGTTATTTGAAAGAGTTGTCAACCTTATGTACGACATTGTTTGCATTGCTCAAGTCTCTTTCTATATACTTTGATTACCGGACTGGTTCAGCTCAAGGAAATTCACGTTCGCGGCATGTAAATGCAGTGGTAATGGGGAAATGCATATGGAAGGTCATGCTGCTTTATATTTAGGTGCACTAGGAGCATTGAAAGTCTTCAAAGATATCCCTGGGTAAAATCGTTAATTGGGCTGGGTAGAAAGTATTAGTGTCTCCAGGGATGCTTGGTCATCGAATCTTTGCCTTTGTCTTTTAATCCCCTATACTATCTTTTCATTTTTCAACAATTTTCACCATTATTAGTCATTTTATGATGGTGGAGCTACTATCAGTTAAAGAACAAAGTGTTGGGATCCTTCATTCTCATTTGCAGAACTGTCAATTTTTTGATTCAAAAACAAAAGGAACTAACCAAGAATTAAGTGATCATGTCTAATCTTCTGCATCGTGACCTATAGCTATAATCTTTATTGGGAGATGTGATTCGTGAATCTCCAAAGGAACTAATTATTTTTGGAAACACACTGAGAACTAACGATGAGACAGAGTTGTTGTATAGTATTGACACCAATGAAAATGAAAGGATTCATGCTCACAATAGGGACACAAATTATTCTGGTGAGGGTTAGCTTACATCCAGCAAAATTGTCTCTAAATATGTTTAGAAATTGAGCTAACATTCAGTTAATATAGGTTTACATACTTTTCTAAATAGTATATATATATATATGTATGTATATATTTAACACATGTATTACCGTAAAATGGTATTACAGTATGTGAATCAAATAATATCAGTAATACAGTTAACAACTTTCTTATTTATAATAGGGGGAAAACTAAGAAGACAACATATATCCACATATAACAATTCTAAATAGTAATAAATGGATATTTGTTTTGCATTTGTATATTAATGAATATATTTTTCTTAACATAATTACGACCATGACGTTTGTAACTATGCAGGGTGGCTGCTTAGTTCTGATACAAAGGATTTCCCCATTATAGTTTTACAACTTGGAATATAATGTTAAAATTACATATACGACTATTTATTACTGTTATGGTCAATTACTAAAATAATTATTCTATATATCCTCCTTTTTTGGAAATTACAGCCTTGAGTCTGGTAGGGAAACTTCCCACTGCGGCACGCAGGGTTTCCTGGGGTATTTTCTCCAATTTGCGACACACAGACTTTTGAGGGACTTTATTGTGCTGTGTGAAACCGAACAAGCACTCTTCTCCAAAATGGACCAAAGAGAATAGTCCATTGGATTTAAATCAGGACTATATAGAAGCCATTCTTCCTTTCAGATAAAATCGTTGGATTTGCCCTCTAACCAGTCCTGTGTGGCAATCGCCGTATGAGCAGGAGCACCATCATGTTGGAAAATAAATGGCTGTCCGGAAAACATTGTCTGGCTCAGATCTTTTGCAACAGGCTCTAGGGTCAAGTCTTTGTAAGTTTTCGCGTTGATTTTCACTCCAGCAGGTACGAAAATCAATGGCGTCCGGCCAACGGCAGAGACACCAGCCCAAATCATCACTGAGAGAGGTTTCATTTTCCGACTGATATACCTGAATTTATCAGGGATCTCTGAGATAGCTTGTAGAGATCACACGATGATTTGAACATTCGTAGCCTCAGCTATAGTGAAATTCTTTTCATCTGTAAAGATGATATTTTCGAGTCCGACGTAGCGTGTTTTGCAAGTAACGCCTTGCTTCTCAACAATAGTTTTGTCTTGACTAACTCTGAGAGGAAGTGTACTTTCTTTCTTTTAAAACAAAACATCTTCAAGTCACGGTGTACCACTTTTTGGACAGTTTGACGTGCAACTTTCAACTCCTTGGCTATTTTTCTCATGGATAACCGTGGATTTCGCCGAATCCGTTCTCTCATCTTCTTCTTGTGGGCTGCGGTTCTCACAGAACAAGGACGACCAGATCTTGGTTTGTCGTTCGTGTCCCCAGTTTCATTGTAACGTTTTATTGTCCTGTAGATGAATGCTCTCGTCCTTTAGCAATATTTAACATTTTTAAAATCTCAGGAGGGCTTTTCCCGCCTTGTATAATTCAACAATTACTGACCTCTCGTTACTCATGGTCAATAGTATAAATTTTTGTGAAAAATGTAGGCTAATTCGAATTTGAATGCATTAAAAAGGTTATATGTAAAGTCTTAGATAGTCAAAATACTGTAAATACATTACGATCAAGGTTATATTGTAATTGAATTTTGTATCAGAACTTAGCAGCCACCCTGTATATATATTAGGGTGCTTCGATATCATCTTGGAAGAACTCCTTGTGCTTAAATCTAGATCGCTACAACCAACCTGAAGATGCACTAATTGTAGATTTGGAAAAGAAAATATACGTTAGACAAAGTATTAAATGACAGCAACCTTATTCCAGGCTTTTTTTCCTTACAGCGAACTGAGGTTCCCAGCAATTTCTACAACCTCTATCCCTTTCGCACTTGATAAGTCATCAGTAGTAATTTATGAGAACAAATATCCCATGGTCTTTATCTACCTTTGAACCTATATCCTGAAGCTTAATCTTGCAGTTCTGTATACTCATTCAATCAGGAGTGTCATCTAACAAAAGAAAATTGTGGTATAATTATCTATACAGAAAATGATGTTCTTCAGTCGACTGTTCAGAAAGGTACTTTTGTTTTGACTAAATAATTATGAGAAATAATCCTCTATAGAAACTATAAATTCGATCCTATTATTCTGTATTTCTACTCAAAGTTTTTTCCAGCTCTTATTTGTAGCGCGCCTAAACGAGTCCTCTATTCGCTTAAGCGCCTAGACTGTTTGAATTTTCGAAGCATCAAACTTATATTTTAAGCAAACCATACATCAATAACATATAACATGGTTAAAACTATATTCCAGAGGTGGTATCTAGAATCTTTGACTATAAATAATTAACTATTGACGTGACATTGTATATTTATCTTTACTCATTGTCTGTCTGACCTTTAGGATTGTTACGTGACCCATTACATTATTCGTCGGAATTAGGCCTATATAGCGTGCCTTTAGTCGCGTGATATGCAACCTAACTCCCAAAATTTCTTGCTCCTTTACTATCCAAATATTGTAAAAACGCGCCTGTAGGCGCCCGTGGCGCTCCTTGATGAAAGCCTGGTTCTACTTGCTTCGGTCCTTGCGACTGCAAAGCAATCGTTTTGGGATCAAACTCTTTTGCTCTATATTAACAACAAATCTTTTGTCCATTACAGTCTTCTTTATGATACTCTGATCTGATGACCATGTCAGGAATACACTTCACGGATATCTCAATTAATATAAACTCATATTGAATTAATATGTAATTTTACAAAAGTTGTGTTGTTTTTACCCTTCTAATTATTATTTCTTGAGCTAAGAATAATCAGCTACGAAGGATGGGATGAACAAATAAATTACACTACCATATTGTCTAACATGCTTGGAATGCATATTTGCGTATGGTAAAGATTTAATATGCAAATATCCTTTCTTGCCCTAGTTGTAAAAATAATCCTGGTGTTGTTATCTTGGATGGAATTGCAATGGGTACAATTAAGGAAATTCCAAAAGTAGGGCCTTCTATTGATAATACTTAAGAACTGCCTACAATCCATTAAGTGAATGTGCATTTATACCCGTTGGTAAGAAAGAATTTTCTGAAACTTTCGATCTATGGCCTCCAACAAGAAGAATTTAACTAAATTGTAATCTCGCTTCCGATTAATGATCTTAAAGACTGTATCAACTATATTATCTTAGAACAAGATAATCGTATATATATCCGTAAAGACTTTCCTAAAGTGAACAATGTGATACCGTTATTTTGTCATACTTAGCCAGTTACAGGAATGTCCCAAGTGTCACTACTTACAAAATAACAACGACGTGTATTAGTTGTACTGTCTCAAGGAAAACCTATCAATCTGTTAAGTCTAATTACAATATACTTAAAAATGCACAATTTAGAACTCTTATTCAATTAATTGCACACCAGCTCGAGTTATCCAAACTTTACCTGGTATCACACGATTGTTGGAGTATTGAAATATAGTTTATTCCATATAGATATTTTGCCTCACAGATTGACTAAAAAATTGTTTAAGTTTCACCTAATGTCAACGATTTCTATAATTACTTCCCGAATTTTATAGATAACTACAAGTGGTCCACATTCTTTTGGATAATATTATATTAACGAATATATTTATTCACTAGATGATCACTGAAAAATTATTTACGAAATTTGAAAATATTGTCAAAGCAAAAGAGCGTATGGATTATGTACTACAATGTTTGTTGAGTAAGAAATTGATATTTACTAACCTCTGAGGTGTCTGGCAATTTTACCGTTGGCTTTTAAGTCCTGACCCCTATATTTGCAGTTTTACAACAAGCATAATAAATTTTCTTAGGTTATGATATTTATATATGTTGTATATGTATGTAGTCTAGCATAATTATTACTTAAAACTGAGTGATATTTCTATACGATCCCTTCACTACACAGATGGAAAGACAACGGTCTGCTATATTGAATTATTTGTTAATGGGAAGCGCCAATGTGACATTATGAGATCATTGAATATCCCGAAAGAGCGGAGGGAAGGTGTCTATAGTACTATCCAGCGTTATCTTGAGGCTGGTAGTGTCAAAGACAAAAGTAGAAGTGAGGGTCCAATTGCTGTAATCACAACCAGGATGAAGAAAATAATCAGAGACAGAATTCGGCGAAATTCACGCCGACCAATGAGAAAAATGTCATCTGAACTCAAAATATCGTGTACATCAGTCCATAAGATTGTGAAAAGTTCCCTGGGTCTATCTTCTTACTAACGAAGAAAGGTACACTACTCTTAACTGCGATTCGACAAAAACTATTACTTCGTAGCAAAAAGCTTCTTAGTCAGCTCGCAGAACATGGCTATCATAATGTTCTGTATTCAGGTGAAAAGTTATTCACAATTGAGGAGGCCAATAACTCTCAAAACGACTGGATCTTATCTTCTACTTCTTTCACCATAAATGAGGAACTCCGCTATGTTCGGAGAGTCCAAATCCACTTCCAGTGATGATTTGGGGAGGGGTCTCCGGTTTTTGACGAACACCACTGATATTTGTCCCCCAGGGTGTAAAAATCAACTCTACAGAATACAAAGATCGTATTTTAGAACCTGTACTGAAAGACCTGGGTGCTAGCATGTTTAACAAGAATCGATTCTTGTTTCAACAAGATGGGGGTCCAGCTCATACAGCTCGTATCACTCAGATCTGGCTTTTCAGAAAATATTCCCGATTTTATCACTAAAGAAGAATGGCCACCGTCTAGTCCGGATCTAAATCGCATGGATTTCTCTATATGGGCGATATTGGAGAAAATGCATACGCAAAGCTCATGCTAATATTGCGTCTTTAAATAAGGATCTACTTCGTGAATGGGCTAGAATCCCAGAAGAAACCCTGCGCGCCGCAGTAGAGGCAGTGCCAGGGCGTCTATGAGCAGTAATTACAAAGAAAAGTGGCTACATTGAATAATTCAATCAAATATAATTAGTTCCAATATGTGTTTTGCAATATCGATTAGTAAATCTATGTAAAATAGTCTAGCAATGTGAACAATAAAATATATAATGGGTCAGGACTTAAAAGCCACCCTGTATATTTTAATTTTGGACCTGTTTTTATACTTTGGCTACAAATCTCAAAGATATTAACTATCCTCAGTATCTGGCTTGTGAATATTTTACATCACCGCTCTTCTATATTTGCAACAATTTCTTAGAACATTACGAACATCAAACTAACAATTTCTGAGATATGTCCCCTTATATGCGAATATCGGACGTTTGTTGAACATATCGCACTCGATTTTTCAATTTTTCATAAATGAGCGAAATGCTACTATATGTTATTTTCTTGGTATGATTCATGTGCATTATTATCGAAAAGTGTGCTATACATGGTTCTTGTGTATCTTAATTTGAAATACATTGTGGTACTCTATCTTGAGTTAATTCCGGATTTTGTTTGTACAATGCGTATTTCAGCTTAGAAAGTGCATTGAGGTAGGTTGTATGATCCATGGTGGTTGCTGTTTTGGCCAGATATAGTTGGTTCACTTTTATGATCCTCAAAGCTTTCCTTAGTAGAATTTCGGTGCCTTGATCTGCTGATAGTTTTGTAGGTTTCCCTTCTAGATCGTTTTTAAGTTGTTGTAGATGTTTGTTGTATCTGTCATAAGCCCTTTTGGATTTAGGGATCTGGTACTGATTTAGGGGAGTTGTTCCCTTCTAATTGTAGAATCGCTTTGAAGGAAGTTTAGAAGGAGTTTCATATTGCTTTTTTTTGGTTCAGAAGGTTTAGGCATTGAATATTCCCCTTTCATGGATGAATATTTGCTGTGCTTTAGAGCCCCAGCATGTGGGTTATGGCTTTAGTTCAGAGACTTAAATCAGTGCGTAGTATTTTTCACATATTTTGGCGATATTAATGTGATGTTCGATTTAGTGTTTAGGGTTTGTTGGTCTTTCAGTTTTGGCAGTTGTGGGTTTGGAATTTATTATGTTTAGGAATGGGGAATGTCACCTAATCAGCCTTCCCTAAATCGAATGGAGGTGCCTCTTTCAGTAATGCCTGATTTGCCTGGATTGTAGATTCATCACTTCTCCATAAGCATCTTGTGGTATCTTGTGGTTTCTGGCAGGTTCCGGTTTTGCAATGAGCTGTCTGTTCTCTGTGGCAGGTTCTAATTTTTAGCTGAACAGCTGAAGTAATTCCTCTCGTGTTTGCTGTCGGATCTATTAAACACTTAGCACATTTTACCATTGCTTTACAAGTTGAAACTGTCCTATGGTAGATATTTGTCTTTTGGTTCTGTAGACTTGCATGTGATAGAAGTTCGAGCGCTTCTCAGGGTGATTAGCAAGGGAGCGTCTTATAATCTTCTGACGGTTCCGGTAACTTGTGTTTATAAGTTAAAGGTATCCAGTAAGATTTCCTCAGGGATAGTGGGGGAGTCCTTCAGTACACTTCAATGGATTTGAAGCGGTTTGCCTTTATGTGCTTGTCTGCGTACTTTCTTTCTGTTGTGATAAGTATGGTTTGTGTAGTTAGACATTTAGCACTCGGGTACCTTGTTGGGACAATTGGTTGTAGGTTTGGGATTTTCTTGGGTTTTGCAGCAATTAGTATCGGGCGCTTGTTGCTCTAGCATTGATTTGTAACTTTGGTCCAGTTTTCCTCTCTGTATAGCTGAATATTTTGCAGTTGCGAATCTCTGTTTATAGTTGAGTTGTCAGGAGGTTTCCAACTATAGTATTTGTATCCAGATTGAGGGTCTGCACTAGTTTTCGGTAATGTACATAGGGAATTCTGGGACGTTGAGTAGGGGTGGGTATTTCTTTGTAATGTTTGGTTATTGTCCAGTAGTATGTTTAGTCCATATGCTTTGAAGATTTGGTTATTAGTTATTAGTTTGGAGTGTTAGAGCATGTAGTTTGTGGGGTGTATCAGATCTTTGTCTCTCAGTTGAAAGGCTGGGATCTGATATTTCATGTAACTCATCAAAGAATATAGATAGCCCTTACTCTGTTTATAGGCAAGCCCGTTTTTAGTTTGAAGGCTCGCTGGATGTGGGGACGTTTAATCACGATCCCTTGTTTTGGTCACTAGTGGGTTATGCATCCTTGGAGACCCAATGCCTGCTGCTCCACATGCGGTTGTTATTTATAACTTCTCCTTGCATACCGCTTGCCGTTTGTAAGTTCCTGAAACAGGTGTAGAAGGAATATGTTTGCACTGTTATAATTCGTGAATTTTGAAAGGTTACTTATTATGTATTTTTAATATTTCAGAAATGAGAAATAAACAAAATATCAAAATCAAAACATCGCCTATTACTTGTTTCAGCCTATGATTCTCAATGTTTACAAGGAATTATTCTCCTATTATTTCATCTAGTATTTTGAGATAACATCCGATTAAAGGTGAAATACTTATTGACTTTTGACACATTTCGCTTCGTTTTTGAATTGGAAATACAGAAGTCAATCATGTAACTTAGCAAATATGGTTAATCATTATATAGGCATGAGTGAAATGACCTATTATCTTCATAGCCGAAAGAATTGGGGATATATATATCTGTACCGACAGCACAATAACCGAACAGTTTACAATATTATACATTTTACAAAGTTCAAATGCACTCTAAATCGGGAACTTTTAGCACTTGACACATTAAATGGGGCAAAAAACATGGAGGCAAACTAACAGCAATGGAAAAGCGATAAAACTGCACTTTTACATGATCAAGGTTACAAAATTACCGGATCGATAAAACAATAATACTTGTTCATAAGTACACTGAGCGAACTAAAGTACTTGCAGATTAGGCCGGATCGAGAAAAGTATAAATCGTCGGTTCAACTTCTACCTAAGGGAAAAGTTGCCTTTACCATTTTCTAGGAAAATGCGAGACTTAAATTTGAAGAATATTTCGATTTGACCCTTGCGGTTTTATATTTTTGCTGTGTCACTTTCGCAAAATTGATTTTATATTGTCCGAATTTTCAAATTCCTTTGACTTAGCCCCTTTATATATATTATTTGGTAATAGTAAGTCGCATATTTGCTATTGAATGGTNAAAAACAAGGGTATTTTGTATATCCTGATTGCTGTCCCAAAAGAATGCATATGATTTTTAAGTCACCACAGATTACCCAATTGTGCTGGTTATAATTAATTTTATGAAGCACAATTTTCATGTTATCATATCGTTCCTTTAAACTTACTGAATGTCCAATTGGTATGGAACTAAATTTGTTGCCATTATGAAGTAGAACACATTTCAAACTTTGTTTTGAACTATCAATAAAGAGTCTCCAATCATTAGGTACATACGGACATCCAAGAGCATTAACTAGCGGTGAAACATCATGACAAAACACAAATCTGTCTTCCATTATGAAATATTTCAAAAATTCGATCTCTCTGTTCCTATATGAGTGAAATTTTGTTTCTTGGAGAAGCAAGTTTTTTCTTTTAGCCTAAAACCTAACAACTCCGCAGATTCTTTAGGTATATCTGAATCACGTACCAAATCATTTAATTCAGACTGATTAAATAACTGTGGAGAATTAGAACGAGATAATGCACACGGAATAAAATCCTCATCTTCTCTAATTAATGAATCTCTAGTTTCACAATCATCAATTTCCGAGATAACATCCAAATTAGTAAATGTTGGAACAGGTACATCAATAGAATGGGGAACGGGTCGTATTGCTGAATGTAAATTTGGATACTTGATCAATGACTTGGTTTTAGCATTGAATCCGGAAATATTCGCCATACAAAAGTAACAATCGCTAATGTGATCTCGTACATTTCCTTTCTTCACAATATCCTCATCTCCCTCCATCTGTATGAGAAACAATTGAGTCTATGCTGAAAGCAATTAAGAAAGGCCTCGGAAAAGATAGATACAATCGAAGCAAGTTTACTATGACAGCCAGTCGAGATCCAAATCCACACTCATTGATCTCCTGAGAGACTACTGATTACGAAGAGAGGCGATCGATATGAAGAAGCTTTTGCCTTCAGTCAAATGTGAGAATACCTATCTATATCTGAGCTTAATTATTACGCTTCGATACTATTTACTAGTGGAAATTCTCCTGAATTTACCCTGGATTGCTATAACTATTTAGAAGTTGTGCTACGTCCCTACTCATAGCTATTAGGTTGTGGATTAGTGGCGATACACGCAAACTCTATATTGGGATTGCCGGCAACTCCAGTAAGAACTCCAAAGAGTAAGTGCTTGCTACGCCTCGGGCTACGTCATTTTACAGTACCCTGTACGTATTAACAAACTCAGGGCACTTAACTTCTATTACAATTATATAGAGAGAAATATACAGCATATTATTGCAATGGTAGATTAAGACAGGGGTTCCTGACCTTTATAGCCTCGTGCTAGCTATTTGACCGACTCTATTGCTACTGGTTTAAGACAAATTTCACATTCCAAAGTAGTGATGAAATGGACAAATTCAAAAAGTAGTATTGATAATGAGTTATAACAATTCCGATTTCCTCTACAATATTACTTAGTTAATGGATTTTAGGAAATTTTGTATTTAGACCGTCAGTTTTCGGAATTACATTATAACTGTTGTTCAAATAATTGTTCTGGTTTGCCAAAATAATGTTCAAAATACTCGATTACCAGAAAATTGAATTCAGATGTAGAAGAGTTAAATTTCTTGGTGTATTTGCAACAATATTTGAAATTATTTGCCAGAATAATCGAAGTTTGGTATATTTGTCAAAATAATAGTTCATCCCTCTCAAATCAACAATTCAAAATTCCATTATGATTATTATTAAGGAAGCGGTGGAGGTGAGACAAGCTTATTATTGACTTTTCGCTTAGGCAATGGGTGCGAGAGTTGATTCAATGTTGAGGGTTCTAGAATGTTACAGGATACTATCGGGAAAATGTGTCATTTATAATTACGAAAAGGTGATAAAATCTCTTTTATGTTACGAAATTGGTTAACTGGAAATGGTGAAATTTTAGTATTCTTTTTCATTACGAACGTAATACTTCGGCAGTAGTCGGTTATGAAACACTGTTATAGGAAAACAATTTCAATTTCATGAAATTACCACGAGTTACTATTGGGAAATAATTCCAACATTTTGATTGTTCACTTGACCACATTTAGAGTTGTTCTCCATAGCCACACACGAATGTGTCCGGAATGTGACATCGATCGATTAGTAAAGAGTTCAAGCACACTCGACGAATACTATAGATATTTAAGCAACATGTTACAGCCTAATAGAGAACTATAACCAGTAACGAAGAACCCAAATGAGGATATGAGAAATATGACGTAAATAGAAACTATATGTGAATTACTACCACAATGTAAATAAATGAAATATGCTTTTCGCAGATAAGCCTTTAAAACTATATTCTTATGGTGAACTAACTGGGAGGTGGATAATTCAAAACTAATAAAAAAATATTTAATAATAATTACTACTACTACTACTACTACTACTACTACTACTACTACTACTACTACTACTACTACTACTACTACTACTACTACTACTACTACTACTACTACTACTGACTACTACTACTACTACTACTACTACTACTACTACTACTACTACTACTACTACTACTACTACTACTACTACTACTACTACTACTACTACTACTACTACTACTACTACTACTACTACTACTACTACTACTACTACTACTACTACTACTACTACTACTACTACTACTACTACTACTACTACTACTACTACTATTGGATAATATCCCTGGGATAGTTTTGACAACTTCTTATCATTGATGTGAGCAAATGTGCTTAAAATTTTTGGGAGATCAGTGAAAATTATGACAATTGGGTCAAGATTACCATAAAAATCTTCAACATCTAATTGTGAGCTTGTAATTATATGGTTTCGCAGATCTTTACCTTTGCTACCAAACCGATACTGTATATATCCCTATAGCATATTTTTATCTTCGGAGATTCAAGTGGGAAGTGCAAGATTACATAATATGCAAGCATAACCTGGAGCGTTGGATTGAGAAAATACTTCATTACAAGAAATAAACTCAACATCACAGACTCGAGCTATAAGTAGATCTAGCCTGTGATTAAAACTGGGGCAATATGTCGAGATGGTTACCTAGGGTGTAAAAGTTTGACAAATTTACTAGGATCAGGATCAGTTTGGTTATCAAGACATATGTATAATCCTCCCGTATATATGATTTATGAGAAGTAAATACTTCTTTCAAGAAGTTAGGGACTTCTCTAAGAATTGCAAGAACTTGAGCTTGAAGAAGTTATCAAAAGTAGATCAAAAGTAGTCTTAATTTATGAATAATTCCATCAAATGTAAAATCCAAATGTTTAGATTTTGGATATATATATTTTCCTCTGGCACCTCGGATTAAATGCCATAAAATAATTAATATGCACCCAGGATATCCTACTTATTTAGGAGATAGTTAAGGATATCTGCATGAGAATCCTAAGCAATTAATGGACTCTCCTCCATCTATTGTGCGAATAGTAGTTTTAACTTGTTCATTTACTAATGTTGTCACCAATTCTATCTACTATGAGTAATTTTCCACCGATTTATAGAGTCAATGCGAAGAGCATTGGCTAATGGCATTACCCTGCAGCATATTGCTAATAGGCCAACGAAATTTAGAAGTGCTTGGATATCTACTACATACCTACTACATCATATTATAATAATGTGCGTGGCTGTATATTTCGAGGTCTATAGCATACACTAAGTGGACAAAAGTATTTCAACACACGAATATATTGTCATAAATTGTATACTCTTTCCCGCTCCTATATATTGTATATGCTATATTCGTAGCTGCAATCTAGTAATTTGCATAGAATAACATATGTTTCTCACGATTTTCAAAAAAATATTCTCGATTTGCACTTTTTGAAGGTGCTAATTATTAATAATTAATTATTCGATAATTATTGATATTCAAAATATATGGTAATTCAAAGCCTATTAAGAATCTATAATTTCTGACTTGATTTTTGAATTCTACTTAGGTAAAGTTACCCCAGATTGAATTTCCAATCGGATTGAACAATTTTTACCAAAGTTATAGAAGAATTTCAATTTGTCCCACTTGTGCCACTTTTTGAAAAAAGTGGCACGGGTGGCAGGAAAAAGCGCCACTACAAGGAAATCAACTAGGGTTAGGAGGAATAAGTCGAAGTAATATTTTCGAATGATATGACTATGCTAACCCTTGAATTCCAAAATAACCTCTTGGTAGCGGCCACTTGTGCCACCTTGGGCAAAAAGTTGCATAAGTGGGACAAATTGAAATTCTTCTATAACTTTGGTAAAAATTGTTCAATCCGATTGGAAATTCAATCTGGGGTAACTTTGCCTACTTAGACTTCAAATATCAAGTCAGAAATTATAGATTCTTAATAGGCTTTGAATTACCACATATTTTGAATATCAATAATTATCTAATAATTAATTATTAATAATTAGCACCTTCATAAAGTGCAAATCGAAAATATTTTTTTGTAATTCTTGAAAAACACATGTTATTCTATGCAAATTACTAGATTGCAGATACAAATATAGACTACACAATATATAGTGGCGGGAAAGAGTATACAATTTATGACAATTTATTTGTGTGTTCGAATACTTTTGTCCCCTGACTGGATATATCTTATTGTAATTAGTTTATCAATCACTTTCTTAGCTATTTCCTTTTAATGTAGTATGAATGCAAAATACAGTCTGTAACGAAATTATTTACAAATTTACTATAGTTTATATCGTACTACAGCATTGACTTCACTCTAATAATAGCTCTACCTATTATTGTTTTAGGACGAATCCATACCTAAATCGATGATAAATGCATTCTTTGCTAAATCTAGCATCTTTTGTTATTATTTCTAGCCTCACAATAATATTATTCTCTCGGTTATTCACAATTTTCTATCCGAGGTTATATTTTCCTACGAAATTATAGCTATATCATTTCGAAATGTCATAAATTCGGAGAAAGGAGGTCTCTAGGGATCTGAGAATGAATAATTATTCCTACTATCAGATATTAACACGCTGTGGTGTTTCTTTCAAAACAGTCTACAATGTACGGACACAGCTTCGAAGCAGTGAGAAATTAGACCACAAGAATGGAGCAGGAAGACCCATGAAACTAACCGAGAACGATCATGTTTCGTTGGGCATTAAGTTGCGGAACCAGCCGAGGATATCATTGCGTACCCTAAACGGCCAATTGAAGTTCGAAAGGGGAGTTGATGTGTCCCATGAAAGCATATGGAGAACAATAAAAAAGTTATGATACCCGAAAAGATTGGCCATCCGAGGACAATTCATCACTCCAGCCAGGTGCGTAAACTTGGGTGTGCGGCGGGTCCCTAGCAGCCTGGCGACTATGATGCCATGATGCCAAAGGTGTTTGGCACCCTGGCATTTTCAAACTGAACTGGCCCCACAAACTCCATTTAGCAGGTGGCGAGCGAAAAGATTTTCTCTTAAACAAAAATTAAGACAACTAAGGTTTCCTAGTTTAGTGTCTGTTGTCATCCCAAGCGCTAATCTTGCCTTGCGCTGTTCATTCTCATCACGAATTCTTCAACAAGCTGTGATTGGTCAAGTGCATCTCAAAATGAAATATTTATTCAGAAGATATACTACTAGGGAATGAACAAAGCGTCGTGGTACCCTGCGTATTTTGATGAAGTTTCGCCGGAGACTCCAGCTAATGAGGAAAAATGAGTTTGTTGGCTAAACAAGAGATGAATATTCGTTGGGGTAAAATATTTATCACAGGTGAGTGTTTTATTTGGTTGCAAGTAGCAAGGTTCACCTGTAGGTAAAAGTGACGAAACCCATATTAAATGTCCCTCAACACACTCCCAAATTATATGTCTAGGGAGGAATATCAACCCGTGGTACAATAACAGTGTATATTCTCAAGGAGAATTTTAATTCGACATTTATTGGAATGTTCTAGATGAGGTATTTATTCAAGCAGCTAATCTCTTGTACCCAGAAGGCTGGAAATTGCAAGAAGATGTCCTAGAGATTACATTTGTTCTCAATGCAAATCAAAGTTGAGCATAAGTTATGGCAGTTCAAACTAAGTGATCAAATATATATATCAAATTCTGTACTCTATATTATTTAATCTCAATGATTGTTTGTCCGTTGTTAAGGAGAGGATTTACGGTATGCAATTTTGAAATTATCGCATAACTATGTATGATCGTGTTTCTCAAGGCGGTAAAATAGAATTAATTAATACTTCACTAAATAAATCGAACATGCTGAATCATATGTAAATATATTGTCGTTTTCTGAATGTACAGAATAAAATGAGCAATATATCTCAAATTTTAAATAAATACTTGCTCTCAACGGCTACAGAGGGGGTTGATCTTACAAAATATTTCAATAGTATATACCATATTAGTATATTTGTGAATTACACTGGTTTAAATATATCTATATTATATTACTCAGGCGACTGTCAAATTTGTAGATTATGGATAGCCCGAGGCGCAATGCGTCGAGTTCATTGCGAAGCGACGAGCCAAAGCCTCATAGTAAGGCATAACAAAATTGGAATTATATTATAGAAGATCCTCCACCTTGAACTCGGTGCTAAACACATTACTCAATTATACAAAACTGAATAATATCAAAAGAATACAGGAATATTATCGTGAACCACGCCCGCGAAATTTAAGTACCAAAATTTCACATAAATGTGGGGGCAGTTCAGACCGCCCCTGCTCCGCCAGCTCTGGTGACAACGGCTAGCAATCATGTATCTCTTTAATTTCTTTTAGATCCTTACATTTGATCTCCACCGTAATGTTAAAATTTGGCAAGTCTATTCTCATATTTATGAATGTCTTTTGCAAGTGGACACATTTTCACTTATTTCAGTCCCATCAATAATTATCTCTACCAAAAAGCGATTATGTGTTGCAATTAATTCTCCCGAGCACTCATTCTATATAATCTCGATGTATAATACACAAAGTCTCAAAAAATATTCACACTCTTATGCTCATGATCATGAAGATAATATTAATGATTTGGCCAATTGCTCTCGGAGTGGAATTTTTATCTCAATTGGAATGGACCGAACATTCAGGGTTTGGAATAAATGTAATGCACTAATTGTTGTATTATCAATGTCTTTTATTCCCACTTGCGTTTGTTTGGCTAGCGAGAATGGTGATATATTGATTTCAATGGGGAAACAACTCTTCGTTGTTATTGCATCTTCATATATTCCCAAATCTGTTTCCCAGGATTGTATAATCGAAAAAGCCATGGAATGTGAAGTTCTAAATAATAATCTGCTTATTGGTCCCTTGGATAGATTAACTACTGTTAGTTTGCAAGTTTTTTTGCGAGAAAAGTTTATATTTAGAACAAAGAATCTATATGAATCACTGTCTCCTATTTGTGAGGTAAAGAGTATCAAAGATTCTTTTGTTCACAATGGAGAAGTTGGTATTCAAAGGTGTCAAATTGTTGAGGTTGAAAAATCGGGGATTGTTCCATTTAATCAAACGGAAGTCGATTTATTCCAAATAAATGAAGAATCATTAAGCAAATATGGATATAATTCTTCACCTTATATAATGAATATTTCGTTAGATGATGGTATTGATACTGAGAAATCAATCAAAGGTATTTTAGGGCTTTTCACAAGTCATCAGATTTCTAGATCGTGTCATTGAGTCATTTTGATTCATTACAAAATTATGACACGATAGTCACCAGACTCTGCGAGTCATTTCAAAGAAAAGCAAATATGAAAAGTCCTGGTATTGTTGTGAACTTTGCGATATTTACGGATCTCAATGTGGGACATACACAATGGTTGCCCATAATTACCTTTTTTCCTTGGATTATCCCCCCTTGTGCAATTGTCCCCACTGAGGCTTCCAAATAGATATAACTGGTTAAATAAACTAATTATTGTCCACCTGTATTGATTTATCTACTGTCACAGTCTTTTACATAATTATTTGCAGTAGTTTGATCTGCTATGGCGTTGAGACTATATCACAATTCGTTTTGGCTATTTCGATCGATTACTCAAATATTTGGCCTAGTTTTCACATAATCACTATGCTCCTAATTAATCTTGTTCCCTTTCGAGGCTATGACCATGCTACACGTTTTACCCATTGAGCTTATGAAGTTTGCTAGGAATTCGGATCGAAAGATTCCCACTCCTGTTTGACAATTGTTTAGACATCGTTTATGGTCTCAAACTTGAAGTATAAATCAATGAACATAAATTACAGAATGTGTAGAATAAGCTACTAGCTGGCATATAGTTGGTTAACACACATATGTCATCCCTTGATTTCTTATATATTATATTATGGCATCTTTCATTTCAAATTAATTCCACGTAATCGTTCATTGATGCAGTGATTTATGATATATCATGATTCATAACATACTATACATAAGGTCTCACAACTGAATATGGATTTTGGACCAGGGATGCTCGTTTCGAGAGAATGTAAATATATACTAATATATTTTATTTCACTATTATAGTGTATTTTAAGGTAGATATTTTGTTTTAGCGATCTAACTTGTGCATTGGCTTGTTTTAACTTTATAAATTTACGTGGCCCATAATGGCTAATTATTTCCATTTTTTTTGTTTTTAATCCATAAATGGTAATTTTCCATGAAATTTACATTTGTATTGAAATTTTTGTCAACTTGAGATCTTAAGCCTATGTTTTGTGCTATTTGCATATATTTCTACTCATATTATGTTGTTAAAGCATCAATGATAATGAATAACAATTGCCGGTATTTGAGATGTCACATAAGCCACATGAGCTCAGATACTCTTTGCTTCGTTCTCTCCAGGCAAGATGTTGCTGATCTCAAGATTGTTTACTTGTGTTCCATTTCAGAAATGGGGACATTAAATATACACACTCATATAGTACCCAATAGATCTGGCATTTGTAGAGAGGCCCTCGCAATTATCGAAAGCTTAAGAAAGTGCTGGACCGTCTATTGGATCCGGGTGCCCAGTTTGATATTCCGCACAGTCTATAATGAATCTGATTTGGCAAAATTTTGGCTTATCCTATGTAAGAATTATCAGGCCTTTGGCCAATTTCCACAGACTCTCTGCTATTTAATATGATATACTTTGCGCCACGGCCCCCAAAGGTCGCAGATCCAAGGTTGTGAACCACTGTTCTGATGGATGAGGTGCATCTAAAATCAGAAATAACTTCCT
The DNA here is from genome assembly GCA_024704765.1 of Oopsacas minuta. Taxonomy (NCBI): domain Eukaryota; kingdom Metazoa; phylum Porifera; class Hexactinellida; order Lyssacinosida; family Leucopsacidae; genus Oopsacas; species Oopsacas minuta. The sequence goes on from JAKMXF010000306.1 coordinate 306,857, forward strand.
AGGGTGCATATGCCTTGCTAGAGAATTGCTTACAACGCCAGGACTATTGTAAGCAACTCCAGTAGTACATCTTGCACCACATTGGTGTCGTAAATTTTGGTACAACTCTTCGGGAAACCCAGACGGCATATGTCAGGACAGTGAACCTTACTGATCAGGCATTGACCTAATACTAAATTATTGCATAAGTTTTATGAAAGTCAGACACTACGATCAGGGGTGTTGTGTAGGGGAGCGGGGGAGCAGCGCTTCCCCACTACAAATTGCATGGGGAAAGGCGCTCCCTCACTTTAACTTGATTATTGGTATTATATTTAAATTAAGGTAAATTTATTTTTCTGGAATTGCCCTTCTTTCGTACTCTAATCAACTTCCCTTAAGGGGTAACATCGGCTCCGGGCCATTCCAACCAATTAAGTGGATTAAACGTGTTGGCCTCGTCTCCGGAATTATTTAACATCGGACTGCAATGTTTTGGCCAAGTGATCTTATCAATCGTAGCAATTTTGCATATTCTGGACCAGTATAACAACGGCGCAATTGGACTTTGCCATAATATCTCTCAATACTTGATGACCTCTACACCTACATTTATGTGAAATTCCATAAGAGTTTATTTCATTATCTTTCAATTTACTCAGGGATGTGGCAAAGAGTAGTAAAAGGAACCTAGAATTCAATACTGACGCTTTTATGCGATTATATATTATACAAAGGGTATTCATTTAATTCGTAACTCTTAGAATATTTGTATTATATAAGTGAGATAAGCCTCAAATGCTACTATAAATGTTCAAAGTAGCCTCCCTTGTGCTCAATTACAAGCTTTAAACGCTCTATTCACTTGAAAAATGTTTTTTTATACTCTTCTTGTGGTATGTCTCTGAGGTACCGTTGGATGGCCCTTCCAATTTGCATCCGTTCTCCAAAAACTGTACCTGCTAGGTGCTTTTTGAGCCCATCGATAGCCAGAAGTCGGAAGGTGCTAGGTCAGGGCTATAGGGTGGATGTTTCAATCCCTCAAGACCTATAGAAGCAATCTTTTCCTTGACTTCCTTAGATTTGTGCGGTCTGGCATTATCATGCAAAATTTTGATTCCTCTAAGACCCGTGGCTGGCCGACGTTCAATATAATGTTTTTCGATTTCCGGAAGAACAACTGTTGCATAAAAGTGCCCGGTAACTGTTTGCCCCTTAGGAGTACAGATTTGGCAGACTGGACCATGTGACTCGAAAAATATGGTGTACATTACTTTGGTGGCCCAATGATCTGGTCTTGGTAGTGCTGGGGGAGAACTCGCTTTTACAATCCATACCTTGTTCTGTTCTTTGCGAGTTGGCTCTGAATATCTTATCCACGTCTCATCATCGGTACATATTTCAAATAGTCGCCTCTCATCACATTGATCATACTTTTCAAGCAGCTTTTTGCAATTCTCACCCGGGTCTTCTTTTGAGTCTGATTCAACAATTATGGGACCCAACGTGAGCAAACCTTGGACATACCAAGATGTTTGGTCAGAATTGCATGAACACTTCCCGTTGACAAAGTTAGGCTGGTAGCTAACTGCTCTATCGTAATATGGGGATCAGAGTCACACATTTCAGCTACAAGAGCAATATTGTTTGCAGTGGTAGCAATTATAGGTTGCCCCATCCGAGGGTCATCTTCAACCGACACCCTACCTTCACGAAAACGTAGACTCCACTTCTTAACGGTTGATTCCGAACAGGCCTCCCACCATATACCTGAACTAAATCTTGGTGGATATTCCTTGGCGTATCGCCGAGTAATGAGCGGATTTTGATGTATGCTCTTTGTTCAAGTAGAAATTCATTAGATTTTGAAGTCATAAATTCCTCTATGGTTGCTATAACCTATCTTCAAAAGGGTGTATCTCAAAAAATGTCAAATCAATTTCCACAAAGTATAGTGTCCTAAATAGACGAAAATCTAAGCTATAAATTAGATGCAAATAGTAAATACATGTAGTTGAACAATGATAGCAATAGCTAGGGTTACGAACTACTTGAAATCCCTTTGTAGAATCCTTTATCAAGAATGGATTGCGGAGCCGACTGTTACATCTGTACCGAAGAAGGACAACATTATTTAGAAGTATTTTTAGTTTATATTACTCGCAATGTAGAATACAACATGTTCATTGATATACAAATAACTCTGTTTTACAAATGTTGCGTAATATATTCTTTTATAAGCGTTGCCCCACTAGAAATTTGAGCACTACACTCCTGACCACGATTATCATCAAATATCTTGAAATTTTCATTCATGACTCAATCAAGATACAAGGGTTGTTCAATAAGTAATGAGACTAATGTATCGAATTCATATTCTAGTTAATACAGCTCTAAACCTAATATCAGATTATAAGCCAAACTTGATTGTCTAACCTCGATACAATGTACTCTTTACTCTACTAGCATATTCTTCAGTATAAAGTTTCATTTGTATAGGCTACTTTTTTCAACTAATGGATTTTAGCAAAGAAGGAAAACGACAAATAAATTAGTACCTGTGGAAAAAAGGGAAGACTGGCTCAGACATTCTTCGTGAAATGCAGAATAAATTTGGTGATGAATGTCCTTCGAAAGCCACTATATATAGATGGATCAAACGGTTTGATAATGGCGATGTGGAACTCCACGATGACCCTCGTCGGGTCGTCTGACTTCGTCAAAATCCCGCATGAATATCGAGAGGGTCCAAACAATTTGGACGAGGACAGATGAATAACCCTGCCAGAGTTAGAAGAGTGGGTAGGTGTATCAAAAGCCACACTACACTCAATTATAACTGAAGATCTGGAAATGTCGAAGGTAACTACGCGTTGGGTCCCAAAACCTCTTTCAAAAGAACAAAACCACGAAAGGGTCAGAGTTAGCAAAGAATTACTTTCAAGATACAAGGCAGAGGAATACTTTTTGGATCGTACAGTAACAAAGGATGAAACTTGGTTTTATTATTATAGACCAGGGAGCAAAACTCAATCCAAGCAGTGGAAGAGACGTGATGAACCTGTACCCATCAAAGTTAAGGTCGCAAAATCAGCAGGGAAGAGAATGGCAACAGTATTTTGGGATAGGGAAAGAATTATACACCTCGACTGGTACCTGAGAGACAACCATAAACAGTGATTATTACTTTGACGAATTGAAAGAATTGCTTCAAGCGATTTAATGTGAGGGCGAGGCAAGTTGACACTTGGCGTATTCCTGCAAGGAGACAACGCAAGGCCCCTATAAGCTCCAAGACAATGGCTGTAATTGACGACTTAGGATTCGAATGCCTCCCTCATCCCCGGTATAGTCCAAACCTGGCCCCCAGCGACTACTGGCTGTTTGGAGAGATGAAGAGACCTCTTCGAGGGAAGAGATTTGAGGATTTCAAACGGCTGGAGTATGAAATAAAACAATGGGAAAAAGGGACCCCTAAAGAATTCTATACCACTGGCTGGAAAAGTTCCCAGAACGATGGAAATGATGTATATAATTCAAGGGGAAATTTATCAAACATTTGATAATCAATTATGATAAGGATAGGTTTACTACATATATTATGAAAATGAGTCTCATTATTTATTGAACAACCCTTGTATGTCCGGGTACTGCCTCATCTCACAGGTAATCCCATAAGGAAATGCTAGCTACCCTTATGTGGAGGTGATAAATATTTCGTTGCATTCTCGATGTTAATTATTATCAAACGATCACTCAAAAATTAACAATTTGTGTCTATTTTTTGTACAATTATTGTGAAGGTTAAAGGGAGTGTGAGGAAATATGAGAGACAACCGTAAAATATTAGCATCCATGAAATTATCACCCATTCTAGAAACTTTTCAACTGCGTTCTCTTACCACCGAAGTATATTCTTCACATTATTTAGCTCTTTCTACGATATACCCTCGTGAATAACACACGGGTAACTGAAAAAACATTATGACAAAAAAAATGAGGTCGTTGAGATTTTTTCACTTTCTTATACAGAATTTTATGATGAATCCGAATATACGCTCCAAAAAATTTTCCTACCATTAAAATTCTTTTACAGATTATACAAAAATTTATGAAATCAAAAAAATTCTGGCTACAATAATTTTAACATATCCCCATTTTTAGTATATTATCGTGATTCTTCGCTGAAATACTTCTTTCTAGAATTCAATTTAATTACTAGTTACCTAATAGAATTGATGTTTTTAACGAATTCCTATCCAAAATGTCATTACCATGGCAACAAAATGAAACGTAGGAATTTACGCAGTAGTTTTCAATCTAGCTAAGTAGTACTTGTATGATATCACATTTAGGATATACACGTGTAATTATTGATGCTTAACCTTAACTTAACCAATTATTTTTATTCCAAATATAGTGTAATGTAGAACATGACCTAGCTTATCATACTATGATTTATTTATGAAATTGAAGAAGTTAACATCTGATACTGTGTTTAATAAGCACTCTGGAAATTTTTCATTTTCCTCTTGACATTTATATCTTGTCTCCCAAACTCTGCCAAATCTAGAATGGGCAGATTCAAATGCTTGTTCTGAAACTGATCCTAAACCCATTCCATCTGGAAGATAATCCGTGATAAACGGAATTAGGTGCCTACATAGAACATGAACTTTTGTAGAGCAAGAAAGTCCTGATTGTTTAAATGATTGTTCAAAATGATATACTGCCATTTTGAAATCTCCCTTATGTGTTTCCCGAAGCAAGAATCAACAACATCCCTGAATTTTACAAGCGTGATATAAGACGAATTACTCTTTGGAAACCCGAGTTCCAATACCTCCTTTGTGATTTTCCTCATTGCATTACCTTCAAATGCTCCTCTATGGTAAGGACTTCTATGAATATTCAGTTGTTTTAGTATTGCTTCATGGTGTTCTTTTTCGTCCTCAGACATTGTGATGAGGATCATCGTATAACTTCTGTCCTATCCCAAGTAACAGATGTAACTCGGGAAGATTAAACATTTGCATGAAATCTACCAGCCATACATTTAGTGCTTGGCGGTCCTCAATACCATCGCAGTCAATTGCATGATTCTTAGAATCTCCCTGATACATATCTTGAAGCTTTTGAAACATCTCTAGATGGTGAGCAGATGATCGTTCTTCCCACTGAACACTGTCTAAACCCCTTCTATTGTCCCAAGTACACCATATACAAGGGTGACGTCCGTTCATTATTCCCAAGCAATAACTAGCAGCCTTCAAATCTACCGTAAATGAAACGTTGTATTCTTCCATCAGCCGTTTTATCTGGTCATCTTGAAGCATAACGGAGAAGTTATAATTACACTCAGGGGCACTCGTAACCCATAGATAAACCTGGTTATCGACAGAATTATCATTCTGTAGACACATAAGTAGTTTAGTGAATCCACGACCAAAGTCTAATCCAAGCCTGAAATGAAGATCATGTACCGATATTTCTCCGCTGATATTAAAGATCTTTTCTATCAGGGCATCGATATTGCAACATCTCACTATCCAGGAGTTCCCATATTCTGACTTGTATTTCTCTTTACTATAGTCCAGCTCAATCTGGATGCATTCGAATATTTCGTCGCACAACAAATGTCGTTCTCTATAGTAGCTATCCATTGATGGACATGGTACTCCAACATCTCTAATAATTCGAGTTACTACCTTTAACTGCTTATTAGACAATGACATTCCTGAACACTTCAAATTCGCGATGTGAGAGAAATCCATTTTTGGTACTTTAGCTGGACGTTCGTCAGTACTGGAAGAGGAGATAGAAAGATGAAACGGATTCCCACCTGAAGTTTTAGGCAAATGAATTGAAGATTTGTTGTGGCTACATTCATGTAATCTTTGGTATACATTATCACCAACGAATGTATCAATAGCGTTATGGTGTTCCAACATATTATGTGCGTTGGTAATCAATGTCTTTTTCAAACAGATATGACTAACTCCAGGACTAACACGACTCGCACATTTGTTACATATCTTGATCGTCTTTTGAGGTGAATTGATTGTTGGTCTTCCTGGCTTTATATGAACTATCGAAGATGAAGCTTGATTCTTGCGACCGAACCTTGAACTCTCGGTACGCATTGAACATAAGTTCCCAATGCGGCAGGTGTTTAAGCGCGTGTTACGAATTAAGGGCCAATCATATCGTGCAGGTGTTTTCCTCGTCGTATCCCCTGAGGACAGAGTAAACAAGTAGAGCTTACAAGTATTACACACGATATAAGGGCGATTATCTTCTAAAATATTGATTGGTTCCAAATATTGGTTGTATAATTCACCTAACTTAGTGTCCTTTAGGTGATTATTCCTCAAAACAATTTTTGCCAACTTTCGAACAACACCAGCGACAAATTCTAGTTTTTGCATGTTCATGTTTCGTTTCTTCACTCATTTGCTTTAACTGAATTAATCAATAATTACACGTATATATCCTAAATGTGATATCATACAAGTACTACTTAGCTAGATTGAAAACTATTGCGTAAATTCCTACGTTTCATTTTGTTGCCATGGTAATGACATTTTGGATAGGAATTCGTTAAAAACATCAATTCTATTAGGTAACTAGTAATTAAATTGAATTCTAGAAAGAAGTATTTCAGCGAAGAATCACGATAATATGCTAAAAATGGGGATATGTTAAAATTATTGTAGCCAGAATTTTTTTGATTTCATAAATTTTTGTATAATCTGTAAAGAAAATTTTAATGGTAGGAAAATTTTTTGGAGCGTATATTCGGATTCCTCATAAAATTCTGTATAAGAAAGTGAAAAAATCTCAACGGCCTCATTTTTTTGTCATAATGTTTTTCAGTTACCCGTGGACAACACTAACGAGCGGTTTCAATGGCTTCGCTTTACCCTAGTTTATATTTTCCGGAGTGATGCCAATTGAATAACCATTCAGGATGCCTGATCTCGTTTAAGTATTACACAACTCAATTGATTTAGGGCTAGACACAACATTCCGAACATTGTGAACTTTGGTTGATGAATTATGGTGCATATTATGTGGATGTCGGACAGGATAATTTTGACCCCCCTTTCACAATCGACAGTTTTCTTCAACTCTTCATTTAAAATTATTTTTATACTAATATTATATTAGTTCAGGTATCTACAGGGTGGGCCACGTAAGACTGATCAAGAGTAAATTGCTCTAGTACGTGCAATTTTTGTTAGACTTCAGTGGTTCACCATTCATTTTAAAGCTGAGATAAATAGTTTTTAAAAAATACTAACCAAACTACCCCTAGGTTTATGTAATGTCGCTCCAGCAGGATGTTAAAGTGAAGTTACTCTACTGGTATATTGAAAACGGGAGAAGTGTTGTTTCGGCCCAACGAGCTTTCAAGGTGCATTACAAGACATTGAAGGCTCCTGCAAGGAACACAATCATGAATATTGTCAAGAGGATGGAGGAGGGTAGTACGGTAGGCAATAGAAAACGAAAGGGACCCAAGAAGACTGTTAGAACCCCTGAAAACATTCAAAAAATCAAGAAGAAACTGGCAGATTCACCCCATCGCGCAACAAGAAGGCTATCTGCAGAGACTGCAATCAGTAGGAGCTCAGTGAGGAGGATCCTCAATGATGACATTGGAGCCTTTCTTTACAAAATACAGATGCAGCAAAAGCAAAGTGAATCAAATCAGAAGAAGAGGATCCAATTTGCCACATACATTTCCAAGAAGATTGAGGAAGAACTTTTGAAGATCACTGAAGTTCATTGGTCTGACGAGGCAAACTTTCATCTTTCAGGACATGTTAACAAGCAGAACATGAGGTTCTGGGCATTGGAGAAGCCAGAACCTATTGCCCAGAGACCCTTGAGCACTGAAAAGTTGGTTGTCTGGTGTGCAGTTGCCCATGACCGGATCATAGGCCCGTACTTTTTTGAAGATGAGGATGGTAAGACCTGTACGGTGAACCGGTGGAGATACCTGGCAATGCTGAAAGGATTCTACCTTCCCAACATCAGGAGACATGGTGAACTGAATACCATTACTTTCCATCAGGATGGAGCACCCCCACACTATGCCAATTTAGTTAGGAGCTGGCTACAAGAGAAGTTCGGTGACAGGGTGATTGGTCGTGGATTTGACAACTTCTGGCCCCCATATTCCCCGGACCTTAATCCTTGCGATTTTTACCTGTGGGGCTACCTGAAGTCAGTTGTGTACAGGGATCCTGTTCCTAAGACACTAGAGGACCTCAAGATGAACATCAGAAGAGAAATCAGGAAGATTAATGGAGAAACTCTAGCTAAAGTGTACGATAACGTGCTTGTCAGATTACAAAGAGTGCTGCGTAGGAAAGGGGCATGGATCGAGCACCTGATTAATGGCTGAAGAAGAAAGGATGATGTATTCACAAAACTATTTATCTATATTTTAAAAATCATTTTACAGAATTAAGTTTTATTGTTTCGTTTTCAAATGAGAGCAATTTACTTTTGATCAGACTCCCGTGGCCCACCCTGTAATACACATACACAGTGAATACTTACTCAATTACTATATGGATATTCTACATAGTAATCCTCAGAATAGAAGTTTCTAAAATTACTAACTTCTATTGTACAGCGAGGTTATCTTTCTCTATGTTTTCTTTCAAATATCCAATACTTTGTGCATTGAACCCAACTACACTCCTGAAGAGTTTTTTAACACCCTGGTAACTGATTAAAAGATTCTTAAATGTGTGATGAGACGATTCAAGTACTGATTCTGCGAAATATCCCAAACCAAGAGGTTGAGAATCTGGACGACCTGTATTCACAAGTAATAAGAATTCTTCGAGATGATCGAGCAGTATATGAAGTTTTGTACTGGGTGTTAAATTATGTCTGATATTCAAAAGCTTTCCAAAAGTTGATTTTGTAGGGTGAAAGTGCATCTCTTACAATTCTCGCTCAATGCCAATTTCACTATCGCCAATTCCATATTAATTCAGAATCCGAACGCACTTTCATTAAATTTCAACATAGGAATTACGAAACTCAATATGTCATTCTGCCACCTTCAAGGAGTATTTTACCAAACACTTGTGGATTAGGTTACTTGCCGACTCTAATTCAGGTATCAGAGGTTCAAGAGAGGGAGAATCACCTAGATCTATTTGACTAAAACTGTCAATGAGCATTTTTGATTTGTTGCCAGTATATGATCTTCCATGATATTGTCGTTTTTGACCTGCAAAGGAATGATGAAAGCCTCTTCAAAATTTGTAAATTCCTCTTTCCCAAGAGCTTCATAGGTATTTGTCCAATGGTTTTTGGTGAAGACCAAGAATACCATGTACAGTAGAAATAGGAAAGGAATGTAATGGATTCTCAAAGTTCGATAAAATCTGGGTCTGTAAATTCCATCGCATTCTTTAGCGAACTACCGAGCGTATTTATACAATTCTTTGAATTTTGTATACACTTCGTCAAAATGGCTACCAGTTCGCATAATTCTAGGTTCACCACTTACATTCTTATACAGACAGGATGGACATGGATGAAGAGCATTTCCGCCTTTGATACCTAGAATTTAACATAAAACCTTCAATACACATGTTATAACATTAGTAGATGATCTAAGGTTACATCTAGAAGTCCAATAATCTGTTGAATGTTAAAGGGCGTCTCGATACAGTTCGCTACTGCAACTAGTTAAGCACTCTTAACTCTATCAATATACTGTAGAACGTGTATAGGACTGAGAACACCTTTCAACCAATCCTGGCCATGATCGATGCCATAACGATTTAGTTGAATAGGTTTTCCAAGAATTTCTTCCACTCGTTTTAAAACTGATCGATAATGTTACAATAGACCACTTCAGTTGGAGATTTGTCACCATTTTTAAGTTCGACGATAGCTAATTCCAAAAGATCAATTACGTTCTGTTATTTCAAGACTTGTGTAATTCGATTATTTGGTTTGCGCAGCCCTTTGCATTTCATAAATTGACAGACGCTTTGTGGTTGGTCATTTGATAAATTGAGGTTGCGTTGAAGGTCTAATATTTCATTCTGAGTAATGATATTGAATTTAGGAGCCTCCTTTGCGAAGAATTACATTTGACATGCTGGATGATGTTCGTTTGCGAAGAATATTTGGCACCACTGCGTCACTAAGTCCTTATCTTTCCAATGTGCTCCTAAAATTTTGCACTGAATTACGCTTTTTGCAAAATGTACTTTATTACAGACAGACACTTGTAACACTTTTAGGTGTGTCTTTGTCCACTGGTTGGTTGGAATGTTGTTGGAAATATGAACTTACTATAGGGTTAGCTTTCCGTATAATTCCTTTTGACTTTTATATATTTTGCAAACAAGACAATCGTTCGAATGATGCTGCCTTGTAATCAATATTGGGGAGACATCGAGGAGAATACCAGTAATGTTTAGATTTCCTAGTTCCAACTTCAAACTTGCGAAGAGCTGAAACATATGATTTGCACAGTACTGTTGGAAAGAAGTAATAATATCTGGAGGATCTGGTGCTTCATTACTTATGTCAATATCTTACCAAAAATTGGATAATTGGTTGATATTTGGTAATATCTATCGATTGGTGAGTCAAGAGTTTGGGGGATATATTCGACCAACGTTTTTCACAGCTTGCTGATGAAATGAGAACATGATGAGTAGTATAGGACGAATATTGGATTTAGTGCAGTTTCTAACAATATTATTGGTACATACTACATATATTTTTATATTAGGGATGTTCCACGCATTATAGCTTAGTCAATAAAGCATGTAAAAATTGTACAAATTGTAGATAGTTATATGTGTGTCACTCGACCATAATTAGATTATATGCCTTGGAACGATGGGTAATCAACCTTGAAGGTTCATGCTAATGAAGTTACGACATAGTTTATTATATTGCTACAAATTGATATAAACCGGTAGTAGGAGATTCGTGCAAGATCTCGCGGTATATGAGAAGATTATTCATCCCAGAAACTTGCATTTTGAAAATTTTACTCTCTAGAATATTCATATAGTAATTGAGTAATTATTCACTGTGTATGTGTATTAGCAACTTGAAGTGACATAATATTAGTATAAAAGAATTTAAATGAAGAGTTGAAGAAAATTGTTGATTTTTAAAGGGAGCCAAAATTATTCTGTCCAACATCCACAGATTATCTACCATAATTCATCGACCAAGGTTCACAATGATCGGAATTTTGTGTGTACCCCTGGATCCATCTGCTTGTGTGATAGAAAGTGATACAAGCGACCTCAACACCCATGAAATTTATAATATACCCATGTCTTGTGTCGAATGAAACACATGCACTGTTGTCGACAAAAAATCAGGGAATCACAATATACTAGCAGAATATTCCAAAAGAACAGAGTTTTAGCTCAATATTAGAGTAGGAAATGGTTAATCGCACTTACAAATAGACCGATGACAGAGTTTTAGCATATAAATAGCAAAAGTATACTGTATTCTGCCTCTAAACAGAGGGAGGGGGCATAAATCATGAAAATGAGTTTAACCACCGATGAAAACTTTTTCCTTTTTCATCGAGTATTATGCAATTCAAAAATTCACTCTTTTAATTGGTGTCTCTCCAAACGATTAACAATCAATTTTCAAATGGTAAATGATATTCATATACAGTGGAGATTTCATAAACTGACACTTGTTGGGGTATTACAATGTTGTCGGTTTAGCAAATGTCGGATTATGTAACTTGATTTGTATAACGAACTTGTCAACAGAATTGTCAAATATGTATGATAATTTACCATTAAGGTTTTGAAAGTATTCGAAATATGTCATCAATTTTGTGTTACTTGACCTGCTTCTCATTATTTTTGATATAATTTTTCTTCTTGACACTTTAGGGGGTTTAGTGGATTGTTTGGTTAAAATCTCTTGCTAAAATATTTTACTTGAAACAGTATTTTGGAAAATTATTGATTTTCATAGGAGTTTGACTCGATTCATAGTAAAACTATGTTCCTAAATGTACGGTTAAGGATCCCGCAGTTTGTTTCGGTCCCCTAGACTCCTAGAGTATTTATACAATATTCTAGATATCCTGATAAATAACATCTATTCTGATAAAATATACACAACACCACTATGTGATACAATAATTGTTACTATCTTATGTTGGAATTCCTAATAATTTACATATATGAGAAGTTCAATGTCTCTAAGAATTGATACTTCAACATATGATGAAAAGCCAATTAAAATATATAATCGTAATTGTGAAAGCCTCATATTAAGGAACACTAAAGATTCATTGAAAGACAATTGTGAATTCCATATCTTTTGAAAATTACAACGAATTGGTTCCAAAAATGCACACGTTAGTAATAATACTTTGATGAGTTCACATCGATTCAAATCTCTAACAACCTTGTTTCTGTTGATCACAATCCGAATAGATGAAGCCATTCATCAATTATTCCATTGAATATGCATGTGTGATATGACGGTGCTGGACATGTATCATTATTTATGAATTTAGAAATTATTATGATACTCCTCTTCCTCTATTTTCATGATGCCAAGATTGGCTGAAGTGAGTCAAACCAAGGTGTTAAATAATAATATCAATTATCCATTTTATACAGATTAAATATATCTTTTCAAAACTGATATTAATTTATTTGAAATCTACATGTTACAGACTCAGGCTTTCCAAACACGGAAACCGATCCAGGCTAACATTAGAGTAGATACAATATAGTGCTCGATAATCAAACCTATGGATCACATGTAATTGTCATAAGACTTTTCTAGAAAACAACAGAGAGAAATGTCAGATATATAAGCTTACAATAGTACAGGAAAAATCACTTATGATTGGCGTCAGTATATGTCGGAACTATTTATGTAACTATTTTACTTATTGTTCTTTCTTCCAAATTTCTTGACATTCATGATCGTCAGGGATTGCTCGCTTTGATTTCGCATAGGGAAAAACTTGTAAGCTCAAGTGTGAGAGCGGAGATTATCTGCTGCAACTCTACTGCTAAAGAAAAGTCTAAAATATGAGTTTTACGAAACAAGTCCATCATACACGATTGATCAAAGTTGCATAGTTTGATAGCTTCTGTTGAAACCTCCTTGGGACAAAGATTGCATGCAGCACTGTATCAAGAAACTTGTTGCATGGAGATAGTGATATGTCTTAAACTGCAACAATGTCAAATGAAAATGAGATTATTCATCCAACTTTGTTGCGCTTTGTATATTGCCTTATTGCATCAAACAAAGTTGCATTGTTTATGTTCAGCTCAACAAAATTATTCTTAAAATATTTTGTATAAATTAGTAGTAGTACGTACCTTGAAATGATGAAATGTGTTTAGACTCGCCAGATAAACAATAATTTCTGAAATTGAAGAAAATGCAGAAGTGAAAACGAAGCGATATCAGGTGAGATTTTGAAATTTGGATAAATTTATTTTGAATTGAAATATATGTTTAGAGAAAGAGAGATGAGATTCAAAGTATGAAAATATATGACGAGAGTATCAACTGACAATAATGTAGACGGATAGTGAGTATTTATCAACTATGGACTCAGAAAGGATTGTACATACAATTACCTCTAGTTAGTAGTTGCAAGAAATCAAATCGCAAATTGGTAAATTTTCCAAATAACATGTTTCCTAAAGAATAAAATTTGTATTATATTTTTAACACATATTCCACAATTCTTAATAGTATCTAGAAGAAAAATAAATTGAAAAAGATATTGATGAGCCGGTGAAATAACCCATTTCAGTTCACAGGTTTCGCAAAACTTTGATTACTTTAATGTTAAATCTTCGCACATATGTTAAAATTCTGTTGACATTTTCATAATCTACCAGCGCATTACTTTCGAATAACGACAAGCTTTTCCAGGTTTACGTGAAGTTGTCGAATGCTAGGGCGTTCAATAAGTCTTGCGGGTGATGTCATAGAATATGATCTAAACACTATACACACTAATTCACTATATTATTTATTCAAAGTAATCCCCTCCTGCAGATACACAAAGTTTAACCTTTCCCCCACTTGTAAACACATTTCTGTACTCTTCTTCGGGGATGGATTTGAAGTACTGGTACAGGCCCGTTCCGAATGCTTGTAATGTGTTAAAATCTTGCCTTGAAGGTAGATTTTCAGCTTGGGGAATAGCCAAAAATCACACAGAGCAAGGATCTGGAGAGTATGGTGGATGGGGAAGTAATTCTAACCCTTCTACATCCAAGAAACTTTTGGTAAGCTTAGCTGTATGGGAACTGCGTTATCAATTAATATCTATATTCCTCGAGTTCCGGTTTTCGGGCGGTACTTTTCTATATTTTTTATCAAATTTGGAAGCACTTGCTCTGTAAAAAAAGAAGCAGTAACAGCCTTGCCACTCTCACAAGGTAATTGCAAGGCAATTCCATGATTACTGAAGAAGATGGTATACAAAATCTTAGGTTTTCTGAAGTCGGGCCAAAGAATTTTCGCCTGTTGTTCGTCGCCCCTCACCCATGATCGCTTCTTATACTTGCTATATGGTGTTGAATAGTACACCCACGTCTCCTCACCACTAATAATCTTTGTTAGGCATCTAGAATCGCAGTTCTCATAAGTTTCCAAGAGTTTCTTGGCAGTATTCAGTCGTGCCAACCTTTGATTCTCACTGAGCTTTTGCGGGACCCATTTCTCATAAATCGATCGGTAGCCAAGCTCAGTCGTCAGAATTGCATAAATGGCTCCAGATGAAATCTCCATACTTTGTTCCAACTGATTAACAGTAATGCACTTGCCTTTCATGGCCATACTTTCAATAAGTGCGATATTCTCTGAAGTGGTGGCGGATGCCGGTCTTCCAGATCAAGGCAAATCTGTAACATCAGCATCACCAGATCTAAAACTGGCAGCCCATCGCTCTACAGTAGATCTGGAAGGGCAATCCACGCACAATATCTCCTGTAACTCGCTGAAGATCTGTACGGGCTGGATCTTGAGTATTGTGCGAAACTCTATGTAGGCTCACCATTTGAGGTTGAAATTATCATCCTTAGAAGCCATAAATTCAACAGTGGGTATAAATTGACTACACGTAACTATCTCAAAAATTCATAATTTGTATTGACTAAGCTTGAAACTTTCAGTATGTATATGGAGTTTAACTATATAGGCTTATAATATATGAAAGATAGATATATTACTTGACTAATTCCTAAGATATATCATGACCCGCAAGATTTATTGAACGCCCTGATACACGTTGAATTGAACATGACATTTGCTTGTATTTGCTACTAACTTCTCCTCCGTATTTGAATAGGAAAATGTATGTTTGTGATAAGTGCTTATAGAGTATGAATATTTTCTCTATAATTATTCGATTATTATACCCAGTAATGATTATTTTTGCGAATTGGCTGCATATTCGATAAATATCAGCTACTTCGACACGTACATCCATGGTCCAAACTCTTTATTCAGTTGTGAAGCTTATGAATAGCAGGATATTCATAAGTCTAATCCCAAAGATGGCTCCTTCTTAATTTCTAGTAGATACCATGTATCACCTTTTGCTACAAGTATTCATATATGGTTCTATAACCGTGAAATTTATTGTTAAATCATTACCGCCAATTTGTAGCATATAGCTAACTTTCAATTCCCTCGTAATTCATTTTATTCTATTCTTTCTGAAGATGATTAGGGAATATTTATATAACCTTGTATAAGTATACATCTTATGATTGCGTCACATTATTAAAAAGTATCTTATAACAATATATTACAGTATAATGAATAAAGGGATAACGCTGGGGGTACAATTATTTAGGAAAATAACACTGCCATCGTATCACTATATCCATTAAATTTTATATTCAGTATACATGACGTCAGAACATTTGGCATATTGAGGGCCACCTCTGATTCCAATTTTCAATCTTCAATTACGCATTTCGCTGTGAATTATTTTTCAACATATACTATTCCCTAAGTGAATATGGGAAACCCTTTTAATTAGAGGGGAACAATATTCTCTTTTCTATAAGGTTCTGTGGAACATTATTCAAGAGGAAATCATGTTTGGGGAAACAACAATCACTATGGCACAATGTCTGAAATATTTGGCTAACCTTTAGTTCTGGCCAGACCGAATATTTCTGATATATTTAGTACAGCTAGAAGAGTACAACACCGACCAAGCATTCGTGAAATGCTTTCAAACATATATAACTAGGGACAAAATTCTATTTATAAGAAATAACAAATGCAAAGATGCTTAGATGGCCCTCGAACTATTTTAACGCATTATTGTAGTAGTTTTCGAATGTATTTCCTTTTGTAGAAATACGAGCCTTGGATGTTGTTCTAGCATATTTAAGGCACTATTTGGATTTTCGAGTGTATTTACCTTTGATTAGTGAATAAGTAGCCTTGGATGACGTTCCAGAGTATTATAACTTACTATTCGAGTTCCATTAAGGAGGTTGCCCTCATTAAACGAGTACTGGCTGGAAAATATTTGATTTTCTGAAGCCCAAAAGATGCTATGATCTCGTTTTGGTGCTGGAATTGATTAAAATGAAGTTGTAAAACTTAGTGTTCCTTTCATCATGATCTGAACACTTCAGCTGTCATAGGTTGATATTTGTACACAGCCTCTTCCTACAGTATTGACAGTTATGTGGGATTCAAATTCTTTGAATGTGATGTCAATGTACTGCCTTTTACATTATAATAAATTCATTATGAAACGCACTTAAACTGAAAATTTGGTCTAAACATGCGGTTTACTCGAGACGCATATCGGGTGCAACAGCTATAATGATCGAACTTTCGCATTTATCATTGATTATTTATTGAGGTTGAAACTTTCTCCCTAAGTGTTCATTAGTTTTTAGTTCATCTAAATGGTACGTACTTGTTTTCCCTTGATAACTAAACACTTGATCAACAGAAAACTTGCTCTAACTTTCCTAGAATATACATTTAACTCTATTTTGATAGACTAATTCCTAAAATCATATCCTCTAGCGTTGGGTTATCAGAAAGGAGTCCTTCCAAGCCTATATATATTCACTTAAACCAGAGGTCGGCAATTATGTTTTACTAATACCCCATTTCAGAGTTTAGAGCATCACCCTTACCCCAAATTCAGGAACTACACTGATATCACAAATAACAAGTTGTTTCATTTATAGACGTGACAACTTGAGTAAAACTAATGAATCTAATTCTATCTTAGCATGTCTATTGGCTAAAGTGGCACTTGTTACATTAATAATATCATCAAACTGTGGTTTGGATTATGACAGCCACATCTTATGTCACTTTCTGGGTTGAGTCTGTTTCGCGCTTTCGTTTTTATCACCGCTAGTGCAGAAAAACCCACCTCACAAAGGTAGGTGGTCGCAAAAGGTAACAGCAACTTAGTTGCCTCCTCATGTATCAATGGTTGAGATCTCGCTGGCTGATTCCTCCAAAATGACTCCCGGTCCAAAGCTTCGAAATCTGCTTGAGCAGTTTGGTCCGCTTGCAATTCAAGCAGCTGCTCTGCCAGCCCAAGTGGCTTCTCTGGTAGATTTGTACGAAACATTTGAACGGGTTGAGAACCCACCCAACGATTTCCTTCACCATAGCGTCCTCCGGGGAGAAGTATTGTTCAAATCGCTTTTTCAATTTGTCCAAGTGCTGAAGTACCACGTCTTTGACCAATCCGAAAGATAGTTTGTTGTCTTCGAGGTACTTCGCGAGACGGCTGAAAGATGCAATCTTCTCTTCCACAGCTCTCATTCTCCAAAGCTCGAGTTTTTTGCTTTAAATGCACATATCTTCTGGTTAATCAGAATAAGGTTATGATTTGGATCTTGTAGACTAGTGTTTTTCGTTCAAGTGCCCGAAATGTCCACTAAACGTGCAAACCGAGACAACTACATGGTGTCTTGAAAGTGGGTGGCCAGGCAATGCTTCTTGTCCGTCACAAAAATATTAACTTCAGCCCTTAGGATTCAAAGCCTCTCCAGGGCGTTGCCATCTGACAGCTACAGTATCTCGCAGTATGAGAGCAAAGTAGAGTACTCCGAATTTGCTTCATCACATAATTAACCAAACAGTTGGGTGGTTAGTGGCTGGGCCTTGATCAAGTCGATGATCTTGATCACATCTTTCATTAATTGTTCCAGATCAGAGTCCAATGCGTTCACGACCAATGCCTGTCGGTGAGTCATGCAATGTGTAGACATGTTCTTGGGTTTTCTCTCTTCACTAGGGCGACAAATACCCTGTTTATTCCAACCATGACTGGAGCTCCGTCAGTTGAAACTGCAATGCAATCAGTCCAGTGCAGATCAACATCTGTCGATGTAAAAGATTTGTCAATCATGTTGAAAATGTCGATACCATGGGTTGTAATTTCCAGCTGGCTGCAGAACAACATCTCTTCTCCGTTCTGACAATCATCTCGATATCTGACATTTACCATGAGCTGGGGATCACTCCCGATGTACGTAGTTTCGTCCAATTGTATTGCGAATAGTCAACTCTTCTTTCTGGAAATAATCAACTGTTCTTGATGTTCTGTGCCAACACGTACAACCTCTTAGAAGCCGTCTATGCTGACAATGGAACCGTTCCAAGTTTCGCTGCTTGCTCCTTCCCACACATAATCTCTGTCATCCTTGTTGTAGCTGGCTTGATTAGTTCCTCACCAATGTTGTGCGACTCTGTTGCACGAACTATAAGCCGTGTGACTTCCAAGCTTGCTCTTAAGGAGCCCCGCTGATCAAATGTCACTTTTAGCATGAGATCCAGCCTTTGTTTTTTCAATTGACTGCCCTTATGCGCGAAAAATTCTTTTGGCATGTCCGCAAGTTCAGGATGTTTGTTGCGCAGATGCTTCTGAAGCTGAGATGATTTGAGGGACTCCGGATACAGCACAGCCAGCCAGATGACGCACTACGGCTTTATGACTCCTTTTTCGGTTGTTGCGATGAAGCCATACTCCAAGAATTCGTCCTTGAATGCACGCTTTCTAGAATTTATCATGCTGCAAAAGGAGATTAGAAGTGAATATCGTGATGCAACCCCTTACTTTTCTAGCAGTAATTCTGACAGAGACCTCCCTCACGACTTATTTAGGGTGGAGTAGCTTGTCTGTGCCACAATATGTCAGGTTTGTGTAGGTAAATACTGTGCTGATCGTTTCATGTACAGTCTTTATATGAAAGACTCGTCCATTCCCGGACACATACGTAACGGTACAAATAAAACAGGTGGGACCAATGCTAGCTCTGCACAGTTGCAAATCCAGGAGAAATAGAACAATTTTATATTGTAGTACACGCTTCTAATTGATTAATAGTTAGGTTCAAATTCCAGGCATTGATCTAAGATTGCACGATCCTGAACTAGATCCTCTGAGAGGATCAGAATAGAATCGGGATAGGATCGAAAGAAGGTATACCATCACTAATTTTCTCAAACGATCCCTGTCACTTAAAGATATTTACACTTATAAGTGCTGCATTCATAATTCAGACTGACTATATGCACAGATTATTCCTAACTCGAATGTTCCAATTCAATACATACTTATCTTAAATTCGTAGCTCAATGAACCACCATCCAAGGAAGTTTCGAGCAATTAAGTGCAGTAGAAACCTGCTTTTGTACTTCTCATTTTTTTATAATTTCTTCTCTATCAAATTGTAAAGAATGTGGGATATGCATAAATTTCATTGTTATTTTTTACGCATATAAGTATGCCTCAAACATCTATACCGAATCATATATAATATAATATACACTGACTAGAAATTATGTATCGCCCATGTTAGGACAGTGGAAGCAGCTTACTCAGGACAGTTCGGGAGTTAATGTTTTGTCCGATTAACCGATTGTCTCGATTAATCGAATATGAATTATTTAAGTATTCAAAACTAGTTTTCATGGTCTCAGATAATAACCAGAAATATCTCATTACACTACTACTAAATCCTGGTTTATATTGGGAGTGAACAAAGTAAATAATTTTGGTTTGTAAATTGTAATCGAATCGTTGTTGTTGTAGAATATTGAAATTCCTATTTGTATAAACAAACCATATTACAGTGATTCTGAATATATATATATAATCGTTAAATTGGGATGAAATCCCAATTAAGCGAATAGTATTTCATATTCGGTTAATTGGGATAAAAAATCCCGATTAACCGATTCGATGTCCCAATTATACGATTTTTCTATATAAATAATCTGTTCCCAAACCATTGTCCCTTTTTACGCGAATATTCGATTATCCGAGTCCAGATTAAGCGGCTTCCACTATAAAATGTATAGATCATTTTCTCATGCAGTCGGTACATCCAGATAACCTATTGAAATTTTACAACTGTATGGAACATCATTTAGAGCATTATGAATAGGATCGCGACTTTATTGGACATTCTTTGTGATTTCGGATCAGAACAGGGAATACCTATGATAATTTCTGCTAAGATCTGATCTAGATCTATTCCTTTAATTTAGGATTGTAGAATACACGACAAACATCACACAAATGGCATTACAAGTGAATTTCATCTGGAAATTTATATGTTTCATTTTTAAAACATTTTATTGAATACATGTGATATCAGCAATTTTATGAGACTTATCTTGCATTCGTATATTTTTAATATTGAATGTTAATATCAGTCACGTAGCGCTCAAAACTATCAAGAAAGTTATATAATCTATCCTTAAGTTAAATCTGGGGAATGAAGTGAAAATTTTCAAAATAGTATAATCCGTCATACATTATTCCTTTAAGCGCACTAAATTTCTAGTTAATCTCGAAATCGGAATTTGACATTGTTGGACTTAAGCCTTTATTGCAGAAATCAGAAAATAGAGGTTACCTCACCAAATTTATTTGATGAATGTGTAATATGTAGTATATGAAGGCCTATCACAGTATCGTATAGGCCATGGCCAATTTGGTATCTTCTTAGAAATGAGCATATGTTGACACAACTCGGGACGATTATCCGATGATTTTTCTATTTCCAAGCCTGCTTGGAGCGTGAAGCTCGGGAAAATGCCCCTCCTGGCCTGCCCTCTGAGAGGCCCTGAATATAAGCAATACCTCTTCATTGAAAGAAGTAACCAGTTAGCAAATTATACAGTCACAATTCACGCAGTGACAATACTCACGAATCTAATTGAAGTAATCAACCACAAGCATTTCAACATAACTAAAAGTACAATTATACCAAGGGCACTCCAAAAGTTTTGACGTTAACCGACATATCAGATAGAAATAATAAAATTGACTATTACATTTTTTCAAAATACTCTCCCTGACAATCTACACATTTTTTCATTCTGGTAAACCAATTATCAAAACATTATTCCACTCTTCTTTGGGTATGTCTCGATCGCTTGGAAAAGTGCTCCTCTCAACTCCTCATTAGTCGAAAATCTCCTCCCACGTAATTGATCTTTGAGTCTAGGGAACAACCAGAAGTTGCAAGGGGCTAAATCAGGACTTGTAGGGCGGTGAGGTAATGCTTCGAGTCCAGAATTTTCCAAAGACTCACGAGTTCTGATTGCCGTATGCAATGATGCATTATCATGATGAAGAAGAATTCCTCTAATGCCTGTCTTTTCCCGCTGTGACTCAATTGCTGTGATGACTTTGGGTAGGCACACTGTAGTGTACCAGTCGGCAATGACGGTCTTTCTATCCTCGAGAGCAACAATTTCGACAAACCCACTAGATCTGAAAATAATCGCCCACATTTGTTTCCCAAAAGATCTTGCCCTCCGCACTTTGGTTGGAGGTGGGGCATCTTCTTCAACCCACTCCTTTGACATTCGCTTTGTTTCTGAATCATAATGGTATATCCATGTCTCATCACCTGTAAGGATCTCGGAAACTGCTCTTGAACTTCCATTAGCAAACCTTTTATGCATAATTTCGCAAAGGTCTATGCGAGATATTTTTTGCTGTAAGTTCAAAGAATGGGGATTCATCGAGCACACAACTTCCTGACACAAAACTCTTTGTGCAAAATGATATTAATTGTCCCCGATGATAATTCGGTTTCATACTCTAACTGAGCGTACGTAATATGAGGATCTTTAGTAATTAGATCTAGCATTCGTTAACACTTTCTTCATTATGTGAAATATTCGGTTTTCCTGAACGAGGGGCATCTTCAAGATCAAAGTTTCCGTGAATAAATTCCCTGTACCATCGTTCAACTGTACTTAGAGAAGGATCTAGATCCGGGAAATGTTCCTGTAAAGATTCATAGATTTCCACTCTTGTCTTCTGTAGTTTGAATAAGATCAAAATCATTGCTCGAAAATCACGTTTTGTGAGATCTGATTTAGATTGAGATATTTTAGAAGTCATGTACACTAAAATTATCTAATTTATGAAAGTAGAGGAGATAAATGAATAAAAATTTCAAAGTAGAGTAATAAAATATGTCTAAAGGAAGGATGTGGAAAAATATCCAACAGATTAATGGTTTCACATCAAACGGCAAAACCTTTCGAGTGCCCCTCGTATACCTTGACTATACAGCGAAAATTTTCATATGCAATCGAGAACTTAGCTGAGAGAGCTATATGACCATTATTGTTACTATTGTTTCAGATTATATTTCTATATATACTTCAAATATGATATTGTTAGCCACTCTTAGCTTATTATAGTTATGAGCAAGTAAAATATTCAATTACCAATTACACAAAATTCTAATGAGATTAGTATAATTCCGATGCCATTTTAATTCTATGTTTCTTCATCACCTCAGTAAATATATTTTGGTTTTTAGAGCAAATTTTATTGGGTTATTTGCCTATGACACATGTAGCACATATCAAATATATGTGTGCAACTTCTTATGTGAACACAAATATTGCAAAAGCCTACTGCATTTCCATATATGTAATAATGGAAAGTTTGTTTAGAGGACCTCAAATGATGTTCTTATTGTGTCTCTTAGTTGTTCCAATATTCCAGTGATGTTCCACTTCTGCCACAAGTTGCACTACGATAAAATGATGATAGTTAAATAGGATTTGCCCTTAAGAGGGTAATTATTGGAATTACTAGTTTCGAATCTGCAAATTTTACAGGATACGAATATAACAGATATCTAAGCACTTAGAACGGTAACTTTAATCTCACTTATACACACAAGAATACTCAGAATCTATGAAAAATCTCCCCAAATCTTTAATGACGTCATAGATATGCATTAACTGATGAATAATATGTTGTGTGTGTTATAGATGATATTCATATATTCTTACGGTAAAGATATCTCTTTTATTCCGACCTTCTAGAATTGATTGTTCATGACTCATATATCCACATGTTGCCAGCCAACCTATACTATTAACGCGCAATTCATCTCTGTATATATATATATCAATTTATGTATATGTATACATATGTTTGTTAGTGCAGAATTGATTGAAGATGCTTGAGGCCCCAGGGCTGATTTTTGGAAAACAGGGCTATTTTGGGCCTGGCTCGGAAAGTTCAAATTCTTGGAGGTAAAGTCACACCTATGACAAAGTATGATATCATTGTCACCATATTTGATCGTCGAAATATCACATTATTGGCCACTCACTCAGCCAATATACCTTTACAAGTTTGAAATTTGTATCACAGGCACCCCTCAATGAGACAAATGTCCTGAATTCAGGATTCTGACAAAAGCTAACTTAACATGGGATTATTTATTCATCATGACTGTACAAGAAAATACAATTTTCCTAAATTTCGAAAATTTCAGAATCTTTGATACCAGAGGTACAAAGTGCAGAAATTACTTAGCAAAAGTGACATGCATTTCGAGTGTCACCACAGAAGGCTATTGAATGTAATTTGGGTGGGCTCTAGATAATACATTATACATATTTTAACTAGTCTGTGAATTCGAGGCAAGTCTGATCATATGCTGTCGCGTAGCTATCAAAAGCACTATATAATTTAGTTATTAAATACTTAAGCTCACATGGAGCATTTTACTGTCGCCCAGCGACCTAGCAAGCGAAACGCACTATTATATTATTAATGTCCTATTTGTTAAGTAATACTGTGATCAAGCAGCAACTAGTTTGCCATATCACATATACGTAATACACAGCCAAACGATTTGATTTCTTTAGAACATATACAGATCAACTATTTGAAGTTATTCAATTGCCAAATGCCCGTGTGAACAATATGTAAATTAGTTTTTCCATAGATCTTTTGTGATTGGGTACTATATGTCGGGCAGTAAGTATATACAGTCAAGGGACAAAAGTATTCGACCACACGAATATATTGTCATAAATTGTATACTCTTTCCCGCTCCTATAGATTGTGTAGTCTATATTCGTAGCTGCAATCTAGTAATTTCCATAGAATAACATATGTTTTTCAAGAATTTCAAAAAAATATTTTCGATTTACACTTTCTAAAGGTGTTAATTATGAATAATTATTAGATAATTATTGATAATCAAATATGTGGTAATTCAAAGCCTATTAAGAATCCATAATTTCTGACTTGATATTTGAATTCTACGTAGGCGAGTTACCCCAGATTGAAATTTCCAATCGAATTGAACAACTTTTACCAAAGTTATAGAAGAATTTCAATTTGTCCCACTTGTGCCACTTTTTGAAAAAGTGGCACAGGTGGTAGGAAAAAGCGCCACTACAAGGAAATCAACTAGGGTTAGGAGGAATAAGTCAAAGTACTATTTTCGAATGATATGACTATGCTAACCCTTGAATTACAAAATAACTTCTTGGCAGCGGCCACTTGTGCCACCTTGGGCAAAAGGTGGCACAAATGGCACAAATTGGAATTCTTCTATAACTTTGGTAAAAGTTGTTCAATTCGATTGGAAATTTCAATCTGGGGTAACTCGCCTACGTAGAATTCAAATATCAAGTCAGAAATTATAGATTCTTAATAGGCTTTGAATTACCACATATTTGATTATCAATAATTATCTAATAATTATTGACAATTAACACCTTCAAAAAGTGTAAATCGAAAATATTTTTTTGAAATTCTTGAAAAACATATGTTATTCTATGGAAATTACTAGATTGCAGCTACGAATATAGACTACACAATATATAGGAGCGGGAAAGAGTATACAATTTATGACCATATATTTGTGTGGTCGGATACTTTTGTCCATTGACTGTATTAATATATATCTGATGCACTAAATTCCTGTTACTATGATGAATTACCCAACAATACTAATATATTTGGATTTATTGAGTAATAAATTCTTCAATAATTCATGAATTATTCATTATTTAAGAATTAGTTAACTTAAGTATAACAATATGGATTTTTTTACAAGGACCAATTTCTAACTCGAAATTTAGAATTCTAATTAGGAATGTCACTAGGGAGGAGGCTATACAAATTAGTCGCGAAATTTGGTGGATCAAGCCTTTCTTGTTGCTGTTGGTATAAACTTTCAATTCCATTTCCTCAAGATTTCTTTAGGGTTTACCATTTATGAATTCCAAATCAGGGGTTCATAGAGGATTTCCAGAGAAAATTCCAATTCTATATGATGATTCCCATAAACACGGCAATCCAAGGAACCTTCATCTTATGTTATCTCGTAAAGCAATATGCGATATGAGAATTTAATTCGTTTAAATTTCCATAATTCCTGTAGCCATAGCATCAATTTCACTGAAACTTATAAAGATAATGCAAAATTCAAATTATAAGAACTGATTGAGTGAAACCGAGTATATTTCGCAATCAACATAGTTGATATCCGCTAAAGTGTTGCATCCAGACATTTTGGTATGGGGGGAGTAAATTAGAGTTGGCTATGTAAGGGTAGTTCAACCATGATCTAAGCAGGGGTGTGGCTAGCATGGCTTCTTTGTGGTGACCACTGGAGTTGATAACTATTTATCTGAGGTTCCTAGCACCCCAATAATCCAGAGGTTGTAACTAGGGTTGCTGACAATATTACCGGGTTTGCCAGCAACCTCCGACTATGTCTATGGATCAAATGTCGGGCACCTAGCAAACAAGCGGGAAATTTCGATTTACAGTAGTCTTGTTATATAACAGTTTAACTACCATGGCAATTTATTACTATATAACTATTATAGTTTGGAAGTTTTTTGATCCTTACGCATCAGCTTAAACTTGATTTTCTCAATTTATTATCTTTCAAAATTTCATTAAGATATTTTCAGATGTGTAAAATTTGAAGAAGCAAAAGTTTTAGATATGGTTCCCCCTAGGCTTGGGATGCGATATACCCCGAGCATGAAGGTTCAGGAGCGTGCCTGCCTAATTTTACCTGATGAGGTCAAATCTAATTCGAGTGAACATCAGGACTCTGTAACGGTACAGCTGATCCAGCCCATGACTAGTCCGGCTCTGTCTAGTTATGGATACCACAACGCGTCCGTCTCCAGTTGTGGCATCCATAACTGGTTTGACCCCAGACAGGTATTGCCGCCCATAGTTGGTCCCTCTGGACATAACCGATCCTGCTATTTGGAAGTTTTCTTACCGAGGTCCATTCAGTTTTTAGGCTTAGAACTTATTTATACTCATAAATAACTAAGTGGTAGTATAGTGGGTGCAAATATTGTTCCTATAAGATCGTTTTGCAAATGGTGAACCAGTTATTAGTACCACCACTGGACCAGTCTAAGTTCCAAGATTAAACCCGGTCCTCCAATATGCTCTGATATGAAGTGGGCAAGCCTATAACATAACCCCAGGGCACTATTACCTGGGATAACCCAGAATATACACGGGTATATTCTAGTGGGAGTATTCTGGGGCTACTACAGTGGGCCGGATCAGTTATGACAAGGGCGTACCAGTTATAGTTGGCCATAACTGGAGCCTATCCAGTATTCCAAAATGTGAAGTATAAGGTGCCCTAGCCTTATAGCCTCCCCTTGCGTTGCATGTCATCGCATGGGAAATCTTAACATGCCTGAGATGTTCGACTATTCAGTGATTGTCAAACGCTGAATCCGAAAACTTACTTAGAAGAAAAAGGCTCGCATCCTTGAGTGGAGATCTAACCTTAGGATTCTCTAAATATTGTTCAAGATATAGTATTTTTAGCAATTGTGAATTATAACACATGCCAACAATATTTGAGTTTCTGTTGCCAAATAATTTAGATTGAATTTAAACTATATTTGCTGTGTTGAGTTCGAAATGACATCAGCTTTGCTGGATTGGCTCTTGATTTTGCTCCACATTTATGCTTATATTGTTAGTTACCTTTTCAAATGTATATTCAATTTAATCAATACTTTTTATAATTATAAGTATCTAGCATATTCTAACTCCATGGCTTCGTCAAGAAGCAAATATTCTAATGATCTGCCTACGTTCTGTTACGTATGTGGCGAATATACGTTGAAAGATCAAAGAAGAATTATCTCACACTTCGTGCGAATTGTATACTTTGCTTACTTTGAGGTAATGCTTGAAGACCAAGACAGCTCTTCATTATCTGGTCAGTTCAATCAGGAAGGGCTTAATGATCTTATCAGGTACCTCACCCTGTCTAAAGAGTGTTCAGAAATTTTGCATCCAGGCTCAACGAGAAGAATATTCTTAGCCCTGGAACTAAGATAACATATTATCGTCATAGAGATGAAGGATTGCTTCATTACTTTAGCCAACAAGAATGCCTCGTCTTCTGAAATGACATTGGCGGACTTCTCCTGGAAATGGGAGTACCACAATATAGAAGAGAAGATTGGCGTCTATTTATTGATAGTTCCAAGAGAAGCTTGAAGTGCTTTTTATTGCATAGTGGAAATGAATATACGTCTATTCCAATTGGAAATTCAATAAGCTTAAGGAGGAGTATGAAAATATTAAAATGGTATTACAAAAGTAGAATTATCATGAACACCAGTGGTTGATATGTGTTGATCCCAAGGTGGTAAACTTTCTACTTGGCCAACAAGGTGGATACACTAGGTATCTTGTTTTATATGTTTATGGGTCAGCATAGCTCGCAAAGATCACTGGGTAAATAAAGTGTCGCCATTGTGAACAGATCTAACAGTTGGAGAAGCAAACATTCTGTGTGAACCATTGGTTCCTAGAGAGAAGATCATTCTTTCACCCCTCCACGTCAAGTTGTGTTTAATGAAGCAGTTAGTAACATCTTTAGATAAATACGGCCCCTGTTTCAAGTGGATTTGCAGATCATTCCAAGCAATGAGGAATGAAAAACTGAAAGCAGGGATCTTTAATGGTCGTCAGATCCGCAGACTCATAAGAAACACTGGTTTCGTCCAATGCCTGACCAATTTAGAATCTTCTACTTGGTATGCATTTGCTTTGGTAGGCAATAACTTCTTGGATAATAGTAAAGCTAACAACTACATAGATTTGGTCAATGACATATTTTACAAAAAAGATTTAGATGTTAACATGAGCATCAAGATTCACCATCTATTTAGCCACCTGGATCGTTTCCATGTAAACCTTGGGGATTTAAGTGAGGAACAGGGGGAAATGGTTTCATCAGGACATCAAGGTCATTGGAGAGAGATATTAAGGCAGGTGCGAAACCCACATGATGGCAGATTACTGTTGTAGCCTCCAGTGAGATTGCTTTCTGATATCGCATAACAGAAAATCAAGTAAGAGACGATTTTTAGTTCTTCAATAAACAAATTCAATATTCTTTTAAAATCATTGCTTTTAACCGATTAATTTTTCCACAATGATCATTGTATTTCATTCGGAGTAGCTATAATGATAAATTATACTCCCCAAATTTTCGGTTTTGCAGTAAATAGTTGCATTCAAAACTGAAATTTCAATAATTCAAATTTTACACTTAGATGCATAACAAGTTGGATGTCACCACTGAAACACCATGCCAATATTAATGTGAAGAATTTTATTTTTATACTTATCACGCCAAATTTAACATTAGGTATCGCAAAAACTAGAGCCAATATGGATAAGCCGATGCCAATTTCAGATTCCCCGAGGTAAATATACATAGAAACAGATCTAACATCTTAGGTAACAAATTGTTTGTTGACCAGTGTAATTTATATTTCAAGTCAATGAATTGCTGTATAGTGAAAAATCATCACTTTTAATATTCATAAATGTTATTATCACAATATCTCTAAAAATGTTTTGTGCAAATATACAAATTGCTGTCCAAAAATGCAGAATTTGATTATTTACTAGGTAGTTTGTAGTACGCTAATCCTGTTTTGGACTGTTGTATGACAGCTTTACTACCTCTAATATTTGTATCATGGATACTCTATATCCATGACAGAATTGTTACCCTTTGATCAACACATAAATTCGTATCACTCAACTCTTAGTTCTTATTACACAGATAATAATGGTTTTCAATGGATTCTTTGTTTCTGCCCCAGATTTACTTAATAGTAATATATATTCTACAATAATGTATGAATCTGATGAATTACATCAGATAAGTTAGACAATTCGTTCACCATCCGGACATCCGGACACAACGAACTCAGTCTAATTTCTATATAGAAATACGTGAAAAACAATTCATACGAAAATGTAAATTGTATTGCTTATGCAAAGTTATGTAATATAACTCTAGAACAGAAACAAAGGAATCATTGAAAATGCATTATTTTTAGTGTGATAAGAACTAAGAGTTGAGTTTTACGAATTCATGTTATGATCAAAGAGTAATAATTCTGTCATGTAAGGTAGTAACTCTGTCATGGATATAGAGTATCCATGGTTCCAGTAATAGAGGTAGTAAAACTTGTTAGTAGAAAATCTGTCATACAACAGGACTACGTGCTGTAAGAATATTCTACAGTTCATCATAAAATTAATTTAGTTATGATAATTTATTGCGGAAAAAACGACACCACATTCTATTATCGAGGAAATTTCAAATTATCTGGTGCAAGCCTGCTGAACACAATGATTTCGAGAAAACTATGTATAGTTGAGGAACATTTTCGGAAAAAGATTTGTTTAATATCCTCTGCCAGATCTCAAAAGTGTGGTGATTTGAGGGTAGTAATAAATATGAGCGAAAAATTTCTGCATTTATTTTCAAATGGGTCCTACTCGCAGTGATAATTCTCGGAATTTATTTGAGGTTATTTCTCAACTTTTTGGAAGATTGTTCTCGTGTAGTCCCCCTTGTCTGAAACCTTTTGGTTTACAGTTAAAGGAATATTATACAGCCCATGTCAATACGATCAGAGACACTTATACATGAACTATACGCCAATTTTAATATTTGGCAAGAGTCGGGACAATTATTCACTACTTGGTGTACTTGTATAATATCTTAATATTCCACTATACGTAATATTACAAAATCGTTAGTAAAATTAGGATTTGTATGTATAAAAGATTATCCACCCAGCAATTGAAGGAGAAATTCAAACATCTTTTGTATACCCTAATTTACCGGTTCTAAAAGCACGATCTTGATTAATTTAAATGATAAGTTTCACTATTAATCCGGTTACTATCTAAAAAATTGTTGTATTTTCAAGAAAACGCCGCTAGGTTAGCTGAGTCTTTCTTTACACCCATTGGCCATCTAAATGGCCTTATAACACGACTTACCAGATCGCACCCCATATCTCCTAATTTTATTTTATTTTTACATAGAATTAAAATACATGATGCCATGCATGTTTTTGTAACAAACCGTAATTTTACATGGATAATAAACCTTAATCTTTTCAATCACTCTCCGATTTTGCCAAGTTATTGGCCTTAAAGTCATGCTGAATCTTAAATTTTTGATGGTCTAGTAACTACACATCATGTCAAACCACAGAAATTTATCACGTTGGGATGGCGTTTATCCAATTTCAATTTACTGGGAACTTTTATCTGAATCGCATGTATGCTCAGTCATATTGCACAAATTCCTTGTGGTTAGAAATTGGACAATCACTATCCGAACGAGATGCATTTTTGTAATTTGTTATAATGTGTAGTAACCAGACAATCAAAATTTGAATTTTTGATCACTTAACATCCACAACTTGGCCAATTTGTGTGATCGCAATCTTAAAGATAGTTAAAGGACAAATGTTTTCAACCTGGATAAATGAAATACATGGCCTAATTAGGAAAATACTGGTAGATCCTTGAATCTTGAAATCATTTTGTAAATACTTCATGTACTTCAGGTTTCTTCACTTTTGCCATTTTGGCAGAAGTGACACAAATTTCGGTGGATCTTAACTCAACTGATAAATGTCCTGATTTTAGATGATTGCTATCTATAGATTCTACTTGTAAATATGACGTAAGACTTCACTTAATGTCAATACTTAATTGTTGATATGCGGGATCAAATATCCTATTTGCTCATTATCTTAATTTAATTGGTAGCACATATAAATCCAAACAATTCAAGTAATTCACCACAGTTAATAATAAACGGAAAAAGGTTTTGATGTGGACAATTTTTTTCTCAAATATTTTGTAAATCTTAGCACGTGATCAATTAATGACGAATTAGCATTTTGAAAAATATGTTGTGGTCGAATGCTTTTGTTCTTTAACTGGTATTATGTAACATGCATATTGATGGTTTGTTATGAATACATATGATTATTTATGCCTGTAAGGATTATGTGAAAAAAATACAAAGGTTATTTTTGATAAATAACAAATCACGTAGTACATATTTGAACAGTTTACACCAAGTTGTAGGCGACACGATCTATCTATAAGTGCCAAAGTAGACTCATCAAGTCGAGCAGCGTCAAACAAGGGTTCACTCGATGTGTTGAGACACAATTTGGGATTCTTTCTTTCTAATTGTTATAAATATGATGTGGTCAATGAGAATATCCTTGTGACATATTAATTTCTGACATCTTTTCCTTGTATATATGCAGAATTGTATGCAATGATATCTTTATTTATATTCTTTAGAAATTGAATTCTCGAAACCTTCTTCAAAAACATTTTCCTCCAGCCATTTCTTTAATACAACAGATTCAAAATTATGTAAATCTTATTATATTCCAAATTCAAATTTAGTTTCAGATAAAACCAAAATTAATGATCTAAATACTTGTTCAATGGATATACTTAGAGAAACCTTGGACATTGGCGCTGGAAATTGTAAAGAATTACAGAATAATCTCGTGAACATTGTTGGTCCCAATCTAAATGTTGTAAAAAATCATAAATATCTTAACTTTTCTGAAGAATCTACAAAACCTTGTCCTACAATAAGTCCACTCTCAGTTAAAAAAGTTATGCCTACTGCTAATTCACAGTCTTCAGCCCCCAAAGTTGTAAAGAAAATTATTAACTCATCTTCCATGCTATATGCGAATGCATCTACAAAGCAATCTGGGAATACATCACCAAAGATCACCAGTAATGCATCTACAAATATGTCTGGGAATGCAACTACGGAGCTATCTGGGCATCCATCTACCAAAGCTGGAAATGATTCTCCGATCGAGAATTTACGACTCATCGATTCTTGCCCAATAAACAGCGTGCCCAATTCAATTGTCCCGAAGGTTCTCAGTGTCCTAGATCAATATTCGCAAGATGAATGGTTCAGAGAATTATTCCCCCGCCACCAAACTACTCCCTTCAAAGGAGATATTTCAGGATACAATTGCATACAAGTTATTATTTCAGCCTGCACAAATATATTCAGTTGCAAAGTAATTATCTGCACTCTAAGAGCTATTCTTCAAATAGTAAAACAACTCAGTTTTTCGATAGTTGAAAAGCAGAAATGTGGTAGACTTGTTATTCAAATGCTTTTTAATTCTCAATTATTTGATATGCCATTACCACAGGAAGAAAACTATATACTGACAATGCTGACAATTCTTAACGAATTATGTTCCCAAGATGATTATATGTATATCTCACTGTTGTTAGTTGAGTATATTTTAGGAGAATTTGAAACGCGTAGTTATATCACAAAGGTTTTGCAAGGATATGGTTTTTTTGACTCGTTTCATTACCTTTCTAAAGAATTCGACTCATGGGATATGAACCATATGCATGTTTCTAGGAAAAGGTTTTTGTTTGAACAAACAATCAAATGGCTGAAGAATATTTCAACAGGAAACTATTACCTAAAACCTTTTGAAAATTGTCCTACTTCGTCATCTTCGAAAAGTCTTCATGAATGTAGTTGTATTGAAGCTTTGAATTCATTTGTTGTGTTTAAGAGAGAAGAAAATTTTGGGATGACTAAAGAAGTTGTTTCCGAGGACCATGTGCCTACTCCAATTCATGATGATAAATACTCTGATCATAGAACAGTCTTTTCCCTTCCTAAGATATCTTATTCAGAAAAGGTAATTCGTATAGGAGAGACTTTTGTTTCTAAATGTCATGGTGAAAGAGAATCCACATTGCTAAATTACCAAATGTTACCCAGACTCAACTTATTTCGGAAAAATCTTTCACGAAATCTATTTCTTCAAATCCCGGTTCACGACCAAAAAATTTCATTGCCTCTTGATTGTGATCCAAATGGTCAAACACTCACTATTAAAAGGAAATACTTTGTATCATCCGAATCACAACTCTTGTAATTCATTACTTCAAATTGATTTCCTGAAATATGAATTAGGGAAATATGTTTTCAATATTGTATGTATTCGCTCTTGTATTCTAGAGCTGTATAATCTGACTTTTAGTATACTTTTCGAATTATTCTTAGTTTAAAAGATCTGCCACACAATATCAACATATAATATCAGGGATATCATCAGTCTATTGCACATGTTCAGAAAAATTGACCAGTGATATGTTAGCATATCAACTAATTAACTGGGTAACTATTTATTTATACTCTATGTGTTTTTGTCAGAATGGATGTAATACAAATTTTAGGATTATCAAGCGTAATGCACTAAAATGTGTGTATAGTAGCCATTTATTTTGTAAAATATGCCAATCTTTGATGCTTTGAAATGGAAATATTACATCTTTCTTTTCAAAGTGAATATATGATATGATCTACATATATATATATTATACGAAATTTGCAAAATTGTAATACCTTTTTGACTCGTTATTGAGTGATAACAAAGTCGTGGATGATACAATATATATATATATATATATATATATATATCAAATTACAACTCCATATTCGTAAACATTTTAAACATGTCAACATAGACAATTTATCCAAAAACTATTTCTCATGCCCTGATAATACATTTTGATGTGATTTCTCTCTTTTGATTTAAACTAAGGATGTGTTGCTTAAGGAATTTCACGTTTACGACATTAACCGAATACTTAGAGAAATTTGTCATTTTATGACGTCAAAAAGGGTGCTGAAATCTTGATTGGGCCCGGGAATAGGTTAATAGGATATATGTTAGAAGTGGAACTATTGTGTTCCTTATCGGTACGAATGTAACACTTCAGCGGTAATCAGTTAACTAATTCGGAGTATGAATTTAATTCAATTGTCTCGAAGTCTGACTTTTCAATCCTTACAAATTTATTAACTAGTTTGTTTGTATTTCTTATTTCTAATCCAATGATGCTCGCAATGTAGTGCTGCTATGGAGATAGTTTTCACTAGGTTCCTCGCTTCGATGTACTCACAGGATTGGAATTCTTCGTTAATGCCTCACCCTTTGAAAGCAAGATTGTGATTGACTTAACAATTTTGGACTAGTTGATTATATTTGTAATTATATCCTTTATTCACTCTCAATTCATACCGACTCTGAGCCGCTGTACAGAATTCAAAATATGTAAGTATTTCTAATGTATGTACAATCAAGGGAGAAGTTTATTGAGCTGTTTCTCATAATTTGCGATATTTTTCCCATTCTGAAAGTAATTGGTAACCCATTCCAAAGTTGAGGTACTACAATAGAGAAAGCCCAATTGCCAAACAACATTTCGCTTGTCTTGGGTGTCATAGACAGGTTTCCAACTTCCATTTGATGTTGTGCCAGTTCTAAGAGGCCTACTTTGTTGTTGAATATGTATGAGTCCATTGAGATGAGGGGGACTCCGATTATTGATTATTTTAAACGTTAGCGTCAGTACTTTGAACTGAATCCATTTATAGTATATCTGTAACCAATGGAACTCAACTAGTAGAGGTGTAATATGATCTCGCTTCTTTGCAAATGTAGTCTTTCGTTCGTTCGAATTTTTCTGAACGTTTTGAGCTCATTCAAGATATTATCCAGTAGGCCTACAAATGTTGCATTAGTGTTATTGTGAAGTGAACCAGTTTCTTAGCTGTGTGTATATATGGATATTGTTTTATGCTTCCAATGGGTGAATTTTAATCATCTCCAAGCTACAAATTCTATCGACATTTGGGTTCCATTATCTTATGGACATTTAGGACCACACAAAACTTCTTGAAGATTTATTTGATAAAATAACATTTTCATCAAGTTCTGTAGTTGTAGATAGATAGATATACAGATAGATCACAAGACCCTCGAATACGCACTTAGCTAAATTATTACCCAAATCTTTTCAAATATTTAAAGGACATTTTAAAAATGTAAGTACTATAAGTGAAAATAGTACAATTACACCCTATGCCGACAGCTTGTCTATTTTCTAAATGTTTATAGAGTGGTATTATTAATTGGAGGCACCATGAGAGGTCAGGCTTACTCTCATTACACATAGTGCCTCCAATTAATAGTGCCACTTTTTAACATTGAATTAATAGACAATGCTGTCAGCACAGATGATATTTTATATTTTTTCTTCGCTTCGCTCGGGTTTCAAATCCAACAAACAATAAATTTACAATTTACTATGATTATCCAGTTCACATAATTTTCAATTTGTGCGCAATGATTATCAGTTGAATAATAATATTAATAGAATAGAATACTGGAGAATATTCGATCGGTACAAATTCGGAATCAGCTTATGGAATTACGCCCTTTTGCTGTTTGGACAATTCAATCTTTTAAATTATGCATAGTAATTTAAAAAATATTATATTCATAAATATAATATAAATAATTTAGGCTCTCGTAATTTTGATATTCAATGAATCCATATTATCTACTACTAGAAGTACCTATTGTTTAACAAATATATATTTAACATCTAAGAGCAATAGAAATAATACCGATGAAATAGTGCTATATAATTAATATTTTTCATTTACTTTGAGCAAAAACTGTAAGCAATATACAAGGGTCGTTCAATAAATAATGACATTTTTTCGTAATTTATATAGTGAACCTATACTTATCATAATTGATTGTAAATGTTTCGATAAATTCCTCCTTTAACTTTATACCTCGTTTCCATCGTTCTGGTAACTTTTCATCTAGTGGTATAGAATCCTTTCAGGGTTCCTTTTTCCCGGCTCTTATTTCGTACTCCAGCCGTTTGAAGTCCTCAAATCTCTTCATCTCTCCAAACAGCCAGTAGTCGCTGGGAGCCAGGTTTGGACTATACCGGGATGAGGGAGGTATTCAAATCCTAAGTCGTAAATTGCAGCCATTGTCTTGGAGCTTACATGGGGCCTTGCGTTGTCATGTTGCAGCATACGCCAAGTGTAAACTTGCCTCGCCTCTCACGTTTAATCGCCTTGATGGGTACAGGTTCATCACGGCCCTTCCACTGCTTCGATTGAGTTTTGCTCTTTGGTTCATAATAAGGAAACCAAGTTTCATCCCCCGTAACTAACGAGCCAAAAAGTCTTCCTCTGCCTTCTATTTTGGAAGTAATTCTTTGCTAACTCTGACCCTTTCGCGTTTTTGTTCTTTTGAAAGTTTTAGGACCCAACGCGCAGCTACCTTCGAAATTTCCAGATCTTCAGTGATAATCGAGTGTAGTGTGGCTTTTGATACACCTACCCTCTCTTCTAACTCTGGCAGGGTATTCGTCTGTCCTCATTGAAATTGTTTGGACCCTCTTGATATTACTGCGGGTTTATGAAGAAGTCGGACGACCTGGACGAGGGTCATCGTGGAGGTCATCATCGCCATTATCAAACCGTTCGATCCATCTATATATAGTGGCTTTCGAAGGACATTCATCACCAAAATATCCTGCATTTCACGAAGAATGTATGAGCCAGTCTTCCCCTTTTTCCACAGCTACCCAATTATTTGTCGTTTCCTCTTTGCTAAAATCCGTTAGTTGAAAAAAGTAGCCTATACAAAGGAAACTTTATACTGAAGAATATTCTAGTAGAGTAAAGAGTATATTGTATTGCAGTTAGACAATCAAGTTGGGCTTGTAATCTGATTGATTAGAATATGAATTCGATATATAATTTTCATTACTTATTGAACAACACTTGTAAATATTCTAGAAGAGTACGAAGGTGTAAAATCATTTTCTCTTTCGAAAGGTGTGAAAACTTTAGCACCTTCTTATCATGATTATTTGCTATAGGCCAGAAAAAGTTTTAACTTTCTTGGAATAGTGGCACATGGTATCAGATTGAATAGCAGAGGGGAAAAGCACACCTGACGAATATCTTCAGGGTGACTTTTAAAATAGACAGGCTCACTGATGGCAGATGTATTTTTTTTATTGCAAAATGAGATCTTGTGATGGGATGGAGCATGAAATAGGTTGTGCAATCTATGAGCTAGTAATATCGTTGACATGAAATTATCTTCGATAATCTCTCCTTCATTTATTTAGCATTTTGAAAAGGAGTAGGGACTAAGCGTCAGTGTAAGTCGGTCCAGGGAGAGTATGTTATTGTTCGTCTCTGAATTTTCTCAATTAGTGAGGTCTCTCTGGATGTGATTGATGTATGTCATACTGGGCAAGGAATTCGAATACAACTCGAATACCTGAGCAGTGGAGCGTTGGCAATTTCTGGGAATTCAATATGTATATTTAAAGTGCTTCCAGTAGTACTTCGAGGATTTGGAATAGAAAAATTCAGTGATTCTCCTCCTAGTTACCTTATAGTTTACGATCAAACTTAAGGCTCTAACAGTGGATATTCTTTACTTTCAATTGAGATGGGAGATATGACAGTAGTAGGTTGTCTTCAGAAGGATAATAGGAATTTATATTTTCGCTAATTTTCTGATGAGGAACAAGAAACGCCTTATGTATGAATAGCTGTATCTTGCACGCACACCTACTGAACTCCAACTGTAAATGTAGAGTCATTCATATATTTGTCTGCAGAACGCTCCGGTGCCAAGTTGTTGATAATATTAACAAAAGACAACGCAACTAACTAGGAGCCTCGGGGAAATGAACACTTAAGATGGATCCACTGTGGAAATTCATTCGAAATTCGTTCACTAGGTGTTTTGTGTGATAAAATAGCAGCGATCTACCTTATTATACAGTTTGGAATTACTAGTTGTCTACCACTTCCCATTATGCAAGTTACGGTCTATATGATCAAAGACCTTGCGATAATCTATGAGGACCACATGAGACGAATTCCCTTCTTGAACAGAGATGAGCCATTTGTAGGCTATGTGCACAAGTGACTAAGTGGCGGAAATTCCATTGAAAGCGCCAAATTGTTTAGGATATCTTTCTGAGATGATCTCAGGTGTCTATCTTCCATAAACGCGCTCAGGTTGCTTAGGCAAGGTGGCTATAATTGATATATGCCCGAGGTCTTCTCGATGGACCAGGGGTTAACTTAGGAATTGACGTTTAACGTTTGGGGTTATATAATTGAGGTAATACATCTTTTCTGGATAGAATTATCAATTTTCTCGCTTATAGATTTGCAAGCCAATAAGCAAGTTCCTTTGGGACCCATCTGGCATGGCAGCACGGCTTGTGGCTTTATTAACATTGATCTCCTCAGCATGTTCTAGACAGTGTTCAGAGATATTATTCGTACGAGGAATATGACACCCACTGGACTCAAGGCCAGGTCTACAGGGGTTAAACAATTGATGTCGTAATATAGAATGGACAAATACTACATATTCTTGCAATGAAGTAATGTGCTCCCTATTTTCCTATATAACCGCCATTGTTAGCAATACACAATTTAATCCTATTTGGCATTGAAGCTATAAGATTGGCCAAAATATCCTCCGTCACCTGAGACCATCCCAGTTTGAGATTATTATTTAAACTTTTTCATTAGTTGCGAGGGGTATTGAAACCAGTTGACTTTAGAGTATTGCCTACAGATTTTTTATAGGATTCAAGTCCGGCGAATTCGTAGGCCATACTTCTTTAGACCAAAACCTTTAAAGTTCTTCAAACTTCCCTCTTGAATTCAATCGGGGAATGGGGGCCAACCCTGAAAATCTAATTCTTTCTGATTGCATAAAACTACGTAATACTAAAATCCTCTATGCAATTGGGGCATCAGTACTGAAATCAACTCAATTAATTTTATTTTCGCAATAACTATCGAATTTAACACAATATAAATGTTACGTAAATGAACAAGAAATCAATTCAATTCGCCTGTGAAGGTGAATATGTGCTACACTGAGCCTACACTAACATTGAGAGAAGAATTGGCTAATTTTGTCTGCTTCTGAAGCTTTTCTGCCACCTTTATGACTTCGTCAGTGTGTACTGCGCACCACTCAGCGTCGACCTGTTCCCCTGATCCTGAAAGAATATCTCCAGGTCGAGGAGAGCCTGGGTGGCAGCCCTTTCAGTAATGACGTGGACAGGCTCACAGTCTTTCATCACGACATGAGGTTCTTTATCAAGGACGGTTACATCGTTGGCCTGAGATGGCTCCAGCACTTCATTAATGATTTTTTCATGGTCTTCTACTAGAGGTGGATCAGCGATCTCAGCCTCAACACCCAAGAGGTCCACTTCATTAGTCCCTGGGTCATCAGGGGATTCCTCTGTTGGGATCAGTTCTTCGCCTGCCATGATAAACCCTGCCTTTATGAATACCTCTGAACAGTCTGGGAGCCGTTGAGAGAGTTCCAGCCCCTGCTCAACCATATACACACACGCACCAGATCCTACCC
The DNA here is from genome assembly GCA_024704765.1 of Oopsacas minuta. Lineage (NCBI taxonomy): Eukaryota > Metazoa > Porifera > Hexactinellida > Lyssacinosida > Leucopsacidae > Oopsacas > Oopsacas minuta. The sequence goes on from JAKMXF010000306.1 coordinate 346,850, forward strand.
TGTGGTTGGGTGCCTCTCAGCGAACACTTGGTTGCACATGCGTTCGTGGAGAAACTTCCTGCACGTCAACTTGAAAGCCTGGCCAATGCCCATGTCTATCGGACAGCAGATTGAGGTGCAATTAGCAGGGAGCTACTCGATGCGACTGTTAGAAAGGTCATCGTTAGAACAGCGGTCACCGCCTGCCACGTGCCACGTGCCCCGAAAAATTATCCAGGAACAACACGCAATCACTATTGGAATGTCGGAACTTTTCATTGACCCACACCAAAAATTGTGAAAATCTCAGAGGTCATCCGCCCCATTCTTTGAAGCACTCCAGGGGATACATGGAGGCAGATCTTCAAGTTCTGCTTAATGGCGGAGAAGGCACGGGGATACAGGTATTGGTTGATCACCTCCATTGCCAAAGTGTACCGTCCATCGCAGCTGTGAAAGTACAGTGATACGTCTCTTAGATATTCTCGCGCCAGCCTTGTCTGCATCTTCCATTATCAAGGTCTTCCTCCCAGCTTGGTCCCAATAGAGCTGATTTCATCCGCGTTCAGCACTTGAGACGGCTGGTACTGCGAGAGTATCTCAGGCAGGGTGGTCCTCGGCATGCCCCTTAGGGGCGGATGCACGTCCCCCAGACAGCACTCGAGAGACAATATGGTGACTTACCCTAAAAGCCTCTAAACAGCCGTTCGAAGCCTTGAACCCTTCCTGCCCAACGATATCTTTGGCAATGAGGAGAGCCATAGCTTATAAAATTGGTCCTGTTACGATGCAATTTTTCTCCCTGTAGGTGAATAAACTGCAGCAATTTGTTCTTGATCTCATCAAGTGTGTTTTCTTCTTCTCGATACACTTCCTCTTCTTGTCCATACACTCGATGTCCAAGTCTAGCCACTGCTGACGCTTCTCGCTGATGCGCTCGACAGTACCCTTGGAGGTTTCGTACTTCAGCAATAGGCTCGCATGCGTAGCACCACCCTGCAATTCCTTCGCCACTGCCACCTTATACAGAACAGAGATATCGTTCCTAGCCTTCTTCATGGGCAAAATGTAGCGTAGAAATTCATATTCTATTATGCGAGTGACAGTAAAATCTTTAAAAAGTGAACACCTTTGGAACCAGCAAAATTTTCACTTAAGAGAGGTGTTCAGGATTCGCAATATGTAGCAGAATGAAATATTTTAACGTTCAGTGTGACTACAATACGAAACAATAGTATGACATAATTTGAACCACATAAATACGGAAAATGGTGATTTTGAAACAATATCACACTGAAATCCACAATTGGGGCGTCAGAATTTTTCCCAGTATCCCGCATGCCCCGATTCTAGAGGTTTTATTGTATTGCGAAGAGCTGGCTAGATACTCAACAAATCAGCTATCCTATCAGTTATTCTCAGAAGGTCACTACAACAAGGGTATCAGGGACTTACGATCATAGATATTTCGGTCCCTAATTTAAATCGTCTCCGAGGATCTAGATTTTCGTTTTCGTACTGCCCTGTATTATTTTTATTTATCAGTAATTAAACTAGATTCCTCTCTATAGCAAAGAATCTGGGATTTACATGCAATTGCATATTTGTTTCTTCATACATTTTCCGGTAAAGGAATAGTTAGGAAAGCATCAGTTCGGTGGTATGAGAATCAAGTATCATGGAAAATTAACATTTTCACGTATTGAAGGGCTTGCTCATATATTAGATAGTATCACTCAAAATATACATGGTAGCAGATCATGAAATGATTATCGCCAATACATATCGAATGAATAGATAATTACATCATATAATCGGAACATCCACCTATAGTATTCATAATATTGATCTCTATTTCGAATGATGGATCACCAATCAGAGGATAGTAAATTGGATTGTGTTCGGATCAACCATCTTAATATTCTCCGAATAGAGAATTGGAACCTGGAGGGCAGATCATTATTTCAGCCTGTATGGGGATCTAGATCCATTAATTTAGGATCGGCTATTACCCTAGACTTAACCTATGAGCGACGTGATGAATATAGATCACATCAAGCATGTATAATGTCTGAAATCAATAAGACGATGATAAATATATGCAGCTCCGTTATGAATTATAGATGCTGTATTATCAATGTCAGCATTCTGTATATCATGCTAAGTGTAATTAACATCTTGAGGACCTAGATATTTAGAAGGGTTTCTACGATTAGACATACTAACTTTCTATATTTAGTTGAGCAAGGAAGTTGCCTCGAATATATCGCTAAATTAATTATCTCGATTTCCACATAAAGTTATATACCGTTTACCACAAGCGATGATGCAATTAATAATAATACATCCAGTCACAACATACTATACACAAGGCCTTACAGTAAGAATTGAAATTTGGACCAGGGATCAGCAGTGAAATGTAGAAGAATGGCCCTGTACAAGTTTTATATAGTGTTGTCCATCATTTTATCAATCTAATACTAAGCCTGGTGACAATTAAGTTCTGATGCATGGTTCCAATAAATCTGATACGTTTCAAATGTATTATATTACCATTTATATCATATATATGCTAACATACCGAGTGTTCAATAAGTTCGCGGGATCTATATGAAGTTCATTTAGTAGCGTTAATGTTAATTTACCATAAGTAGTATAGCTAGCGAGTGAATAGTTGATAAAATTTCAACATTCTAAGTAGTTTACCTTTCTGTTACACTCAATTTAGTCAGATCAATTACAAATTTGGAATTTTCAATGGAGAATTTGAATAATAGGGATTTTCGAGCCATAATGTTTTATAACTATAAACTTGGAATAAACGCTATGTAGTATATCACTGAGATGTTTTCTGTTTTTGAGGAACAGTCTCCAACCAAAAACAAGCATTTACAAGTACAGCCGATTTCGTTTGGGTTACATGTGCTTGGAAGATGATGTTCGAACCGGACGTCCGATTAAGGCGGCCACCGATGAAAATATCACCAAGGTGGAGGAACTGGTAAGAGAGGACCGACAAACTACTATCCGTCAGTTAGTTCACGATGCATCGGTATCATCGGGAACAAGAGAAACAATCCTAAACCAACACCTTGGTCTAAGAAGGGTTTGTTCCAAGTTAGTCCCACATTTGCTATCTTTGGAGCAGAAAATCGTCGGATCCAATTTTGTCTCTCTATGTTACTAAAGTACTCGAAAACAGATTCTCCGCGGCATTGAGAAGTAATAACGGGTGATGAAACATGAGATTACTTCTATGACATGCCACCGAAGCAACAGAGCTCTAAATGGATCTTTGAAGATGAAGTACCGGACACAATTCCCAAACTATTTATGGCGGTCGGCAAGCGAATGTTCCCAATTTTCTTCACCACGAGAGGACTTCTTGAATTTGTGATGCTTCCAGCGAAGCATACAGTTACTGCAGCTTGGTATACCGAATTTTGCCTTCCCAAAGTGTTCCAAGCAGTGGAGACGTTGAAACCAAAGTCTGGGATCCGTGGGATGAAATTTCATCATGATAATGCTCTAGCACACACAGCTAGAAGGACTAAAGAGTTTCTTAGGCAATCAGGGTTAGAAATGATTGAACATCCACCTTACAGCCCAGATCTTGCCCCTTGTGACTTTTGGCTGTTCCCGAATCTAAAAAGAAACTAAAAGGCAGACGTTTTGAATTAGAATCCGAGCTAATCGCTTCGTTTATAGAGGCAGTTGAGTGTATCCCAGTAAGTAGCTATTCTAAGCTATTCGACATGTGGTTACATCGCTGTCAAAGGTGTATTGATGCTAATGGGGAGTATTTTGAACATTCATTATAGTAACTTGTTAGTCCACTGTAATGGAAACATATTTTTCCGCGAACTTATTGACCACTCGGTATAAATCTTCCTCTTACTCAAACAGTAATATCTAAATCTATATACGCATAAAATCAGAAATTTCAACATCGAAGTAAAGAGATCAAAATTATCTCATTATTTATGACCGGGAGTACACAGAGCGAGATTTTGAAAATGCTGAAAAGTCAAAAGATCAACAAATTATTCATTTATCGTACTATTAAACAATAGAAGGATACCAAAAGTGTGGAGGACAAGCCTCGTTCTGACCGATCAACTACAATTCATACGAGAGCACTAAGGGAGAAACTCCGCAGTAAAATCCATCGAAATCCCAGGTGGCCAATTCGGAAGATGGCAAGTGAGTATTCTGTTAATCGCGAAACATTGCGAGAAGTGATAGATGAGGACCTGGGACTTAAATCACTCAAACGGCAACAGTTCATCATCTCACTCCCACTATTCGAGTAAAAGTCTTGAAAGGTGCAAAAGGCTTCTGTGGCGCCTCGTAATTCTCGGACAAATTTGATTTTTGTCCCACAAGTGGTAAAAATTAACTCGCAAACATATAGAGAGTTGAATCTTGAGCCTGTAATCAAATCTGCTGGTTCATCCTAGTACAAAAACACACCCTGGATACTCCAGCGTGTGCCTCGAAAGCAACTCAATCCTGGCTTTTAGGGGATAATATTGACTTTTTGTCCAAGGAAGAATGGCCTCCTTCAAGTCCGGATTTGAATCCACTTGACTATTCGGTCTGGGGGACTTTACAGAGCAGGGCCTGCGCTACTTCGCATAGAAATTTGGAATCTCTGCGGAAGGCTTTGATTACAGAATGGGAGAAAATTCCGTAAGAAGAACTCCGTAAATCTGTCCAACGGTTTCAGGGACGACTTAAAGCTATAGTAAAAGCAAAGGCGGTTATATTGAATAGAATGGGATAGGAAGATGTATTATAATATGCTTTAACTGTCAGTGAAAAATTAGATTGAAAGAATAGCTAGTTTAGGAAAACCGGAGTATATTCGTGTATCAGAACTTAATTGTCAGCCTATATACGAAGTAACCTGGTGAATTTAGAGTAAAAGATATATTTACCCTAAGCTTTTGGAGATATACAAACCAATTATTGTTCCGATCATTTGTGATTGTGCTCAGCTCTTTCCAGTATATCCGTACCTTGAGTCGTTCTGAGAAGAGTGTTTGACAAAATTACCTCAGCGTTAACATCGAAAGCATGTTTCTCTGTTGTTTAGAGCTTCAGAATGTGAATCTACCTTAGAAACTCGGTTTTTACTATTTCTTTCGCTGAAATAGTAAGAATATACTAATAGTTAGAGAACCGGTGGAAAATGAATGTAAATCCAACATTCTTTACAATGTGAGTATCAAAATAAGGTATGAAAACTTCGGTATAAGTCAAAACAGGTTTCGATTGTAGTTTTAAAGTCATACATGTCTATAACACCCACAATTACTATTCTAAATGACCAAAGTTCTGCGGAAATCAATTTAATACTTCAGAATATCTCAGAATTCCTCCTCTCTATTGAATTGTTTCATTTAAGCATGTTCTTTCTAATGATTCACCCGGTCAACCATTTATTTGTAAATATTGCTTTTCCTTCTTAGATCGTTTAATAATTTAGTTGGAAGCTTGAGAATCTCAGGCAAAGGATGAGAATTAATCAAACTAACCTTCACAATCTTAAGATATGCTATCATTCTATTAGCACAAATAACCAACTATCTAACAGCCACAAGCAGATATTCATAACTCCTAACTTCCTTCATAGAGATTGGCCCAATAGAGCATAGATTCGGACTTTATCCCGTGATGTCAGATGCCAGCTTCCATTCTTGGTATCTTGAAATTTTAGAAGCTCAACGTCACCAGAAAATTTTAAATATTCTAAATCAATATTTCTACCAATCCGAACGTATAAACTATTCCTCATCATATTTTATATGGTCCTTTTCACCTGAAGAGAATATATTTTCAGATACGAATATTGGTTTAGGCCCTTGCCTTATTGCAATTTCTAATGTATCCAACTTCGACAGTGATACTCAAATAGGTCAATCATTAGCATTTATTGGCGAATAAGCAATTACCAAAACATGAAACAGAGTCCACCATGTCACACATATCAAGATTAAATAATCATTGACAAGGATTGCAATAATAGATGAATCAGCTGGATTTTAGTATAGACAACCGGAACTTAGTGATCGTGGAGGTCAAAAATATCCTTTTGAATATCTTCTGTATTCCACAATCACTGTTTGGAAGATTTTCACTATTATCGAAGGAAATGCAGAATTGATGAGCCTAATGGTTAAAGGATCATCTGGACAGAATCAAATAGATCTTGTACATTATAGTGAATTTTGATGTTTGAGAGAAGTATTCTAGTCTTGAAAATGAATATGTCATCTATTATTCGCAAACTAATTGGGACATCCAAAAAAGTTCTCATCCTTAGATTATAGTAGCAAAGCTCGACTCGATTACATGAGACACATAATAATTCCTGATAGTCCTATCGATTGCCTATTCAATGCTGTTGAGGAATTCACTCTAGCTAATATATATCTTGATCTATCCTACTTTCAATTTTACCTATTTTGGAGAGTCAATTCTTTCATGGCTACAAAACACATATCATGCAAAACAGAACAACGAGCTTACATAAAGTTTCGTACCCTACTCGGCGACAAACCACTCAAGATACACGAGAATCTCATCATTGCTCATCATGGGGAAGCTTTAACGTAGCTCATTGTAAAGGAATGGGTGCGTAAATTATAGGCTGGTAGAGGCAGCCTTGAAGATACCCCTCGGACCAATTTTCTCTACCACCCTTGAAATTGCCTCTGAACCTTTGGAACTATTGGATATTGACCCCCATTTGAACGTTGAAGAGATTGCCCTAATCCATCGGGAAGTCTTAATACAATTCTACACTATTATCTCGAATATGGAAAGATTTCTGCGCGATGGGTACCAAAAATTCTCACAAAGGAGCAATGGGAGAAGAGGTTTTCATGCGCGAAAGATTGTTTAAGGAATATAGAGATGGTGATTTTCGAAGATTATATGAAATCGTTATTGGTGACGAAACTTGGATTATATTATCAGAACCTCTGCGTAAGGAACAAAAAGCAAATCTTGGCTTCGAAATAGTTCTTATCCCCCCGAAAAGGCACGTCCGGACTTCCGAGACGAGAATATTATCTACAGCATATTTTTGATGCGTAGGCCAGTGGCTCAAATACCTGTGCCTAAAGGGGAACAACTCAATAGAGAATTTCAAGCAGATATATGTCTGAGAGAGTCGAGAAAGTCTATAAAACACGACGTCTGCAAACAGGAACTCGGGAAATCAAACTTCTCCATGATAATGCCAGACCTAATGTTTCAAAATACATTAGGGAAGTTATTGAGGATATCGGGTTGAAACGATGGAACATCCTCCGTATTCCCCAGATCTATCACCTTGTGATTTCTTGCTATTTCCTGAACTGAAAATCATCTCGGGGACGATCATTTCATACCCAACAAGAGCTACGAAACGGGGTTTACCACTACCTCAATTCAGTGGACAGAGACGAGTATAAAAACATTTTAGGAATGGGTTGAAAGCTTCACTATGCATAGATGTAGAGGGGGAATATTTCGAACATTTTTTTGTAGAAACTTGATTAGTAAGCTGTGAAGTGTCAAGATATTAAACAAGGATGGAAACTTTTTGAATGCCCTAAGTAGTATCCATTGAAGGGAATTTTTAAATATCTACTAAAGTGAAAAATTAGAATTCCAAGGTATAGTCGAAGAATTGGCGTAGCCTTGTCTCTGTTTAATGTAGTGAGGAGGTGGTGCGAGCAGTGCTTAATTTTATTGCGCTATTAAGTATTTCTTTGTCAGGAAATTTAAAGAGTTAAGTTATCTCAAAGAGTGTTTCTATCTTAGATAGTAAAGTGTGAACCATTCAGAGATGAAGAATATCTATCATACAGTACAATTTACCATTTTCAACAACATTAATCATTTCGAATTTCCTAAATTACTTCATAGGCACAGAAAATCTCAATTAGGGAATACCCCTGCTTAAGGACAATGTACATCACAAGGTTTATGATAGGACACTGAAAGGAAGACCTATTTCAGAGGCCTACACTGGTTTAGTTGTTTGATTTTTACATCTGGATTATTCAAAGTTCGGGGTTATGACTATGAATTTTTAGTCTAATTTATTTTATCACATCACAATTCGCAAAATCGCACTAACAAAATTGCCAAAATTTAGGAGAAAGTATAGTAGGCATATGTGACCAGAAATGTAATGTGTGGACTTTGACTATGAAGATATTGGGTCTCAAAAAGTACCGGGATGACCTATGTGTTAGAAAAACCTGACATTTTTTATCATGAAAATTGAAAATTACTTATTCAAGAACACTATTTATCAGTATAGAAGCGTTCCATAATCAGGGGTACACTTTGAAGGTTTATAAAATGAATTTACAAAGTAACCATGTCTGAAACAACAAATATATGAAACTCCTAGCATTACTGCATTCTTTTGAAAGTACGACAAACTCAAAAGTGTATATTCTTTCGTATTTATTCCCTAAACATCTGCTTCAGATCGCTACATCTAAATATATAAAACAATTTGTAGGAGTACAAACTCCGAAGAGTGAACTATGAATTGTCCTACGCAAAACAATATTTGCTCATGGAGGAAACTAGGTTCAGTATAAAAAATCTCATCAAAGTCCGTGACGAATTATTTTTCACCAAATTAATTTTAGTCGATAATTGAAATTATATTATTCTACTAAATTTCCATCTTAGCAAATATAGATAAAATTGAATTTTTTAATCTGGTTAGACATTTAACACGCTAAAATCGAATTCTATGCCCCTATTTACTCTATTTAATAGTGGAAACTAATCTCTAGTATAATTTTTAAATGTTGATCAAAAGGTGTGATAATATGATTCTGTGTATACAGATTTAATAAAATGTATTGACCAATAGAATAGCAGTCTACATCACAATGCATATCCATTATAGCACTAAGTAAATTACATACACTCCATCAGAACTAATTTTATCCATTTATGCCTAATTGTATTACTAACAATCTGATTTGCATAAAATTCAGAGGTTTCTTACGGTGTGAAAATACACGTATTAGAAATATTTCAAATATCAGGTGCACGACTATATGTCACCGCGATTTTCTTAATTTCAAAGGTGTGAACAGCAGTTAGAAAACATTAGATAGATAGATAGATAGATAGATAGATAGATAGATAGATAGATAGATAGATAGATAGATAGATAGATAGATAGATAGATAGATAGATAGATAGATAGAGATAGATAGATAGATAGATAGATAGATAGATAGATAGATAGATAGATAGATAGATAGATAGATAGATAGATAGATAGATAGATAGATAGATAGATAGATAGATAGATAGATAGATAGATAGATAGATAGATAGATAGATAGATAGATAGATAGATAGATAGATAGATAGATAGATAGATAGATAGATAGATAGATAGATAGATAGATAGATAGATAGATAGATAGATAGATAGATAGATAGATAGATAGATAGATAGATAGATAGATAGATAGATAGATAGATAGATA